>JAYXIM010005280.1:0-556632 GCA_037575425.1 Anastrepha fraterculus
CGAAGTTGTCAGAATTGCCAATCATGTTTATTTTGGACTTCACCTTGTAAGAATAGGAATATTTTAGTAAGAATATTTCTTTTTTTCTGCAAGAGTTTAATTTATTTTTTTATTGATTTGTAATTATAGAAAATTGTTTTACCACTGTGCAGGTGATTATATAGAGGACTTTCTGAACTGTCTCTTTTACTTTGGGTCCCTGCTAAGTATTGGGGTGTGGGCAAAGCAATTTTTCGCTATCGCTAAATAGAGTGACCAACCCTGCTACTACTTCTTCGCTTAGGATTCATCCACTTTGGAGATACATATAAGAGATTTTTAAAAAACCTCAGCCACCTGATCTGGAGCTTTCTTGAGAGTGGATATCCATCCCCCCTAACAAATATTCGAAAGTGGCGTCGATAGTTAAGTCGATAGTATTTATCAAAATCCGTGTAGTTGGAAAATTAATGAAAGGTTTAGTAAAAAATATTTTTAGTAAATATGGGCATGTAAATTATTATTGTGTTAATACTATATGCACACAGTGTACGTTTTAAACTTACCATTCCATAAGTCGTTTGAGAGTTGCGGATATGTGCCAGACAAATACATAGAATGGTAAGTAAACAGCGCAGTTGTTTGCATACTTACAGGCGAGAGGATTCGCTACAATAACTGTGGAAATCGAATAATTACAGTCGGTATAATAGAAGCGTGACCGCCATAACTTAGAAACTATTTGACGAATTCAATTCTAACAAACTGACATTTTATAGGTTTATAATATTTATTAAAAGCAAAATATTCAAAACAAAAAACGTTTAACCATCACCATTAGCTATAATCGGCTCCAAATCAGCCGAATTTGCCATGATAACTATTTGACCGTCATATTCTTTCTCTTTGAGTTTTTGGTTAGATATTGCTCAAACATTTCTATAAGGTTGGCATAAGGCGAGTGTGAAGCCCAATCCAACATTTCAATAGCATTTGGTTGCTTCCACTCTACACACCTTCAGCTTCTATACTTGGGTTTGCTGTCTTCTTGTAAAATCCACCCTTGGCTAGTTCTTTCAAACATCTTCGCAGCTGTCGGCCTTTTGGTAGATTTACTTCATCAAAACTGAACAACCAAATATAAACTTTAACTGCATGATTAAAAGTTCGTTAAAGTTGTCGATTATAAGTGTTACACCAGGACCGACGTATGCAACTATTCGCCCGAAAGGAAGATTTATCAGTGAATATTACGTTTGTCCAATTCCGTTTTGAATTTGTCTTGGCCCATGCAAGTCTTTTTTCAATGTGTTATAATGCGAGCAAATGATCAGAAGTGATCTGCGGAAGATTTTTGGATCTTTGCACGTTGGCGATGGCGAATTTCGTAGACGATGGAACGATGAGCTGTATGAGCTTTACGACGACATAGACATAGCGCAGCGAATAAAGATTCAGCGGCTACGTTGGCGGGGTCATATCGTCCGAATGAATACAAACGACTTTTAAAGTATTCGAAGCAGTACCGGGTGGTAGTAGAGGGAGGGGAAGGCCTCTTCTATGTTGGAGAAGGACTTAGCTTCACTTGGTGTGTCGAACTGGCGCCGGTTAGCACGAGAAAGAAACGACTGGCGTGCTTTGTTAGGTTAGGTTAGGTTAAATGGCTGCCCTAGCTTAGGGAACACTTGGACGAATATTTAAAATTCGCGACCTTGCACGTTTGCGCATTAGCCCAGCGCTCGCTGAGTTGACTCGAGGCCCATCTTTCCAGGAGCAGACCACAGGTTATTAAGGGAACCCCATTCTTCTAATTTCGCGACGACACCGTCTCCAAAGTTCCCTGTCTAGCCAGCTTATCGGCCCAGCAGTTGCCCTCTATGCCGCTGTGACCGGGAACCCAAATGAGCCTGTTGTCGAAGTACTCGGATGCAATTGAGAGAGAAGCCAGACATTCCCCGACCAATCTCGAACGCACAAACAACGAGCCCAAGGCCCTAATTGCCGCTTGGCTATCGGAGTAAATATTTACTTCCTTAACGGTAATTACCGAGGTAAGCAACCAATCCATTGCTTCCTTAATTGCGGATACCTCCGCTTGGAAAACACTACAGTGGTCCGGAAGCCTGAATCTAAGTTTGATGGGAAGCTCCTTACAGGAAACTCCCCCACATACCCTTCCGTCCAACTTCGAGCTATACGTGAACATGTTTGCCATGCCTAGCCACCAAATGTTGCACACCGCCCACTCCTCCCTTGAGGGAATATGAGTAGAAAAAGGTCCGCCGGACCTAGCATGGGTGTACAGTGATCCAGCACCATGGGGATGAACTCAACAGTTATAAGAATGCTAGAGTGTCCGTAACTTAAGTCTAGCTTATAGCCCGAACACCTTAGTCTGATTACGGCGCGTGCAATGCCACTGATTCCAGTGAGGGCAGACCTTTGTACCCTCTCCAGCTTCTTAACTGATACCATCCTTTCTAGCGAGTTCCACCAGACAAGGACTCCGTATAGCAAGATTGGTTTTATAATCGTGCTATAAAGCCAAAAAGTGACTTTAGGCGAGAGGCCCCATCGTTTTCCGATAGCGCCCCTGCAACCATACAAGGCGATTGTTGCCTTCCTAATTCTCTCCTCAATGTTTGGCTTCCACGTAAGACTTCTGTCAAGGATAAGTCCTAGGTACGTCACCTTGTCAGCGCGCTTTGTTAAACTCGGCCAAAATCACGAAAGCGGTTATCGCGCCAATCAAGAAGAGAAGAATAATGAGAGCAGCGGTATTTTCAATGTGCTCCGGAATTTTAGTTCTTTTGCAAGTACACGTCCTCGAATCTTCGACTTTTTCTAATATTTCGCTGCAGATGCACGTAACATTTTTAGACCTTTAGGGTGTTTACATAGGAACACTGTTTCTAATCGTTTTTCATACGCGAAACTCATTTTGCACGTTTGACTTTTCCGTGCTTAACTCCTAATCCGTAATTAAAAAGCGAGACTTCCCATACAAAATTTCTCTCCCAAACTGCCATATGTGAACGGGTAGATTAATTTGGTAGATTTATTGGAAATTAATGCATATGTGAACGTACTTTTAGACAGGCTGTATATGCATATATTTATATGAATCTCATTTAAAATTCATAAATTACTAGATTTATGCGCATAAATCATAAGAAAGCCAAAATGGATACTTTGCACCGAGAGTTGCTATTGATATAGTAATCTGTTATTCAAATTAGGCAATAAAGTACCCTACTATGTTACAAGCAGCTGAAGAAATATTGAAGACATTTATTATTGTACAAGTAAAAATCTTGTTCTAGCAGACGTTGATTTGCGTTGGCATAGGGTTTAGAGAAATGCTACTTACAATCACTTTTGTCATCAAACACTAGGACTTGCGGTATTGCAAATATATTCTAATTTGTATTTTGGGCAATACATTTCATATTCAACAAATAACGACAATATTCGTTTACTTTTACATACATATGTATGTATGTAGCTATGCGGGAATATAAAAGTCAGAATTTGTTGAATCAATAAGCGATTTGTAGCCTTTCGTTCAGCTCTGATTACAACTGAATTTCATTATTTAGGTCAAATCTGCTACTCTTTTCCGGAATGTCGCTGAACAAAATCACGAAATACGATACCATTAAAATATAAACAAATTCAGCAAGTAGAGTAAATACATAGAAAGCTATACATATTTACATATTTTTACTTGCGCATAAATATTTACAAATAAACCCAAAAATTTCTATACAGCGACACACCGCGTTATCTGGGCTGGAATTAACCAGGTGTCTTACACGATTTCATAGCAAGACACATTTGGTTTTCGTTGGTTGGGAACATAATCGTAACTTTTTTCATATAAACATATATAAGTACAGTAGGCTAATGATATGTAGGTTTGTTAATATGTAATTTTTCTTGTCTCCAACTAAAATCAATTCTAATCATGAATAAGCAGATGCGACCAACCGTCACTGGACCCCGCCCTCCATTTCCCAGTGCAGGCATGCCGCCGCCTCGTCCGATGGCCGGGCCACCACGCGCTCCTATGAATATGGGCGGAGTACCCGGCGGTCCTCCGCCAAGACCAATGCCACCACCTTTGCGTAACACAGACAGCAGAGGAAATCTACTGATGGGTCCAGGTGGTCCAGGTGGCGGGCAGCGTCCTCCGCCGCCACCATTACAAAATGTGCAAATGCGTCCGTTTGTCGGAAATGGTGGTCCAATGAGCCCACCAGGGCAAGGCCAACCGCGTCCACCTGGTGCATATCCATGGTCTGCCACAACACCGGGTCAACAAATGCCAGGTAATCGTCCACCAAATCCCTATCCTGGTAATAATCCTGCGCGCCCGCCATTTGTACGTCCACCTGGCGCTCCACAAGTGGGCGCACAACCACCGCAACGTCCACCTTACCAACAACAGCAACAACTTCTACAGCCGCAGCCGCAGCAGTTGCAACACCAACAGCAACCGCATCAGCAACAACGTCAACAATCGCCCCCACAACAAGTACAACAACAGTTACCACCACGTCCACCTTCAGCTGGTTCGAATTACAACGAAGATGACGACGATGTGGTAATGGGTCAAGCGATAACACCGCGTAAAACATTGAGTGTAAACGAAGATCCTATGGGACCAGCGCTGACGGTAGATAAAACGGATTCGTTCAAAGACGCATTTGGTATGGGCGAGACGCTCCCGTCTATAGCTGAGGTGAATGCGAATGGCGTGAAAGCATTGTCGGACATACATGAAGTATTACGCAGCGGCGAAGGGAATGAGAAGAAGCAGAAAAGTGGTGTTCCCAGTAAGAATAAGACATAGTTTAATAACCGTATTTGGCTATGTACTTTTGAACGTTTATGTTTATATATTATTGTAGAATTATTTATTGGATATGAAATTTTCTTTGTGATGGAATTTTGCAAGTATTGAAACTAATTTTTATTTCGTTTTCTCACTCTATTAATTCAATAAATAATAACGCTTCCATTTCATTGCAGAAGGTGACAATGACAGTGGCGTTGATGAGTCAACTCAGGAGAAGGTGAGTGAATTTATGAGCACAAACACGCTTCCGTTGTCGTATTGGTATTTTTATAGAAATATCAGCTAGCAGCACCAAATTTTGTTCACGTAATTATCAAGAAATATGTTTGGTTAATTAAAAAAGTATTAATTTGAGTTTAACCCAATGTGCAATTAAATAAGTACAATAACGACGATATTTAAATACATTTAAAATTGGAGTTTCTTGTTTGAAAGGTTGTCAGAGCTAGACCCAGTGTTGGAGCTAAACTGATACTTGGAAATTCTTTGGAAGAAAATATGTCGTTAGTTTTCTTACAAGCTAATATTTGAGAGATTTAGATAATCGCTTGTTAAATTCGGTAAGAACTTCATACACCGACGGCTCCAAAACTGAAGATATGTAAGTTGAGGCTAAACTCTGACGGAATGAACTTAAACTCATGTGGATGCCGAGATACTTTGAGGTTTGAGGCAACTAATTGACGGAAAGCGGTTACTTAGAGTGTTAAATTGGATCGAAGCCAAATATAGCGGTAGCAGTAGGTTTTATCAAGGCTTCCAAGAGAACCATTGGTGTAGTACCAACATCTGCAAAACAACAAAGTGTTTCCTAAAAGGGCCTAACAAAGTATCAGATGTATTGAGAATTGACAACTTTCTCTTCCCTTGACAAACTGCTAAGATTCCTCATAAAGCTGGAAAGTTTGCTGAAGAGTAATAAATTCCTATCCCTTCCCATTCTTTATAACCTATGCATCACTTGAATTTAGGTGCAAAGGGCTATATCGCCCGAGTGCCTACAGACAAGATATGAAGGAATTATATACGGTGATGCAAAATTAATACATCACAAATTTGTTTTTGAATAAATTTGTTACTAAGTAAAACAGAAATATTTTGACTGATGGAAATCTTTATTTTGTTTCTAAAATTTTTGAATTATGTATATGTGTATATTTTTTATTAATCCTTGTTTTAATATTACGAGGGCTGTACTATTGCATGTAGAGGTCCTAATTCTTCATTATAATACCATATTCTTTTTTGCAGACATTCTGGAAAAAAATGTGAAACAAATTCTAAATGGCCTAATTCCTTTGAGTCATAATTCAGTATTTTTCAATGTACTCTAAAGAACCCCTTGTGTTTTCAATGAAAAATTGCACACTTTGTTTTGCTAAAAAAGTACCCAGTTTTATAAGCGCTAGTTGAATTCTGCCGAAATCTCGTTTTATCACTCTCACCAAGTTCTACACCGTACCTTACTACCGTACCGCTTGTTTTGAGACTGCTCTTTTTTTGAACTCTTTAAGATTACCAGTAGCTTGCCCATGCCTTGATTTTGTTTCCCAACTGCCCAATATCGGTCTAATATATTGGATTCAATTCTGGAGCATTTGGCGGGTTCTCGTATTTTGCCACATAACTGACGTATTTTTTTTTTTTTCAAAAAAGCCAAAATGAAGGGACACAGTAGCCAAATCGAGGCAAAAATATTCCTGAAATATTGTGCTTTTTATAGGATGGTATAAGGTAGTCGCAATTAAGGTACTCGTTTTTGTAAACTTCGGCCGACATAGTTTCCGTAATGTAAATAAATTGAAATTGAAATTTGAATAGGTCGAGCCAAAGAGCACCAAGAGATTTGGTGGCTCTGGAAAGAACGTAGGTAGTCAAGGAGGAAAGGAGAAAAGTATGAGAGAAAGAGATAAGAAAGAAGAGAGACAGAGACAAATCTGTAAATATCCTCTAGGTCTAGAGAACGAATGTTACTCATTCTCACTATATCGGAACCCAAAATTCGTAGTTTTGCTCTAGCAAAGGCAGGACATTCACAGAGAAAGTGCTCAGTGCTATCCGCCTCCTCCAAGCAAGACAGGCACATCGGGTTCTCAATGATTCCAATGGTGGTCATATGCTGACCCCATGGGTTGTGCCCTGTAATAATACCGACCATCAACCGAACGTCTTTCCTTCCAAGTTTTAGTAGAAAGTTCTACAGTTTTCTGTTCGTACCTGTCACAAAACACTTTGCAGTTTTGCAGCGTTCTAAATCTGATCATCGCTCTTTATGTAAATTTCATGCATATTCGCTAATCCAATTCATTATTCCTGATTATTGGTTTCGGCCCCTGTGGGGAAACCGCTGATCCCCGGTTAAACACCGAAGTGTCCTGCAACCCATATAAGTACAAGCCTGTTCTGTCTTGCGACAAAATGAAGCTTCTTCTTACATTCTTGAACAATATTCGAGGTTTACTTCACATTCTTCAGGGCGTTCAGTGTAGCTTGACTGTCAATAAAGACTCCAAAAAACATACGGCTATTTTCGGGCTGGCAAAAATTTCCTTTTGGAAAACAATTGCCATTTCCCCCTTAGCATAGTGATTCTTATTACTATCGTTTAAGTACCATCCGGCTCCAGACCCTATTTTATTCTTGGACCCATCGGTAAAGAAAATATCCGTCAAACCTTCCTAAATGCATTCTGGATTGCTGACATCAAATTTCCCTCCTAATGAAACTATGGGTATTAGGTCGTCTTTAGATGCCTCAGATGCCTCGTCTTTAGATGTCTCGATAGATGCTCAGATAGCATCTTAAAGACTTCTTTGTGTTCCGAAGTTCCGTCTTCGTGTCAGAAACCATATTTATGGAGTGTACAGATTGCTTTTATTGCTTCCTGTTTTATCTTAAGATCCAAGGGGAGCAAATCAAACATAACATTTAGAGCATCATGCATTTCTTTGCAGCCTGCATAGCTCCCGGAGTGTGGACTTAACCATGGTCCGTCGCAACCAGACCACAGAGGCGTAAGTGATGTATATACATGTGTATATGCATAGGAGCACAGCAGGTTTCTGACCCCAGGTTTTACCAAAAGCTCTACGGCATTGCTGAAAAATCCTTAATGCGCGATTCACCTTCAGTGAAACATGTGTCTTCCAAGTCAACTTCTTATCCAAGATTACTCTTAGACATTTAACTTTATCGGAAAGACTTTCGTGCAGAGCCTTTTTAGGAACTTATCCGATGTTAGCGGACAGACCTTGCGTGTCCCTGAGGGTGATTAGTTCGCCACTGTTCTCTCCAGCGGTTAACAACCTCTCAGAGAGCATGGAATATATCCACTGTTCTTGAACGATACATAAATACAAATTAGGAAATTAGAATCTTCTTCTAATTTTTTTCAACTTTTATGTATGCATAATACTGGCCCATCCACAGTACCTACTTTCTATTTCTGGTACTACAGACCTGCTAATTTTCTAGAGTCTATTTTGACATAGGTTCCATCATACATCTCGATGCATCCAACAGAGTCTCGCAAGAGTCGGTTATAATTTCAATTCCAACTTTCATTCTTTCACTTTTGCTTTTGGATTTTCTGTTTTCTGTATAATTTTAAATTATAATTAAACTAGCTTTAACCTGCGGCCCCGCTCGCGTAGGTGTAGTTTTGAGGGATTTAGGATATGTTTATAAAAGAATTAATTTCATAGAAAAAAATTTGTTATTAATAATCATAATATTACAATGCCCGGCATCCGCTGCTATGCCTCGTTGAATAAAATCAAAACAACCAATCAGAAAAATATCAAGCAAAATTATTTTTATCAATTTTCTATCTCAAACCGTTTTTGAACTTTGCATTTGGGTCATAGTTGAACAGCTAAAAGTAAGGTAAATTTATTTGTCAAACTTCGCGGGATTAAAATTTCGCTGTAGTTATTTTTTTAATAATAACATCTGGGCCAACTTTCATGTGAATGTCATTATCAGTAATATATGTATTTACGCTTGTGTTTACCAAACGACCAAGAGTGCATTTTTCGATTTTTACAATGTCTGATTTGATTGAGCAGAGAAGTGCCATCAAATTTTGTTTGCGGAATGAAATTTCGGCTGCGTAAACATTTAGCATGTTGCAGAAGGCATTTGGTGATTCGACCATGTCGCAGAAAAATGTTTATAAGTGGTACAAAGACTTCAAAGAGGGTCGAGAACGTGTTGATGACTTGGAGCGCTCCGGACGACCATCGACGTCAACAGATGACCAACACGTCAATAAAGTGAAGGAGTTAGTGCTCAAAAATCGGCGGTTGACTGTTAAAGACCTTACTGATATGATCGGAATATCAGAAGGATCTGTGGAAACCATTTTGAAAGACCATTTGGGCCTACGAAAAGTCAAATCTCGTTTGGTACCGAAAACTCTCAATTTCTTGGGAAAAAGTCGAAACAATGCTTTCAAACTATCAGGACAAGCTCAAATGCATCATTACGGGAGATGAGACTTGGATTTATGCTTACGACCCTGAAACAACTGACCAATCTAGCGAATATCGTGCTAGAGGCGAGGCCAGACCGAAAAGAGCACGTCAAAGTCGTTCAAAAATAAAGGTCATGATGACAGTTTTTTTCGATTTTCGTGGTGTCGTGCACTATGAATTCCTTCCACCTGGCCAAACTGTTAATAAGGAATATTATTTGAGCGTTATGCGTCGTTTACGTGAAACAATTCGTCTAAAAAGACCAGAATCATGGGCCAACAACTCTTGGTTTTTGCATCACGATAATGCACCGTCTCACACTGCACTCGTTCTTCGTGATCATTTCGCCAAAAATTCCACGCATATCGTTCCGCAACCACCGTATTCGCCTGATTTGGCTCCGTGTTACTTCTGGCTATTCCCAAAACTCAAGAGACCACTCCGGGGAACGCGTTTCGAGTCGATTGAGGAGATAAAAGCTGAATCGAAGAAGGTGCTGATGGCTATACCGGAAATGGACTATTTGGCATGTTTCGGGGATTGGGAAAATCGTTAGCATAAGTGTATTTCATCGATAGGGGATTATTTTGAAGGGGATGAAATTGATTTACAAGAACAAATAAAGATTTTTCATTTTACAACCAAATTCACCTTACTTTTTGCCCACAGTGTATGTGAATTATGAAGTCTAGAGTGTGCTATAAATAGTGGGATATAGGAAAAACTAAGATTTTTTAGATTAAATTTAAGCAAATATTCGATTATTAGTGACGAATGAGAGTGGTGCGCCTGGGGGCTATGGAAGGGGTGTTCCATCATAAAAATATGCCTATAACTTTCATTGGATAAAAATATGAATGTATAAAAATTTTTACGTCATTTGGTGTTGTCGTTTCGTAGACATTCACCTTTATAGTATAGATTTTATTGTAATCAGCACCTTTCCTTAAAGATTCAGATTTCTAGCATTGTTTTTTCTTCCGACTTGTCTTTGAGAGAACAACTTGTGATAGTTTATTGTACTTGTTTGTTATTTAATTTTAATAAGTTTTAATGAAAATATAGTTAATTCTGTTGCAGAACGCATATATGTATATCCAATTTTCCAACTTTCTGCAAATTAAAAATATTCTACAAATTTTCATCAAAAGTTCACATTTTTTAACCAGACATATTAGAAAGAAGATATAAGAGAAATTATGTTTATCCATCGCATAATTTTTAATTTTCATTTAAAACATACTTCTAAGAGTGCAGTATGTCTTGTTTTGTAGCATTCTTATAACAATTCAACAAATTTTTAGTAATAAAACCATATAGGTATAGCAAAGAAGCAAACAATATAAAAAACAAGTTTAATTAATTTAAAAATTAAAAAAATTATTACACTTCAAGCGTTTGTTTGACCTGTAGCTAAAAAGTTCTCTTCATAATAGCTCTCATGCGCTAAAAAATCCCAGTCCTAAATTCCGATCTAACCTTGTTCAGATACATGGTTTCGCAATATAACTCCTTCATTTAGACAGATAAAACCGTTAAATTTTGTGGCTTATATACCCAACAATCAAACTATAAGATATTCGAGATTGGTAGTCTGTGAGATATAGCTCATACCTATGCCACTAATTGATCAGATATCAGTAACTTTTTCGCGGCTAAATTAGTTTTACTACAGAAAAAATTTCAATTTAACTAGCTGGGGTGCGCTGATGCACTGACTCTAGCCAGGTGTAACGTCACTCTCCTGGTGAAGCTTAAAAAACAATAAGAATTACTTCCGATGGTGATTGAGAGAGTGATCTGTTTTTAAGCTTTACCCCAAATAAAATTTAAAAGGGCTTTGCTCTATTTTATTTTTCCAACATCAAAAAGTTGGATTTGCTTATATAAATTAATACCACAAGAAATACGAATCACGATTTTTGTTCGTGCACCAGCTAGCATGGTGGAATAGAAGGAGAAGTAAGACTAATTTGTAAAAATTATTGCATCCTGCCTCTAATATCACATTTTATTCAGCTGAAGACTTTTTTCTGTAGCTGCACAGTTTTACGTCTAAACACTTAACTTAATTTCTGGCTTTCTTTGACTAGCGCTAAAACAAACAAAATCTGTGTGTCATGCGATCTGTGCCTTTCGTGTGGGTTGCGTGGGAGAAGGGCAATCTTTGGGTTTATTGTTATTATTATTATACTGAATCGATACTTGTCGGTTATTTCCTTTAACTCGATTTTTTTATTCGCTATTTCAGCCAATCAGCTCTGACCACAGTTCTATATACTATATATAAATAAAACTGCTTGGTAATAAAGGGTCTTTCAAAATACGCGTTCAAAAGCAGAAAATCGCCGAACACGCAAAACTCTTGTCTTCTTTATGCCCCTCACAAATAAACTAAACATGATATATCGCTAAAACTGTGAACATACCAACAGTACCAACAAAAAAAAATAATAATAATCGAAAGTCGAATGTGCGCAGCCCGCGAAATTTGAAAATTCATCTTATTTTTTGAACAAACCTCGTATGTGAAAAATTAGATCATTTAAATTTCTGCCTTAAGCACGGCTACAGGCTGCCATGCGATAATTAAAGTTTTCAAAGAATCGCATTGAGCAATCTCGATTCGAATGTTGTGTTTCAGCTTTGGAATCGTTGTTGGCTTATTCACTCTACATTTTCTATCCTCGACAGAATCAGTTTCTTGCAATTTTTCATCAATCTTTGAATTGTCGAGACTCATTCAAACGATTATTTCCACCAAAATAATCAAGAATTTTGCAATATGTTGTTCCTAAAGTTCGACCATTTTCATAATAAGTTTCAATAATTAATGTGTTTAATTATCTTGTAAAATTGTGCATCTATCTAAAGGGTGTTTTTTTAGAGGTTAGGTTTTCAAGATGAAACAAAATGTATATAATTTAATGTTATGGCCAAGAATTTAGCTTTATTATAAAGATAAGGGTTTGCCATTATGTTTTAAAAATGATTTCGGGCAAGTGGCCGCCGCGGCTGGCTCGAATAAATTCCAGCCGAGAGGCCCAATTTTCGACCACTTTTTGCAGCAATTGGGGCCGTATGTCAGCAATAACGCGCCGAATATTCTCTTCCAAGACGTCAATCGTCTCGGGCTTATCTGCGTAGACAAGCGACTTCACATAGCCCCACAAGAAATAGTCCAGCGGTGTTATATCGCACGATCTTGGAGGCCACGCCACAGGTCCACGGCGCGAGATAATGCGCTCACCAAAAGTTTCCTTCAATAAATCGATTGTTGCGTTGGCTGTATGGCATGTAGCGCCGTCTTGTTGGAACCAAAGGTCGTCCACATCAACATCGTCCAATTCAGGCACGAAAAAGTCATTAATCATGGCTCTATAGCGCTCTCCATTGACTGTAACATTATGGCCGGCTTCATTTTTAAAGAAATATGGACCAATGATTCCCTCTGCCCATAGAGCACACCAAACAGTGACTTTTTGAGGATGTAACGGCGTCTCAGCAATGGCTTGTGGATTATGTTCACTCCAAATGCGACAATTTTGCTTATTGATATACCCATTCAACCAAAAGTGAGCTTCATCGCTGAACAAAATTTTCTTGTGAAAATCGGGATCGGTGGCCATCTCGTTTTGGGTCCATTCACCGAACGTGCGACGCGCTTGTTCAGGTGTAAGTCTATTCATTATGAAATGGCAAACCAAACTGAGAATAAATCAAGTGACAGCTGTCAAAAAGACCATCTACGAAAAAAGTAGTGCCACCTTGAAAACCTAACCTCTAAAAAAAACACCCTTTACTTGACAGTTGTCGAAGATGACATAAAAAATGTACCGTCGAGGAATTATTCACTCCTGACATCTAGGCGTCACTTTTGATACACCCGTTATTTCCTGAAGATATTCTCGTATATTCCTGAGTACAGTTACTACAACTGCAAACAAAAGTGATGCACATCGATTATCGTGAAAGTGGTTTTTTACAATCTTATTTAATACCTCCAAATCTATTTCATCATATCAAAGTTTTCACTCTCCAACTGAATAGCAGTCAATAATAAATTTGCCACAATATTTTCCAACTCTTGAAAAAATTGTTGAAATCTGTTTTTGAACTGTTCTTAAATTTTCGCAATGGCAAACGTCGCATCTTTTCCATGGGCTCGAAACTCTGTCGCCGAAGGGATTATTTTACTTTATTGAATACTCAGAAGGGGTGCGGAGTTAGGTTAGTCTTGGCAGCCGCATCACACATAGAGACAACGACGCCACTTAGGCCACTAAATGGGTCCGTTGTGAGCCCCGGAGGCTGGGCTACATTTCCCTTTCCATAGTGAACCATCCTGAGCTTTTGACAAAGCATAAAAGGTTGTTGATACCTAAAGTGTTTAGAGTATCTACATATATTCGTTAAGAAGTAGGACAGAAATCATGCGAGTAAACGCCTAATCTCCTTGCATGATTTCCTATGAGACAATGTCCTGTGAGGGCCCCTACTAAGGCCCTAATTTGAAGTCTACTCAATTTTATAATACTCTTGGACAGGTGTTAATGCTAATCCATCTTTGATTTGCAGAACTAATTAGTGCGTCCTTAGTGTGGAGTTAAAAGAGTCGTTCAACTAAAGGATATGGGTGGAGGTTTTGATCGTACAGTGGTAGTTATGTTCAACAACTGTATGAAGAAATTGAATTCGATGTATTTAATCTACAATAAAACTTCATGGGCTAATAACCCTCGACAGCATTCCATCAGAAAGTTTCTTGTAAATTCCTAAGTCATTCGAGGGTAGTCATCTATTATAACCTAAATCATAAAGTGGTGGAAAACAGCCTCTTACCTTTTATTTGCTTACTGGGCAACGTAACTCAGGAAACACTAACGATTTTCAATTAATTTCTTTGCCTTTTTAAATAATACCATAAAAGGTAAGCGGAATAAGATCGAAAATGTGAAAATGAAAAATAAAAAAATTTAAATAAAAGTTCGAATTGATGAAAAGCGAATGAAATCTACTACTACCATATGCGACTTAACAACAAAACGACCCACGCATATACATACGTTTTTACTTATATCCGCTTTGAAATTGAACTTTTTGAAGAGCATTGTGTGCATAGTTGTGATGAGTTCGAACGATTCTTGAAAGATGTTGCTCAACTTCGATATGGCGCCACGCTTCAGTAGCGAACCCGCCCACATACGACACATAGCAAAAGTTTGTGCAGCTACATATGGCGCGTATGTAGAAAGTAAAGCATACACTTTGATGACCTGCCCTCATTGACGCAACTGACTTGCTGCTTTGGTCTGAGAATCAGTAGCTGAAAATTTTACTGAAGCCAGTTTTTACAGCTCAGTCCTGAACGAGCGATCTCAGCGATACAACTAAATTGCCATACTAAAAAATTGTATTACTGCCGTGCAGTAGTTTATAAACATATTTACATATTTGCTAAAAAAGATAAACATACATATTTTATTGTGCAATATTGTGCTAACAATATTACTCAAGGCTTATCAACACATAGATATAAGCGCTGCCGTTTGAACAGGTGTGTAAATTCCAACAGCTGCTTTTTGTGATACGAAGTGGTGTGTAGATAGACATTTGATGGTAAGACGTTAGGCGGCTCAAAACTTTTGAACCTTGCCACTGACATGGCAAGGATATGAGTGTGTGGCTTCTGCATGAATTCGGAGTCAAGAAACTTTTCGTCAAAGCAAATAAAAGCACAACTAATGGCAAAGAATTACTTCGGCTCGCAAAGAGACAAAAATAAATTAAAGAAGTATGAGCATGAGTAAAACAAAAGAACTAATCAAGTAAATCAGCTAAACTCATAAAGTATAATTTAGAACAAATGTTTATTGATGTGAGCGAAATGAAACGAAACGGCGTAAATGTGCTGAGGAGTGTTAACGTCGACCGAACTATCTATGCCAATTGGAAAGCCCCATCGCAGACGCGAAAATCAGCCTTGAAGTGCCAGGGGTGTGGGAATATTATTTATGTTTTCGCGCATTTCATTGAATTTATTCTGTTTTTGCTTGTATTGTAGTTTTTTCTTTTCTTTTTTGTTGCTTTGCACGGTATTTTATTCAACTACCTTTACACTTAAAATACCAAAAGTGGTACACTTTGCGTCGAGTTGAATCGATAAAACAATGTGGAAGAATTCCTGCAAAATCACATTCGTCCTTTGAAGTCATAATGCTCAAATTAGTCGAAATGTCGAAGTGTACAAAAGCAGTGTAACGAAATAAGGCGAAAAAGAGTATCAATCGAACAAGAAGCGCACATAATTTATTAAATTAAAAAAAGTCAAATAAATATTTAAAAATAATATAGAAAATTGTGCTAAACTTGAAATGCGTGAAAAAATGCATTTGGTGATTACAGCTGACACAAATTTTTTAATTGTAAACAGGATTTGACGCGCAGCATTTGGCGTATCGCACATACATATATACATGCATACATACATATGTAGATAAATACGAACGTATTTCTGAACAACCAAATTTGTGTATTCAATTTTAGGAGCGCAACGGACCCGGATCACCCAGCTCACCGGCCAAGACACCAACATCTACTACTTCGAAGGGAGACAAAGGAGGCGCATCTCGTCCACCCAGTGCAACACCATCGAACAAATCGTCCAAATCACGTTCCACATCCAGAAATCGCTTGCTGTTGAAGACTCCCGAACCGGAGCCAGTAAAAAAAGGTGAGAGAAATTATATAAATATCAACTTACATTTAAATCAAAATCAAAGAACTGATGTTTTACCTAACAAAATACGGATGAATACTAAATGAGGACATACAGGGTGGTCTATATAATGGTTTACTTAAAAAAATTATCATAATTTATTACTAGTTTATTCGAAAGAGCAATTACTCCCATTATTTATTGAAGACGATTTCATTCATGTGGCTGTTAACCGAGTTTACCTTGAGTCAGTTTCTGGCTCTATCTCACTTATGACTTGTTCGATATTCGTCTTATAGATCTGCATCGTTCGCAGAAAAACGAAACGGCGGCAAATCGCAACATTGAGACGTCGCTGAGACGTTGCTTGAATAACACGATTGTCGAACTTGGTACCTAAAAGATCTATTCTAGCATGAGTTGTGTGGTATGACTCGCCATCCTGCTGGAACCAAGAATCGGCAAAATTCATGTCTATCAATTTCCGGTCACAACAAAATAGTTAAATATTCTTCTGTAGTGCTCAACGTTCATCGAAATGGCGTTTCCAGCAACATTTTCAATCTAAAATGGGCTAATGATAGAAATGGGCTCTAAAGTCCGCATCGAACTGTCACTCTTTGAGGTTGCATTAGCTTCTCGACGATCCCGTAAGGGTTTTCTGACCCACAGATGCGGCATAAGGTGGTCACCGTAGCCGAATGGGTTGATGGTGACTACTATTCGGTAATGCCCGAGTTTGAAATTCCAAGCATGAAGCACCAAATTATAGCGGTCGCCCATTTGTAGGTAATGGGAAGCCTCCGAGTGTATTTCTGCCATGAAACAGTTCCTCTTAAAAATCATCTGCTGTTCGCAGGTGGCATACAACTGTAGGTCCCTCCATTTGTGGGAAGACATCAAGGCGCATCAAAATAAGAGAGCCACTAAACATCTAGCTAATTACTTTAAATAACCCATTCTTCTTAACTGCCGTAACCGCAGTGACGAGTAATACCTGTCTCTTCCGAAGGAGCCAGTTGAGCCGGAGCGTTTGTATCCATTCGGACGACATGATTCAGCCATCGTAGCAACTGGGTCCATATTCACTGCGCTATGTCTATGTCGTCGTAAACTTACTTATTAAATGCAATACATATTTAGATGTGACAGATTTGCTAGTTAAAAAAGCTTCGTTAAGCTAGTTAAACGAGTTTCGTGGAAAAATATGATTTGAACTTTCTTTCAATAAACACACTGTTTGGACTACTTAAAACTTGTTTTGGAAGTAAGTTTGCAATATTTTTCAACGTTGTTCTAGAATAAAGCCATGCATTTTTCCATGATAATGACTTTCTTTCAAGATTTTTTTGAGGCATCTTGAGGTTAAAGCTCTTAGTATACCTTCGATACAAAATTATTGCATTACTATCAAAACTGCGTTGATATAATAAAGTGCAAGTTTCAAGTGGCTGAAAGATCGCGTTGGTACCTTTGTTATAGTTATTTAACGCAGTATATGAATTAGGCTCCCTCTATATTGAGGCATTATTATTATTTCGCCTAAAAGCACCGCGACCCCTGATGTGGTCTATGTATTATGTTAGATTGCAAGCTAGGATTTTTATTTCATATTGCTAATGGATTTAGATTCGCATCAAGTAGGTGTACGAGTCTTCGTTTTGCGAGAGCTGCACATTCGCAAAGAGAAGTCTCTGCTGCACCCCTTACTGTTGAAGCTTTACAAAAGCTTACGTGTGTTTGCTTTCAAATGGCTTTTATTACGCAAATGATGCCTTGAAAATTAAACACCACAACATTTTCACACAAATTGTCCCTCTTCAACTCGATTGCACCTGTTAATTTTCTTTTCTGCCTGGGACTGTTTTAAATAACTATTAGTTAAGATTACAATTACAATAGAAATGAGACCTTTTTTTTATATTCTTTTTGTTGACAAATTTTTCTGATATTTAACAAAACAGAAAGTTTGTTTTAATAATTTTTGTTTGATAATTAGCGAAAAGAAAATTTGTTTCTGCTCACACTATTGATATAAAAAACAAAAACAATTTTTTTTCAATTAAAAATTTTTTTTCAATTTCAATAATCTACCAATATTTACATATTCAATACCAAAAATGTAAAAATACAATAATTAAATAAATACACTATACTTGTATAATTTTCTCTTTGACAGTACCAATGAACAAAATTCAAGTCGGTCACGCTCCTTCACCCAATCTTAAGGCCGTGCGCTCCAAAATTGGGTCGCTGGACAATGCTAGTTACAAGCCGGGTGGCGGTAATGTCAAAATTGAGAGCAAGAAAATCGAAATAAAAGCAGCACCCAGAATTGAGGCAAAAAATGACAAGTATACGCCACGTGGTGGTGAAAAGAAGGTAAGATCAGTAGATTTGAATTTAAATAAATAGAAAAAAATTACATTTAACTTGAAGCATGCCATCAAGGAGTGCTGAACTCATTCAAATAAGTGAAATTGAGTTGAATAAATTAAACGAAACTTGACAACGAATATTCGTATTATATGCATTTAGTTCGAGTTTAATAAAGCACTTAGGCGTATTTTACGTAGTTGAATAATGTTGGTATTGCTTTATCAAATGTAAATCAAGTAGTTTGGAGCATAGTGTCAGCATACATACATATGCATATGTTTGCATCTTATGCAGACATTTTTCTTTTAATTTGTTGAAGTTTGTCACTTCTTGCCAATTGTAGTTTACTTATTTTTCTGTCATGTATCTTATGTGCATACACTACTTACTTGTATGTAGTGGGGGAGCAATTTCACAGTTGAATAGTTTTCTGATTGCTATGTTATGATTTCAGACACCATTAAACATACGTAGACAATACTGTAACGGTCGATTTGTGTTTCACATTACGCTCCGCTCCATATAAGAAAAACTTGAAAAAAAAATAAAAGAAAAGGTATACGGAAATGAATACAAAAATTAATTTGAAAATTTGGAACTATTAAAAATTAAATTTCGGTGCAAAAATTATGTTTGGGAACTTATATGTGGTTAGGCATTCTAACAATTCCCGCATTTACGAGCTGTCATACTCCAACTTCCCCTCTTTAGTTTCATAAACATCAGTGCCTACTAAATCATAGATGTGTCAATATGATTCATACTCAATACTACTACGTATTTATATATTATATAAGTATACTTACACATGAAAATCATATTTAATTAAATTTGTAATATTATGGGAAACACAGATAATTTCGACAAAGTTACAATGGAACGCCAAGTCGAAAATTGGCTCCTTGGAGAATGCCAATCATAAGCCGGGCGGTGGTGATAAGAAGATTGAAACAATTAAAACGGACTTTAAAGATAAGGCTAAGCCGAAAGTCGGTTCAAAGGATAATGTCAAGCATACTCCGGGCGGTGGTGATATTAAGGTAAGGTGTCCGCAGAAAGTTACAGAAAACTTTGTATGTCAGTTCAGTCAGTCGAATGCATAAGTACAGTATTTGTTAAATGATTCGGAAGCATGTTCGAGTTACATTTTTATATATATTGAAATGGAATGCTATTACATATATACTTGCATTGAAGCAATTAGTCAAGCAGTTTCTTTACTCAAGCATTGCTTTGAAATTTGCATGCCCATATGAATCGGCTTTGCGCTGGAGTCTAAATGCATTTTTTAATATTATAATTAATTCAGATTTAGCTGCGTTCTTAGCATACATACGTACGTACTTTTAGCAAATTTTGGGAATGCGTTATTAACTTGAAATATTTTTTTTATGTAAATATATATACACTTATATGTTGACTTAGTGTTGCGTTTGTGTAATTGGAAGAAAAGTACTTATAAGGGAACTTTAAGCTGCATATATACACGTATAAATATATCAGAAATGTTTAGACCTAAAACAAAGCCAAACATATGAGATGTACATGCATACGTATGAGGTGTGTTGAAAAAGTATCGCGAATTTTGAATTTTCGCAGGTTACGTATATTCGAATTTCGATTTTTTTTTGGCGATATGTTGGCACTCTTGTCTCTCACTCATGCCGACGAGTTTGGCCATATTGAATGTTCAGTTAATTGTTGACAGCTGCTTTGCTTGCACGTGTTTCGGCTCGTGTTCGATTTTTACCTATTCAAAAAGATGGATCAAAGAATCAAAATTTGTGTGAAAAACGAAATTAAGTGTCATACGGAGAAGCTACTTTGGACCAAAGCAACGTTTTTTCGGTGGTACAAAATGTTCTCAGAAGGCCGAGAAGATGTGAATGAGGAAAGCGTGCCGGACGCCCAAGCACTTCAACAACAGTCGAAAAAATTGATTAAGTGAAGAAAATGGTATTGGCTAATCGTCGAATCACCGTTAGAGAAGTTGCTGAGAACCTAGACATATCGATTGGCTCGTGCCATTCGTTTGATTTGGGCATGACACGGGTCGCCGCAAAATTCGTACCAAAACTGCTCAATTTCGACCAAAAGTAGCATCGCATGAACATTGCTAATGAGATGTTGGACTCTGCCCGCGACGACTCAAATTTGCTCCAGAGGATCATAACTGGTGACGAATCGTAGGAAACTGCCGCACGAACCAAGACCGAAAAAAGCGCGCCAAGTTCGGTCGAATGTAAAAGTTTTGCTTACCGTTTTCTTCGATTGCAGGGGTGTTGTGCATCATGGGTTCTTGCCATGGTGTTACACGGTCAATAAGGAATATTACCTGCAATTTGCGCGAAGCAGTCCGCCAGAAACGCTCGGATTTGTGGAAGAACAAAAATTGGCTCTTGTATCACGATAACGCCCCTGCTCACACATCGTTGTTAGTGCGCGAGTTTTTGGACAAAAACAACACACTGATGATGCCACAACCACTGTATTCTCCAGATCTGGCCTCCTGTGACTTTTTCATGTTCCCTTCCATGGGGAAGGACGACGCTACACTACGATTGACGAGATAAAGACGGCATCGAAGGAGGAGCTGAACAAGATTAAAAAAAAATAATAATTTTTTGAAGTGCTTCGAAGATTGGGAAAAACGTTGGCACAAGTGCACAATATCTCATGGGGATTACTTTGAAGAGGACAAAATAGATATTAATGAATTAATAAATATTTTTTGAAAAAAAAACACAAAATTCGCGATATTTTTTGAACACACCTAGTATGCACATAATAAATTCGTTGGTTAAAAAAATTTGCGGTTAGTTTTAATCTTCAGAAAATACCTTATTTATCGCTTGTAAAATAAATATTTTCGATTGTCTCATTGTACTGTGACGCAGAAATTTATATAGTCGACTCTTGATAATATTCAGCCTTTCCCCAGTTATGTGTTGTTCTTTCTTACAAATACTTCCTTGTGAACTTAGTAATAGCATAAAAATTAAAGTTTTGAGAATGTACGTGATCACTTCGGAGCCCTATAAAATGTCTAGACTCCACATTATATGATACTATTTAAAAAAAAATTGCATTTAAAATACGCAGATACTTTTTTTGCAGTAACAAATCTGACTTTCTTGCGCAACTTGGGACTCAAATAGCACAGGTCTACATGGTTTTTGTTTTCTGATATGAGATGTATTTTTGTACGCTGAATATAATTCCCATTTATAAGTCCACAGGCGAGTCACTTCTTTCAGTATATTGCTGCCATTAAAAAGCTCTTTATAAAAAACCATTTGCCGTTCGGAGTCGACTTTAAAACTGTATGTCCGTCCATTTGTGGAAAAACATCAAGACGCGCACCAAAAAATCAGGAGGAGGAGCCCGGCCTCTCATCAAATATATGTATATATATGTATATTCGGCTGCGAAATTTAAAGCTGCCATAGCGAAAGTAAAGTAATACCACAAAAAAATCACGGCATCGTAGCGACAGCCGTTTAGAAAACGTTTGAGTGTTGTTGTGTGTTGTTGCTATTGCTTCGCTTTTGTGTTGGAAGAGCAGTATTAGATCGAACAGGTAGTAAACACCATAGTTGTTAAAGAGTTGTAAAGACCCAAGATTTGCATTTATTTTTTTAGAGCTTTGCTGTGCTCTGTTGTAGTTCTTCAACAGCTCAAGCCACATTATAATCATACGAGCAAACATTTGAAGACACAGCATAGCTAAACGAAAAACGTACTTAGAATATTGTGGCTGTCGCAGTACGGCAACACCATATTTTTTAGACCTGTTGTTGCTATTATGCTCGTAGCAAATGCTGGCCAAAACCCACAAAAATGGGTACTTGCGGAGACTTCAATCTATACTCAAAGTAAAACTTGAATCTTAAATTGTTCGAGTATAAGTTGAAATCTCTTGCACGACAGGTTTTTCAGAAAAGTAGGATATTCTGAAAACTGCCATGATAGGTTCTCAGTGCGCAAAAATACTTCGGAAATCAGACTCATATCAATTAACAAACACAAAAATTTCGATTTTGTAGGCGTATATATTTATTGCAGATTTCGTACTATGCTGTGAAAATATAGAATTAATAGTAAATGGAGGTGTCCTTGGATCGCAGCGAATTGGACAAATGCATACCTATACATACAAGTATAATTATATCAATACTTAAATTAGGCACATAAGCAGGTGTAAGTACGTACGCTGATTTAATTGTGGGGTTTGACTTCTAAGAAAATAAATTTTTATTATTCTAAAGGCATAGCTATTCTTAGCAATGCCTAACGCTGCAAAAATTCTGAGTATGCAGTGAACTTGTATTGACTTAATTTTTATCAAATTCAAAATAAAGTTGAGTTTTATTTACTATTACCATAAAACTACTCCTACGAAGGAAATGAGGTGCCAAGTATTTATTTTTTTATAACTATAGTAGGTATATCGAATTAGGGATTATGATTCCACTATATGTAATTGCGCGTATGCTCATTTATGCTAAATCAGTAGAAGATTCGGTAAAAATTTTGCTGCAAATGCGTCTAGGAAATTGCTTTAAATAAGTTTTTTTACATGAAAACAAACCATATCGCAGGATTTTACACCTTTTCTCAGACGCGGTCAAAATTTGCATTCCCCGGATATTATTATTATTGAAGTAACTGTAAACTCTAAAAATCTTTCGAAATTCATATAATATAATTCCACCAAAATAAAACGTAGAAAGCTCCGATACGGGTCCGTAAAACATGAATTGACTTTTTTGAACTCATCTTCTATTTAGTATATGTATCTATTTATATATATTATATTATAATATATAAATAAAACGTAGAACACTATGTGTTTAACATAGGATACAAAAATTTGTAAAGTTAGGATTATTAAGAAATTTACAAACTTTGGAGTTTATGGCTTAGCCACATATGTACAAATGCTTATATAAAAAATTGTTAGGAGTTTTTGCAATACCATATAGGATATCTACTTATATTATTTGTACAAGGTGGTGCAAAATTAATCACCCTATTCAAAGATTTATAAATTTTGAAAATATCGTCGTAGGTCAATCACATTTTACACTTGTGAACTGTGTGGTCTGCAGTGTACAAAACAGACATGCAATGGAGCGCGTAAAGGTCAAAATATAGATTTTCATAACTCAAACCCATTTTTTTTATTTAGTAAAAAGGTTATTCAAAAATAAAATTGAATGAATAATTTTGCGCCACCTTGTCTATACTCGTTTAGTAAAATGTCACGCGCATTTACTTGTATTTAATCATACGTACTTGTATATACTTACCATACATATTCGCATTAATTTTTATGTAACGGAGCAGTATTTGGTGTTCGATTTTTTATTACTTAGTACTTCATTTATTGTACTTTATTTGTTTCTTCTCTTTTTCTGCATTTTATGTTCCGAAACTAAACAAACTTTGATTGATTGATACTGGCAAACTAAAATCAAAACAAAAACTACTATAATATAAATGCGTTAAACGCAACAAAAAAATTAATTAATGTAAAATTAATGTAAGAAATCGCAAATCTTGAAGGAAAACGCACCCGCCAAGGATGTAAGTAGCTTGTAAACTGTTTATGTAAAAGAACTGTATTGTTTGTGTACTATCCAAAGCTTATTTAAATTTTTGTTTGGTCTAAAATTTCATATGTGAATATAAGGCTAAAGGCACCACAAACAAACAACTCGCAGCAAATGAACAAACTCAGTAGACGAGTAGTGCATAGAAAATGAAAAGGAAAACAAATTCTATACTTTCTTAAATTTTTTCTACTCCTCTGCCATATATTTCTTTCTTCGCTTAGATTTGTAATATTTAGCTACATAACTAGTAAAATTGTTGAAAACTCGCACTTTCTTTGCACAATTTGGCTGTTTATGGAGTTTTTTAAAAATACAAAACAATTTGTATAATTCGTGACTCGTTTTTAAATGTCTTCTTTTCTTCCCATTCTTGTGTGTGTGTCTGTTTTTAATTACTTTGCAAATGACGTGGTTTTTTTTCAAAATTCGGGTGCTACTACTTTTCAGATACAAACTCAAAAGGTAGAACTTAAGGCACAAAGCAAAGTGGGCTCTTTGGATAACATTAAGCACAAGCCCGGTGGTGGGGAGAGGAAAATTTTTGATGATAAGGACTATCTGAAAAATGTTGAACATACAGTTGCACTGACACCACCGACACAGGTAAACACCATGTGATTAACATAGTAATAATCGTACAATATGTTTTAGGAATTTTCTTGGAATTGAAGATGTAGTAAAGACAATTTTGAAGCATTTAAATTTCACCTATTTTAGTTCTTAATTAAATATTATTTGATTAAAAATTATTAAGAAATTGATTTTTAGAAATTTTGGTTTTGTGGTTTTTTTTTAACAGTTTAAAGAAAAAAACTAAGACAAAGGTAGGGCGCAAAAGGCATTCAAAACTTTAATAAATTTGTAAGGAAGAGAAAAATTTTTGAATTTTTTTTTCAAATAATACAGTAAAAGCTTTCATATGCGGTCGCTCATGATTCCAATGATTTTCTACGGTTATGGTTGATACCAGATGGTGGGGCAGTAATTTGCAAGACGTATTTGCCTTGTTAAGCCAACTACATTAATCCTTGGTTTATGCGAAGAAGATTTTATTTTATTCACATATCGATATCTGATAATTTTAAACTGTGTAAATCAGTCACTTTGTATAATGAGTATGCCTTCTGTAATATTCTACCAATATTACTTGTTTTACTTGGTAATACTTATATAAATTTGCTGGTTGGAAGATAGGTAATGCTTGTTTTTTTCCGGTAGGCAAAGACTTTTTGTATCGGGTAAAGACAATTTCTGCAAGGTTTTTTTCATGAAACAGTAAATATTTTTATGAAAACGAATAACTAAAAGTACATAAGTTGTACACTAACTAAAAGTACATAATGTGAAACAAGTAGATGTTATGAGCCTTCAAAGTGACCTGTTTCAGAAAAATACGTTTTGGCCGTGACCAACAATTTGCAAATCTGGTTCGTTTGAAATACAAAAATAAAATGGATTTATTTCAATTGAAGGATCATCTTGTTACTAATTTGTATTAAAATTAAAGGGAATGTATAAATTGACAAAAAGGTTGCCGGTCAAAGTTGAAAGTTTGACTTTCATTAAAAAAGGTGCTTCTTTAAAGTTTTGCTGAAAAAATGTTTTTATTTATCACCAGATTATCATATATTATAAGATCGATAAGAATTATTTTAAAAGCTTTTGAGTAATTGTAGTTACAGACTTAAAAATGTTATTATGAGAAAAACGTGCTTAAAGTTTCAGCTTACTTTTATGAGAAGCGGACACACTTCGTTTTTGAACTGATAAATTATGTGAATGCACTAGAGTTCCAGATACACCGGTATCGAACAGTGCGAGTAGTCGTACTTGCCCATTGCTCAATTGCGCAAATGCTACTTTGAAATTTTTGAGCTTTTGAACAATTTGAGTAGATAAACTGTCAAAATTGTCAATTTTATTTATCATTTATCCCATAACGTTAGCACTGTGTATGACTAATTTATGAAACTTAAAAATGTGTTGACAAAAAAGTCAAAATAATCAAAAGTATTGGCCGAGTTATTTAAAAATGTTCCATATACCCCAGCTCATGCTCGAAAGTTTTGGAGTAATGAGCATCGAACAGGTGTGCGAGTACTCGTCACTCATTTGCCCGGGATGCCTAAATTGTGCAAACAAAATCCAGAACTCTAGTATACACAATTTTGAAAACATTTGCTCTAAGAATCTTTGAAATTTCCTCTTTGCCTGCTAGTAACAAGTTGAGTCGTTTCTTTGGCATTTCGTTTGCCGAACAAATTACTTATGAAATGACAGATTGAAAGCGTATATTGACATGCATTCCCACAAGTTCTTCCAATAAGTGGAAGACTCATTAAAAGGGTCCCCCGAGCCGTAATGTTCAATAGCCTACACTGGTGTGTGCTAACAGGTCTGAAGAGCTATCAGGCAGAAAATTCGGTAGCACTCTTGCTATCCGCGCTCCCGTCACCCTTCTCAAGCTTATCAGAGAAGACATCTTTTAGGAGCCTCCGCAAGGAAAGCTTTTACTATACTCTTTACGGTACTATACTATATTTTATTATACTATTTTCTTGTGGTAAAAATTAGTTACGCATTATTATTTCTAAATCTAATGGCTCTTTAAATCCTTTTGCGTCTCTCTGCGTCCTAGTCGTATGTATTAATTTTTGCTTTGAGTATCACATTCGTTTAACCGTTATTCGTGCACCCTGTATCGCACTAGTGCTTGGCTTTCGCTGTTTCTGCGATTTCATTGATCAGTTCGAATATTTTTAAAAATCAAATTCGCATCAAACATAATGCATAATTTGCCTACTCTTAAGCAATTGGAATACTAACAGTTTTACAAGTATTTCTTAATATCTTTGGTTAAGAACTAATCTGTCTAGCATACTCAAGAAATAAAAGTAAAACATTTATTTATTAATAAGTTTGCACAAACACTTAAGACACTCATCTTAAATCGTTATGATCGCATGCTGACATAGCACACACAAACTACATACATATATATACATATATAAGTAAATGCATTCACTTTAGAACATTTCTATTGAAATTATGCAAAATTTATTGATTGGTGGTTAGTTGAGTCGATTCACTAGAAATATTAGGCAAATAAGAAATTAATTAAGGAAGCACAATCACGCGGTACTTGTACATGCACAAATTTCCGATTATCCAAATACATACATATGTACAAATCTAAAAAGAAACAATTATTCTCAAAAATATTCAAATAGCTAGATACCGCTAATCATTCTGAGTACTAGATAAATTTGCATCGGTACACTTACTGAAACCGTAAAATATACATTTACTAAATTTTTTCATAACTCTTTTGAAGCAACAACCTACTAATCTACTTAATTAATGTTTACATCAGCTTAGCATAGCACTGTAAAAGAAATGTGAAAAACAAAGTTCCCCATATCAGACCAAAAACCTATCCGAAACTGCTCAATACTGAATTGGTAAATTTTTTATATAATTTTTTCCTGTTTTCCCCTCTTTAAGTTATAATTTCTGCTTGTGTTCTTAAATTTTAGTTTGAGTCTTCGTTCACAGGATGTCTAAGAAGAATTTTCTTGTTCACACTTTAATGCTTTCCCAAATCAAAAGACTCAGAACTGAAATGGAAAGATTCTATCAAAAATTTAATTAAGCTGTTAGCTAAGAATAATTCAGCAATAGATCATAAGAAATGCTATATAAATTTAACTGAAGCAAAAAAAAAATAATTATGAATCTCTTTCTTAACTACTTCTTGGACTGCTTTTTCCATGAAAATTAAAAACAAAATAAAATATAAGATTGAATTAACTAAAATTTTGACTTCATTTTAAGATCCTCTAGGTGGAAGTTTTGACGGCCGCCGTAGACGAGTGGGTTGGTGCAGGCAATGGCAAACCTCCGAGTGTATTTCTGCCATGAAAAAAGCTCCTTATAAAAATATCTGCCGTTCGGAGTCGACTCAAAACTGTAGGTCCCTCCATTTGTGGAACAACATCAAGACGCACACCACAAATAAGAGCTAATTTGGCAGCTAAGTTTCTTGAATAAGCCGTATGGGGCAGAGATTTCCAGTTAAGCCCTTTTACTATTTTCTTGGCCCGCTTACCTGGGCCAATTTCCATAAAAGAATTATTTAACGTTAACTCCTAGAAATTCTCAGTATTTTTGTAGCAGAGCCTAGTCTACTTTGATTGCATAAGGGGATGTTCGGAAGATTTCTAATTTTTGCAAATGGTTTCTTACGTCTTGCAGTATACAAGCAAACAAGCAATGGGGCGCGTAATGGGCAAAATAAAGACTCAAAATCATTTTTTTTTGTTTAGAAAAACAGTTATTAAGTTTCGCCTGGCTGGAGAGGCTCACAGCAGATTACAAAGTTACCGAAACTTACTCAGTCCACATATCGAGTTTTTGGCCTCAAAATATGACAAGAATTAGTAGTTTAGGTAACTTTGTAGAAGGTTTAAAGTTCTTAATTATGAACTTAATCTATTTAGTTAGTCAGTTAGGTTAGTTTTTTCTCACCATCTACCATTTTACCACCTTCGGTTGGCTGATTTAAACAAACAAACACAATTTCCGTTACAGAACAGCTGAATCTAGATGGAAATTCTATATCTGGGACTTCATTCTGGTGGCACTAGATAGAGAAGAGAATCTCTCTTGTAATTTGTAGGAAATGATTTCATCAAGGGAAGTATATTTTGCATTGAGCTCTGAATTGAATATTTTTTAAGAAATAGTTTGGAAAGCATCCAATAATTTCACCTCCAACTGATTTTCGAATGGTTTCAGCAAAAAGTTTTTGTGATATCATTTATTTATTTTTGATCTCGAAGAGCAGCTCGAGAAAAAATTTCAACTTAATTTTATTGCGATTTTGACAATCTATTATGTGATCACTTGAAATAAACAAACAAAAGGAAGGGAAGTTATATGTGTGTAAATATTCAGGCTTAAATTGTGAAATCACGAATTATAAAAATACTTGCAAATACATTTTATTTTACGTTTTGACTAGAAAGTGTGTGTGGGTGTGTAATTTCTTGTGTTTGGCAGTTTCCATTGCTTTCGCTTAATCTTCCTTTTCCTTTTGTTAATTTATTTTTTATTTTATTATATATTAGAAGATATGGCATCGCAGCGAATTCGGGAGGCGCAGGCTTGTATTCCATCTTTCGTCTTCTTTACTGCATTTTTAGCATTGATCAGCTTTACTCTTGGCTTCGGTCAGCTACAACTCTACTACGTCTGTGCAATTTGGTATTAAATTATTTGCATACAGTTTTAAAGTACATACATAGAGTTGAAAGGAGACAGACACAATACTGTCCTTATATGTATTTGCTCTGAGAACCCGAGATATTCTACTTAGTCAGTACAATAGCCGAGCGAAAGGAAAGTCAAGCATTCAACGACTTACTAAATGTTCCTATGCGTACTTCTGTTAGGTGTGGATCCTTGAAAAGCTCAGCCCCACAATTGCTTTTAACCAATTCAAAAAGAACCGCAGTATTCTGAAAATAATATATTTTTATATATTAATATTTTTATATTTTAAAATAAAATACATAGATTTGCACACTTCATCTCTTTCTCTACCTCATTCGTTATGAATTTGGTAAATAATAAGAAATCGCTTAAAGAGTTTCATAATATTTAGAATTGCTTATGCGAGTATATAACATATGACAACTTTTCTGTTTTTTTTTTTTTGTTTAATTTCAAAAATTACTTTTTATGATATCCTGTGAGCAAAATAATAACTTTTGTACATTACATACCATTTATCATAATAATAATTTATTATTTTCAATCCTCAATTGTATGTGTCTATAATTTATATATTATTTTATTTAGTTTCAACAAATAAATATTCAAAAATTCAAAATTCAGCCTAATTCAGGCCATTTAAATTCAATTTAATTCAATTTCAATGAAATGCCAATTCGTTAACTATACATAGCAGCAACCAACAACATCCCGTTCTTCTATTCTTTTTTCTCTCTTTACTTTTATTTATAGTTCCCGCAGGGGCGCCTTATAGCCACCATCCACCTAGAATTTGGCCTTTGTAATTCAGACTGTGTGTGTAATGAAATATTTCAATCGCTATTTAAATGAATTTACTATAAATGTGCTTTGCCAAATGAACAACAACAGCAACAAAAAAAAATATATATATACATATATTTACATATATTCATAACAAATTAAGTAAAACTAAAAATGCGAAAAAGCAAAATACTAAAAGCAAACAAAAAAATTGACAAAATTTAAGCAATCAAACACGCCAAAGGAAAAAAGTGAATAACTAAAAACGGCACTTAATTTTGTGCAATCAGCAAAAATTTCGATTTTGTACCTTCAAAAACTAATTCACAAGAACGCTTAGCTCAGTAGCTTAACTACAACAATAACAACAAAAAATAAGTATATATTAGGGATTATAAAAAATCATAAATAGAACTTTATTATTAGATCAAACATTTTTGAAACACAATTAACACGTTGAGTGCTGGCTATCCTGTTATTAAATCAGAAGAAAAACATTTTTTTAAAATAAAATTAACACTTTGAAGCCGGCTACCATATATGTAATTACATTAAAAACCATTTCAAATAAAATTAACACATTTAACGCCGGCTGTGCTGTTATTAAAAAAATTAACACTTTGAGTGCAGCTATCCTCCTATTAAATCAAGAAAACATTTGAAACCAAATAAAAAAATTGAGTGTTGGCTATGTAGACTACATTTATATTACGTTGGCGCGTATACAGGGTTGGCATGTATGCCACGCGTACGTATTGCGCCCAATAATAGAAACACAGTAAAATAATAATGAAAATGGCTTTATTATATTCCAAATTACTATCCTTGGAAGTCAATACACGTCTATTGCCACTTTATCTAATTTCCAAAGCATTTGTGCCACTCAGAAGTGGATACCTCCAAAACGAGCTGTTTAAAGGCTTCAACTGATTGCTCAGACGTTGAAAAACGTTGATCCCGCATTTTATTTTTGATGTTCGGGAACAAAAAGAAAATTATGATTTGTCAAATCCAGACTATAAAGCGGATGACCCATTCGATATTTTGAGTGCTCAAAAACTATCTTGTGATTCATCTTCGGCGGTTGGTTTTTCTCAATTAATGTTGTATCTTAGTGGTATGGATGTGACGTGGCCATCTTAGAACATCCCTAATATCGATTGTTGTTTTGTTTCTAATAGTCCCACTAATGCCATAGGATGCCTCTATTTCTTTATACTCGTATGTCACTAGACGATTTTGCGTTATCAATTGACGCACAGCATTTCTGGCACACCATGTAAGGAAGAACGGTCATGTTGGAACTCTTTGTAGCAGAGTTTCACAGTGACTAAGAGTGGTGCTTCAACGCCAAAAGTCGAAATAGGTTGATCAATGCACACCTGTCTTGATAATTTACGTTAAAAATCGTTAACGAAAATGTTCATCAGTTTATTCCATCTTTTGGGCTAGATAAATTTCTGAACTCACTGAAAAAAGAACAAATAATACTTGGATGTGAAAACGTTATATGTGAGTTTATGCTAAAAATAGCAAAACTTCCTATAAAAATATAGAATTACAGCTCATCACAAAAGCCAACCCTCGTATAACTCAATTCAAAAGACATTTTTTATCTACATATTTTAGAAATCTATAGTAAAAACTTGTATATGCACTTATTACACCAAGAAAAAGCTTAACTCTATTATTACTGAAAACTTTTTCCCGATATGTACGATTTTGGAGAATTTTTTTAGCCTCAAAAATCATATTAGACTTACACTCACTAATTACAACAATAACAAATGGGTTATGCAAGCATCATGTATCTGACAGCACTCAACGTGTTAATTACGACTCACAAACCATAAGAACACAAATCTCAAGCACACAGCCTTGACTTAGGTCGTTTCTAAGCAAGCTTATATAGTTTCTAGTTCATAACACACAAAATGAAAACGGTGAACACAAACGCAAAATGATATTGTACAAAGAAGGATAAAGAGAGCTATTTTATGCCAAATAAGAATTTATTACATACTCGTACACATTCATACATATAACATTGACAATATTTTATTTGTTTGTTTGACTACAAACTGTAGAAAACTATGTACTTACATACCTACACTTGAAATGCTATATACAATCCTACAATTTGAAGAGATGCACTTATTTCTACACACCTAGTGCTCAAGTATACCAATACACACATATTTTTTAAGGGTGCATAATCAAAGTTACAGATTTAATTTGTAGCCTAGCGAATTTCATCAGATGCATATGTTAATAATATTTATAAATGATTCTACAAACACTTGTTACAGTGGCAAGATTATCGCCGTAATTAAGCAAAACAAAAAAAGATGCAAAAAATTTACAAAAATTACAAAAAAATAAAGCTGGTGGGAGAATAGTGCCATAGTGAAAGGCGATTAACTCTCCTTAATATTAAATTATATAGATAAGTTATGTAGAATGTAATTTGTAGGTATTAAATATTTAAGAGTTCTGATCAGTAAGAAGTGTAATTTAAACACTCGAGAATTTAAACACAATTTTATTAACGGTTTAAGAAACCGGGTATTGTGTAGAAATCTCTAGGTACGGCCATTTTTAGACCAATGACCAGTTAAACGTGTTTCTACCTAATTATTTACTAATTTTTAATTCTTTAATTTTGATCTTAAATTAACAAATTTTAGCATGAACGTTTTTAATCGTATTAAGTTTAATAAACATGTATGTAAATATAGTATATGTATGTGTGTTAGTGCCTTAATTGCTAGCTACTTATAGTTAAAATGGTTTCTTATATTATATATACATATGTACACATACGCTCCACTCGGAGCTAACGGCTATTATATATGGTATACATTATATTATATACATATACAGGGTGTTTTGCTACCTACTAGAACGAATTTAAATTTACATTCTGTGGCCAATTTCATGACGAAAGATACTCAAAAGTTGGCGTCCACATCGAAAGTCCTAGAAATGGCAGACATTTTTATTTGTTTCATGCATCACTAAGAAGGTGTAACTAAAAAAGGATATATCTTTTGAAGTCTCATGCTTTCGAAAATAAATTCATTCGAAAGCGAATAAAATTATATATCCGATAACGCTAAAAATTGTTTTGTTCATGAGATACTTAAAACGAGCGAGCAAATTAAAAAAAAAAATGTATATTGAAACAATATTTTCTGCTTTTGCGGTGTATTGAAAAGTTTTAAGTGCTTACCTGCAACTATCATTGATATTTATTGACTGTCGGTTATTTAACCTTAATCACAGCCTCAGATTTTAACTTTATGTTTACTATTTTAGGAGTTATTGGCGTCCAGATCCTTTTTTGTTTGGCCGAGCTCCTCCTCCCATTTGGGTTGTGCGTCTTGAGATTGTTCCACAAATGGAGGGATCTACAGTTTTATGTCGCCTCCGCAGCTTTTCTATCATATGTTTTTTCATACTTTGATTAGGTTTGAAATCCGTGCTCAACCGAATGGTAGTCGCGCACAAACCCATTTGATTACGGCGGCCGGTTTCTTCCTATAGCCGAAAATTACTCAAAATCAAAAGGTTGAGGTAAGGCCATCCAACTGAAGTCTCTGAGATATTTGTAGTCGGAATTTTGTAGTTTGGAATTTTGAAAAAATGACATCGGATTTGTAAAGAATGGCCCCAAAAACCCTGAAAAATTAGTTAAGCTCATAATAATTTGCAATTCGATCGTAAATTCTGGGCCCTATTATATTTTTCGGAATTAGTATACTTGATTATTATAGCGTAAGATTCAAGCTTTAATTTGAGTATAGGTTCAAGTCTCTAGTGTATCAAGTTTAAAAAATAATAGTTGTAAAAAATACGGGTTTTCCGAATTATGGATACTTTTAATCCCCAGAAAAATGTTCAGCGGAGAATAATGCATCCGAAACCAGTCTCATAAAAAAAATTTAAAACCTTTGTAATAGGTGATTCAAAAGTTATCCGCAAGATAGGATGTTTGCTCACTAGTGGCATCATATGCAACCGCTTCATACTCACAAAGGACAGACGTTCATTTGCAATTCAAAGGATTATTGCATTACTTCATGTTTCCATGAAATCTTTACAACTGATCAGATACCACGTATTAGTGCAAACAATGCACTTCTCACAGTGAATCGAAGCTGAAGACGCCTATGGTGGATCTGTTGATCAAAAAGGGCATGTCAACAGTTTCAGGGCAACTCCATTAGGTTAGGTTAGGATAAATGGCTGCTCTTGCGAGGGGACCACTTCGACAAATATTCAAAATTCGTCCGTCGTGATAGCATACAGGAGAAGGAATAGAAGGAAGAAGAGGCTTTGGAATTAGAGCATGATGACCAACAGTGACTATTTACGTTCATTTTAGCCGCTTCAAACTACTGATGATTTTCACCAGATGTGTGATAGTTAAACCCGTAATATTCGCAGGTGTAGCGAAAAACTGGGAGCCCAGCTGTCTAAATCTTTGCCCGAATCTCTAGACTAGGGTAGCTGAGATGATTCCACCACGTCCTCCATATAGCTTCTGCTGAAAGGACTTGAATCAATCGCAAGTCCTCAATCCCAAGGATACCTACCAAATTCGAGAGCTGTAGCTCTTTAGGCTTCCTTTTTCTCCGCTGCTTATAATTGTTTTAGTTTTTAGTATATAGCGAACAAAAACATTGAGACGAATGAAAACGCAAAGTGAGTTGCTCGAGCTTGAGAGAGTCAGTACTGCTTTTCTTCCTTCGTCTCCCCCTTTTCTTTATGTTTCCAACAAATTTTTTTCCACAAAAATGTTCACAAAAAATGTTTGATATTGTTCCAAAAACACTTTTTTAAAAAAGTATATTTTATCATAAAAAATTAAAAAAACTTAAAAAAAGAATTTACAAAAATGATAAGAACGAAGATATTTTATTTTAAAAATTTTCTATATTGAACAAATCTCAAAATGATTAATTTTTTTTTTTCAAAAATTCGTCAGTTTACTTCTTCTACAAATTAACCAATTTTCATAAAAGTTTACGACAATATACAAAATACAAGGTGGCACAAAATTAGTCACCCTATCGGAAGATTTATAATTTTCGCAAATCCCGTCATACGCCAATCATATTTGTTACTTGATATCTAGACAGACAGCTGCAGTATACAAACAGACAAACAATGGAGCACATAAAGATGAAAATAAAGGTTTCCATCACCCAAAAGCATATTTTTATTTAGTAAAAAAGTGATTCAAAAACAATATTGGATGATTAATTTTGCACCACGTTGTACTTGGCTCACTTCACATGGAATGGCTCTGTATACTGTACTTTCTATAGAATTTGTATGTAGACCTAAGCGTATTTTCCTATATGTAAATATTTGTAATATTCTATTTTTATGATTATTTCAGTATACAAAAATGTATTTATTAATATTTGTTGTTTCTTTTTTTTTTGTTTTTATTAAGTTTGCTTAAAACTGGTATCATTGGTCTAGGATATGGTTAAAATATTACGTCCTCATGCCCTTAGGTAGTTTAAGATGTTAAACTACAAATTTATTTAACAAAAAATTAATATATATAACTAAAAGATAAGTTAACTATTTATATTTATAGGAATATTTATATACGTTTTACTGAGTAGGCAATACTGAACTGATAGTCCCTAACTGTCATGAGAAACCACATACATACGAGTTTGTACGTATCCGCTAGAAAACTTTCACTCAACCAACAACCATCGTGTACCGTAAGTGCGAGCAGCAAATTACATTGGGTTCTATTATTTTAATATTTCGCGAACTAAAAAATAATAGTTTTTCTTTATTCCGCAATTGACTAACATTGTATTGACGCAATTGACGTATTGTACTACTAGCGTGTAGCGTAGAAGAGCCACTTTGTGGATGCATTGCAAGGCGGTTGCAAGCTGTTTTACTCATATAATACTTGAAACTCCCAAAAAAAATCATAAATATTAAACATTTCCATCTCAAATAACTGCATTCAAACATTTTGTACCTGCGATCCATGGACCCTCATTTGCTATATGTACATGCGACATGCATAAATACAAATATACATACTTACATACATTTTACATATTTACATCTGTACATAGTATCATACCTATGCATACATATAAATCGTTTGAATGGGTACTCTAAACGCCAGTGATTAATTTTTTTTTTCTGTATTTTGTTTTTCATTTATAATACTATGGACAATTATTGTAATATATGTAAGTCCTCATACAGCATTCCATATTCCTCTGCTTCTATTCATTTCCAAATAATATATTTTACATCACATTTGACATTCCTCTTTGATTACTTATCGTGTTTTTTTTTTTGTTTGTTTTGTTTGTGAATAGAAACTTGTTCATAGTAAGTTTAGATGACTAAATTGAGGTGATCACTTATGATTTGATACTTTTTTATTTGAATCATTTCTTCTTAAACGCAGAGTCCACAACCATCCATGACGACTTCAACAACTGGTGCCGATGAAAATTTAAATCAGCAGAGTTAAATAAATTAAGCACGAAAAACCAAAAACCAAAAAAATAAAAAACAAAAAAAAAACAAACAGAAACAAAAAACAAAACAAAATCAGCAAAATAAAATAAACATTACATGCATACATATTTACAAAAGAAAATTAGAAAAAACAAAAATTACAAAAATAAAAAGAAACAAAATATTTCATAAAAACATTATTATTATTATTAGCATCACTCTCATACGATTGAATATTTATTGAAGGAAAAGTTTATGGAACAAAATAATTCAAAATTTGCAAACATACATACATACAAATATAAATTTACATACATATGAACAACACTGTAATTGTTGAAATTGTATTGTCACAACCCACAAAATATGTAAAATTACTTTATCGTATTAATTCGGTGTGCATTTGAAATGTAGCAAACAATTTGCAAATAATAAATCATTTTTCACAAATTTCACGTTTTTCACTTCTAAAATAAATTATAAAAAAAAATATTTCTTACATCACAAGTTACTTTTCTTTTTAATTTCGGTAGGTTGTTTAAATTGTGCAAAATATGCTTAGTTTTCTATAATATAACGTAAATACATATACATACATACTTAGATGTACATATATAAGTATAGTTAAAAAACTGCCTTAACTCAACACAGAAGACTCCTTATTATAACGAAAATAAACACTTGTATCCATTTTCTCGGCTTCGTGTTAGTAACTTGTCTTCACTTTAAACACATCTCCTTTTCAGAACTGTCTGTTATGTACACCTTTGCGTACAATGAATGCAGCGCGACACATGGCAAAGTTTCAATTTTTATTGAATTTTTTTTTATAAAGAAATACTTTATTGATTTTTATTTTCCTTGTTCACTCCACTCGGCAACATAGGGCCTCGCAAGACTGTTCCGTCGTTCACGGTTCTGGACTGCTGTTTTTGCGCCGACTCATGTGATGTCGGCATCTGCTAGCTCGCGCAATATCGACCTTCTCCAAGTATTCTTTGGGCGACCGCGACCTCTATTTCCTTGCGGATGCTATCTGGTGAATTTCTAAGCGCATAACCTGTTCATCGCCACCTTCTGCATTTGATTTGCCAGAGGATGGGTTCCTCATTCGTCAATCTATACAGTGCGTGCTTGCTGATGATGTTCAGACAGAAGATTCTACCGAGGCAGCAGACGCTTTCGACAAATTTCACCGTGCATCCGTCAACTATGACATGTCTCGCTTTATTGTGGTTGACTACAGCTTTCTCGTTCCCTCTTGACAAACTAGCTCGCTTAACAAGAAACTGGGTTGCTGGCTATAGCAATTTTGAGGGAAAGTAAAATTTGTGGATAAAATATTTCGTTTTCAAAATGGCGTGTTTATGAGCAACAAGTCGCTTAGTGGCTTGTATCGGTATCTCCAGGACCAGTATAACATGGCATGCATCCTGACACGCCACTTAAATCAAACCCTTTTTTTGGGGCAATGCGTACAAAAGGTAGACTTTTTTACAATCCAAGCCCGAAGCATTTCAAATATAGATTGTGGAAGTACTTACTAGGTTATCAAGAAGAGTACATTTGGCAATATGTTCTGAATTACAGCCCACAACACCGCATGTTTTGCTGCCCGTGGTAAGGTGCAAGCTAATGAAACGGAGTGGCTTCGCCTATGTTACACATCAATGGATAATTTAAAAAGCTTTATTTTTTGTGATGAGGTGATTTTGAAGGAATTCACGTTTTGCAACGAGATTTTATTTAACAAAAAGCTAAATAGTGAGAAGAGTGGAATAGTCTCCACTATGACGCGATGGACTATATAGCAGGCTTGATTAAAAGCTATTTTCTTCAATATGCTGATGATATGAAAATATTTTCTGCGACTATGTTGCAATCGGAAATCAATGCGGAACAGTGACTCAGGCATATTTTTAAATTTCAAGAAGTGTTTTCATTTTACTATTGCCAACACTCGAAATGATGTTCAATCATTTTATAATATTGCTAGTATTCTACTGCAACCTGTTCATGAATTCAAAGATCTAGGTATGATCAACATTCAACAGTCACATTACTTTTTGAGATAAACTTGTTTTCCTTTCGAAATCACACTCAGCTCTTTCTGCAAAGTCCCCTTTATCCTCTAAATATTCTCAAAAAGGCGAAGTCGTAACTTGAGTCATGAGAACAAGAAAAAGTCTCGCGAAACGTGAAACGGCGATTGGACAATTAGGCGCGTCCAATAAATTACTGGCGAGATGAAGAAAGTGTGATTCCGGCCTTTTGGGTCGATGATCCGCTCTCACATACTTTAGTACACATTATATTCTTTACTTCCAGTGTAAGCTCATAGAAGGCATTAGAAGTGCAAAGAAAGCCGTTAAAAAATCTTCATTTAGATCGACATTCTAGTGTTTTAGTCCATCTGAGAAGTGTCGTTCCTATAATTATTAGTTCGTTTCGAAGTCTTATTTATATACTCTTGTCTCGTCTCAAATGTTATCGAAGTCATCAACACTCTTATCGAATAAATTTTTTTAACGAAAATCCGAAAGTCTTTTTAAAAAGGTTGTGATGGACTCACAGTTTGTCTAATGGAAGCGAGACCTGTAAAATTCAAACTTAGAGTTCCGTTATAAAAAAATGTATTGTATTATAAAAATAAAATTAATTATATTATAAGCGATAAACGCTCGAATTATTGTCAAAATTTTTATTTTTCCAGCTTTGTGAATTTTTCACTTGCGTGTGAGCAATAATTTTGTTAACAAAATATATATAAAAAGTTCAGAAGATTTTTTAGCATTTTCAAGCTTGCAGTAAAGTTTAATAAGCTACATAACTGCATATCAAAAATCTTTCTAAAAAATTATAATTAAAAACCAAAGAATAAAAAAGAAATATTTGGCAATTTTTTTAATTATTTCGTATAGGCTGAAAATTAATTTATATGATTTAATTGCCTACAGAAAGGGATGGTGCGAGGTTAAAATGTTTGGAAAAAATGATCTTCGTAAGACGGATAATAATATTTCTAACAGAAATCGACTAATAACACTTTTTACACGTAATATAAAAATTTATGTGTTTCGGTAACAAAATTAGCTATCACTAGCCATTAATCCAAATTAAGATCCTAAGCAAAAATTCTCACCTAAAGAGAAGGAAAAGCAAACAAGTTCACAAACGGAACAATTGCCATCATTTGCAAAAACCAATAAAGGAAGTCATATCAGCAATTTTTTGTTTTGTCCAAAAAAGAAAAAAACACTATGAATATGTTTATTTACAAAAAGTTCAATCATATGCTTGTAGATCATATGTTTTCGGTTATGATGGATAACTTTTGCTGGTTATAATTTCTCCAGCATAAAAGGATCATCTGGAGTGCCTCTTCGCTCTACCAATTTTTGAGTGTGGACAATTTGTTGGCATTAACGAACGTCTTACCTGCAAGAATTAGGAATAACTATCACAAATTGTTGTGTTATCGAACACCACTAGTAAATACGACCCAAATTTGCAAACTTTGAGCCGCACGATAAAGGCTGAGGCATTGCTGGAAATTGAATCGTTAATTCTGCCCAATATGTAGGCATCCCTTTATTCTCAAGCAAGCTCTGGATCAGGTGGGTCTACATCACGCAAGCTAACAATAGGTGGACCAGGGAGCTCAGTTGTGAGATAACTAGACAGGTTTGGTCTAGATCAGGCTTCCACTGGTTCGTATAACCATCGCGCCCGCCCTAATGGGAAGGCTTGGGAAACGAATAGGGTTTCCCTCAAATGATTTCTGCCACAGCTGCATAACTGCAAATGCTAAAAAAATTTCAAACATGCAATACAATTTAAAAATTTATTTCAAAAAAACTTAAAATTAGGCGTCTTGAAGCTTAAATATGATACATAATAATTATTGCTGAATTAAATATTTTGACTATTTAAACGGACATTTTAAATTTCATGCATTCTCATGCAATCCTCTAGCAACAGCTAAGATTTTTCTCTGTTAAACATTAGTTGGTTAAGGTATCTTACTTGTAACGGGTGTTTTTTTGGCTCCAAGGGAACTATCGATATCTGTTTAGTAAGGTTTGGCAAATCATCACATTTCCAAATTATGGAAATTTACTTAAAAAAATAAATCTCTTCGGGAAGTTCATTTCTTTCAAAATACGTTACGGTGAATGGCAAATTGAATTTTGGTTTCAACAAGATGACGCAACTTGCCACACAGCGCACTCAACAATATATATTTATTGGAATATTATGAAGAGAAATTATTTACCTACCAGATTATATTTAAAAAAAAAAATGCATTTCAACAATAACACATGGGCTGAAAGTCCCGGGCCTAACAAAGACAACACGTTTTCTTTTTTGTTAAAAATTAGCTTTATTCATAACGTAATTTCCATCAAAAACAACGCAATTATTCCAGCGCCGCTCTAACATTTTAATATTACTTTTGTAGAACGATTTTTGCCTCAAAGGTCTCAGTTTTAGCAATAACATCTTCATTCGAGTGAAATTTCTTATAGGCATTTTATTAATTCTGCACACAGTCAGTATTCGGGTGGGGCCAAATTTGGCGAATATAGTGGATGTGGTAGCAATCGGAACTTTAATTATGTACGCACTACACTGCTCAGAATCATCAACACGCTCTTGTTTTTGGTCAACGGCATTTTCCCCCATCAAGAAGCAGTGTAAAACGAAATTATTTTTGATCCATTGTTTTGAAAATAACGAAAGTAGCGTCACTCTTAGCACAATAACGCACAAACTAACGAATAGAATATCATGAAATTTTAATAGTTGTCTTTTTAAGGTTAGTACTAAACAGGAGGTGAATGCAATAAAGCTAGTGCCATCCATGTGTTAAGCTCGGGACTTTTCAGCCCATGTGTTATTTTTCTTTTGTATTATCATTTTAAGTTCTCAAGCTTCGATAATATTGTATTTTTCCAAGCAGACAGTTTTCCATTCGCATGCTTCACCATTTCTTGTATTTAAAACTTTAACTCAATCATTGGGTATCAAAAAGAGAATGAATATACATACATAGAGTGTGGAAAAATTAAGGTAATCATAGGTATTAAGATTGTAAATTGGAGAAAAATGAACTACCAAAAAAAAAAATATATATATATAATAATGGGCCAAAAAATTATTATAGAAATCTTAATCAGTACTTAATTTTAGTTTTTCACGATTTTTAAAATGTCCATTACTTACTTTATGAAACGATTAATTGTTTTTTTTTAAACAAAATTTCAATTATAATGAAATAGTTATTTAAGTCAATCATTAAATTGCAAAAATGTGTATGACAACTCAATTTAGAAATTTTTATGTATTTACAATGCTAATGAAAATCAAAACCAAAAATAAATGCGGAGGGAATAGATCACTTCATTTACACTCATATGAAAAACTTTAGCTAATATTGCAACTCATAAAGATGAATTGTCTAAAAAAAGAAACAGTTAGGCAACTTGCACGTTATTACATTATAATAATGTATTTAAGTACTTTTTTATGAAAACGCTGATTTTTAGAAGCGAATTACTTTTGTTTTTAGTTTTGTAGCGATTTTAGCCACAATGAGAATTGTACACACAGCTTTTCATCGGGAATACCAAACCGTAGAAGTATTTGTATGCCACCACAAATACATGTACACCGTTAGTAAATAAAAAAATTATGCATTACTACACCAGCAACATTTTGTATTTGCAAGCCAAGGCAAATGAATAATCGGCCATCTTGAAATGTATTGGTAAACAATTTGCTGCAACTCGCTAAGGTAGTAAGTTTTTATAATATTGAAGAGATTCCATTTATTTTATATTTAGCATAAATACTTTTCTAAATAAAAATTTATGATAATGTATGCAAACTGTAAACCTAAATATAGTAAAATTGCAAAACTTTTATTTGTATTGAAAATTTATATGATAAAATAAAATAAAATTAAAATAATAAATTATAAACAAAAAAATTCCATAAAAATTTAGATGTTAAAATAAAATAAAACGAAGTAAAAATTAAATAAAAAATTATATGAAAAAAAGATTCCATAAAAATGTTACTTATAAAATAAAATAAAATGAAGGAAAAATACAAAATAAAGTAAAAAGTTATAGTAAAAAAATTCCATGAAAATTAAAATTATGAAATAAAATAAAAATACAATAAAAAATTATGCACAAAACCTTCCATGAAAATTTAAATTTTCAAATAAAATGAAATGAAGTAAAAATTTAATTAAAATACTTACATTACACCCAAAAAAAAAAACAAATTCCATATAAAATTAAATTATGTAATAAAATAAATTAAAATAAAAGATGAAAGATTCCATAAAAATTTAACTTATAAAATAAAATAAAGTGAAGTAAAAATAAAATAAAAAGTTATACGAAAAAAAATACCATAAAAATTTAAATTATGAAATAAAATAAAAATACAATAAAGAATTATGCGCAAAAATTCCATAAAAACTTAAATTTTAAAATGAAGTCAAAATTTAAATAAAATACAAAGTTATACAAAAAAAAAGATCCACAAAAATTTATATTATAATATACAATAAAATTAAATTAAGTAAAAACAAAAATAAATAAAAAATTATACCCGAAAACAAAAACATTCCATAAAAATTGATATAATGAAAAAAATACAATAAAAAGTTATGTGAAAAATATTCCATAAAAAATTAAAATTATGAAATAAAATAAAAATAAAAATCCAATAAAAATTAATGCGCGAAAAATTCCATAAAAATTTATACTATAAAATAAAATTAGATAAATAAAAATACAATAAAAAAATATGTGCAAAAAATTCCATAAAAATTTTAATTATGAAATAAAATGAAGTAAAATAAAACTAAGTAAAAATAAAAATACAATAAAAATTATGCCCGAAAAATTCCATACAAATTTAAGTTATGCAATAAAATTCAATGAAGTAAAAATAAAAATAACATAAAACATTATATGCAAAAAATACAATGAAAGTAAAATTAACTAAAAACAAAAACACATTAAAAAATATTATAAAGTGAAATAAAAAACAAAAACTATACACAAAAAATGCTATAAAAAAAGAATAAAATAGAAAACAAATTAAATTAAAATCAAGCAAATAAAAAATATATTCACCACAGCTACTCTGGTAAGTTTACCAAAATTTTCTATGCCTTTTTGGCATAGTTAAGACTCTTATTATTTATAACGCGTATAATTTTGTATGATAAGATAAAGTAAAATATTTAAAAACTATTATAGTACAAGAAGGAGCAAAATTAATCATCCGATTTCGTTTTTGAATAACTTTTTACAAAATAAAAACATTATTTTGAGGGATGGAAGTTTTTATTTTGACCTTTACGCACTCTAATGCTTGCCTGGTTGTATAGTATAGCTGTACAGTTCGCTAGTGTCAAATATGATTGATGTGCGAAGCCATTTCCAAAAATTATAAGAAATTCGATGGGGTGATTAATATTGCGCCTCTTGTAATGCTAATTTAATAATAATAAACTAAATGCAAATATTTTCTAAAATATAAATATATGAAATATATAAAATATTCTATAAGGTAATGTAATATTATTTAAAAAATGCTCAAATCACTAATGTAATAACACTTAAACAAAATGGTATAATTAAAAAAAAAAAAAAAAATTATCTAAAAATGTAGTAACCAAAAATGTTAACCAAGACTTTACCTTTACCTAAATTACAGCTTGTAATAATAAAGAAATATAAATAACAAAACAGTGCAAGTAGTTTAAAATAAATAAAGGAAAATTCATAAACGTTTTAAACATTAAACAAACTCAATTTTAATTTTTTAAATTGTATATCCAAAAAAGAAACTAAACCTTAAAAACATATCGTTTCAAGTTTGCATACATTAATGCAAATGCTGAATAGATTTATGCCATGTTACAAATTTATTAAAACAATTTTCTTTAAACTGTTCTTCTCCGCTCTTCATCCGTCTTACACACACACACACATACATATATAGCTCTGGAAAGTGCCCAAGGTGCAACGCGCTACCACAATTACCTCATCCATGTCGCTGCCTGCTGAATGCCTGGTGCTCTCCGTCTCGATGCCGTCTCTGAATTCGGAACAGAAACGCCCTAAAAGTGCTGGACCCAAGAAAAAACAAGGGCAAGTTGTACATCCAAAGCCCTTCCGCCTATACTAGGTACGATTAGATGTAGATGAAATGTCAATACAAAGTATACAGGCGATAAGTGAACGAGTATACAGCACCGTTTTGAGTTCCCATATGCAAACGCATATGCTCCACCATTCAGAAAAGGCTTAAAGGCAACTAATCAAGTGTGATTCAATGCATACATATTGTAAAATATATTCATCGAGCTTTGTGAAAATCATTTGCGCAGATGCAAAGGAGCCTTCAACAATATAATGCCGATGTTTGAAGAAGAAGTATATTTGCCCCACGTGTTGCATACAATTAAAAAACAAAAACAAATATAATTAAAAAAAAATTATAAAATAAATAAAAAAAAATATATATAAAAAACAAAAAATTAATAAAAAAATATATATGTATATTCCAAAATATTACTCACTAAATTTGCAAACAAAATGTTATTGAATTACAATCATGAGTGTTGAAATAAAAAATAAAAAAATAAGTTTCGCTTTTCACTAAAAAAAAATTAGATGAATTTCCATGAAGTGATAAAAATCATTTTTATTTGGTAAGTATGAATGCATGCAGATGCTCTGTGAACCAAAAGGTTAACTGGAACTTAATACATGAGCATACGAAGAGTAAAGCTTCGAAAAGTTGAACGAAAGTTTTGTAAAACCTTCTGATTGTCCTTAAAATATTTTCAGTTTTGTGAAGCTTGTCATACAAAAAAGCTCCACAAATGCAATATTACAAAGATATTATTAACATAGAATCTATAAGCACCGTAGGCCTAAGTAGCTAGTGTGCTCTATCAATTAGTGTTATATTTCATATTGCTCTAATAAATAATAATAATAATAATAGAATCTATATTTAAATCTGAACATATCGTTAAGTTTAAAATTAATCTTATCAAAAGCCTCTATATAGCGAAGGGAGCCTATACATTTTTAATTATAATTTGGACAAGCAAAACAAAACAAACAAACAAAAAATTTTTTTTACTAAACGAGTTTTCTTCAAATATCGTAATCGGGCAGTTTATGTAATGAAATTTCGAGTGAATTTCAACGCAATTGCTAGAAAATTTCAATTTCAATAAAATTCATTCGGATTTTTGAGGATGAGGTTTTAACAAAGAATATAACTAAGTTGGAGGTCTCATAATGGTATCAAGTGCTACTTGAGGAGTGCCACTTCAACCATTTCACCTACCTACCTATAACTAAATTGTGCACATAACGAGGTTATATCAATGTTCGAATGTGCTTCAAAAATGTATTTATTTATGTTTAACTCCTATTGGAGCGTAGGGTGTCTCCATAAATAAATAAATAATGAATAACTAAATAATAAATTATTAAATAAATATTTATGGGAGACATTCTACGAGTATGCTGTTGCAACAACAAAATGGCCAAATTAATCAACTGTCAGCTTTTGTTCATTTCACTTTATTTACTTGAATATATATTCGCTTCGTTTCACAGTAACTCTTCTCGTCCATTTTTTATACGTATCTTATTAAATCTACTTCACTGCCGTCACTTTCTTTATTTTTGATTTTTTTACTATTATTACAATATTATATAAAGTAAATATGTGTTTATTTTTCTCTTTTTCATTATACTCATACAAAATTACAAATAACATTCAAATACATGTTTCAAAATCTTTGAGGTTACAATTTCAAAAATTTGTATTCAAGATGTAAAATATTATATTATAAAGTTGGAGTAGTGAATGAGTGTGCCAATGCAGAAGATAGAGGAGAGATTACATATTTTCTGCTATTTGAGTTAATTTAATTGTATTCGAGTTGCGAATTTTCAATAGATTATTACATTATATCTTCACATTCTAAATAGTAACTGTTTAGCAATAACGAAATCATAATACGTACATATAATAAATAGAATAAGGACAAATTAAAAAAAGGATTATATTAAAATATACATTTTGCATAAAACAGTCGTTAGTGTTTAGTTGCGGCATACATCTTTAGTACATACATACATATATCTAAACTAAAATAATAATAATGTGAGATTAACAATATAAAATGCATAATTGAGTGTTATAGCTCACTGCTTCAGAGCGAGAGAGCAATGAATGCAGCGATTGTTCATTAGCTGAAATAGTTTTTTTTTTAACGAAACTAAAATCCTAATCGTTTACTAATAAAGAGGAGCTTTGTGCAACATTCTATAGATGTATGTAAAAATATGGACACATTTAGAAAAGAAAATGAGGCATTAACTAAAGTGGGTTATACAAATTGGTAAGTCACAACACATAGTGACAGTTTCGTTTGTCTAAGCTCAAGTCGGTATCCCTTAAAGTGATCAACCATCTATTTATTTGTTCAATATTTTTTCTTATTCCACATCTTTCAATACTTAGTTCTTTTTTTAGCTTCCGCATTTTTTCTTCCTTATTAATCAATTGACTAGATAAGCTATTTTTCTTTGCCCAGATGCAGCCTATGACAAATACAAACCAGTTGTGTGTGTGTATTTATACACTTAACTGCCTTGGACAATGCTTCTACGGATACACTATGTTTAAATCAAATACTAGCTGCATAATTTAGCTGCTAAAAGTTTACTTAAAGGCAGATAATTTTTGTTTTCCTTTTTAATTATATCTGCTCTAATCGAAAGAGCTGCAATTGTTGAAATTCGATTCAAAAAACGCAGCACACGGATATATGATTAATGGCAAATTGATATTGTCGTCTGGAATCGCTATTTCCATAGTTTTGTAAGGAAGCTAAAAGATTCGTGACTTTGCAGACATTGAAAGAAGGCTAAAAGACTTTTAAAAAACAAACACAATTGCACAATACATTTAACAAGTTGTCGATGCCTTCGAAATTGATATTTGTCGACTTTTTACTTATTTTAGTTTGTTAATAAATATTCGAGCTGTTTTTGCTTAGATGAGTTGACTCCTTGATTGTGTTTGTGTATGTTGCAAAGGTATGTGAGTGATTTACTTTTCTTTTGTTAATTTTGGATGTTTTGGTTCACTATAGAAAGGAGATGTTTCTTACATAACTATACACTTTCGTTGACGCCGCTTTTGTGGTTCTGGTCTGAGTACAGCTCTCACTGCTTCTTCAAATACCTAAAAGGAGTACATTGCTTTAGTATAATCAATTTTAAGTATTTCACCGCTGGGACCTACCTGTTTGAGTCCCCTTTGTGTGAGTGCAGAACATTCCATATACTTGACGGCGCGTATCTTATTCGCCAATTTTTGTCCCTGCTCACGTTTTAACGGTGCCAATCCCTGTTCGGACAGCGCGCTGAGGGTTTCGCGATCATCGCGTAAATCGATTTTTGTGCCTAAAGAAAAATTCACATTAGTTTAAAGTCCACGATTTAATCACAATGTACAGGGTAGGCCATATAGCGTTTGCTTTTTGAACCACCTATTTTTTTGAGAATGGTAACCCAAATGACATGTCAAATGTGTTCATAATTTACTTAAAGGTTTGAAATGGGACGCTTTACGCTTGAACAAAATTGGAAAATATTGAAAACCTATGTATTTCCAAAGTGGTGAGTCTTCTTCTTCTTTTCTGATGAAGCTCATTTTCACATCGGTGGCTACGTCAATAGGCAAAATTGTCGGATTTGGTGCTCAGAAAATCCACACGTTACGGTAGAGAAGCAAATGCATCCATAAGTTGTTTCCAAAAATTTAAGAGGATGGCATGGACGACATTTGGTTTCAATAGGACGGTGCACCTTGTCACACTGCCAAAGTTATACTCAAACTTTGGGCTACCGTTTTTGAAAACCGAATAATCAGCCGAAATTCCGATATCAATTGGCCGCCTCGGAGCTGTGATTTAAGCCCGTTGGAGTATTTTTTGTGGGGAGCCGTTAAGAACAAATGCTATGCGAACCATCCAGAGACGATTGATGCTTTCAAACACGAAATCGAAGTTGCCATTCATGAAATTGGAGCCCAAACAATAGAAAATGTGCTTAAAAATTGGGTTAATCGAATGACCTACTGCAAAGCCAGTCGTAGCAGTCATTTGAACGATATTATTTTTCATTCAAAAATGACAAAGTTTGACAAATATTGATTAGTTTTATTTTTTTTTTTTTTTTATAGCCTATTCAAAAAGCAAATTTTACATGGCCCACCCTATACTTTATACTACTAACCGACTAATATAATCGGTGCATCGGGGCAGTGATGCTTGATTTCTGGATACCATTTCGATGTGACATTTTCAAATGAAGATGGACTGGCTACGCTGAAGCATATAAGAAATACATCAGTTTGTGGATAGGAGAGCGGGCGCAGGCGATCATAGTCTTCTTGACCCGCCGTATCCCATAAACCAAGCGAAACTTGTATTGTGTCAACAGTCATTGGCGCAGAGTAGTTGTCGAATCTAGAAAACGTAACAAAGAGAAATTATAAAATAAAACATACAATTATAAAAAATATATGTACATATATACATACATATGTATGTATGTATTTAAATAGCATGATTTTTGTCTAAAGTTACCGCACTTACACTGTAGGCACATATTCTCCGGGAAAACTGTCTGTGGTATATGATATTAACATACATGTCTTGCCAACGGTGCCATCACCAACCACGACACATTTAATGGGTCTTCCTGTCGACATCTGCAATATGCGCAAGAGGCAAAACGGAAAATACGTTAAATATATGTTTGTATAAATATATGTATGAATGCAAGTTGCTATGGTCAGTAAACATTGTGTAATCAAATAAATTAAACTTCAGTTACAGTAGCTGGACAATGGTGTTTTTGTTGTTGTTTAAAGCGGTAGAGGAGGTGGTACATTTAATTAAATACAATTCGCCACTTAAGCATATCTCCACTTTATCGCTTGTCTTTTCATAGACTGTCAGAATGCGTGTCGCTAGTGTGTCAGCGTTGGTGGCAATTGAACATGTATACATACATACATACATGTGAGTAAGAGTGATAAACATGGTACAATTTTTATACGTGAACAACTTATTTCCAACTTTTTACAAACAACGAGGTATTTCTTGGCAATCAGGCGCGCATATATGCACAGATGTACATACATATCAATCAGCATATGTACGATGGTATATAAAATATCTAGTCTTAAAGAGAAATGTTTGCAAAAATTATACTCTATGATCAAAAAGTACCGATCATATTAGCGAATTTAGATAAAGTACCATTTTTAATGCAGAAATAATAAGTAAGTTTCATAATTCTGTTAAAACCAAAAGTTCTACCGAGGATATTGGTAATTGCCGCACCATATACTTCCGTTATAAGTCTTATGGGCCCCCCAAGACCTGAATGTTCACACAGGAGACGTTTGAGAATCTTTTCAATATTGCATAATCAGTTCTTTTACAAGATCTATTCTTACAAATCCGTTGCCTTTGTACTGCAAACTTAGGTCAAAGCTCTCTTGTGTGACCTTCCTCCCAGTTCAATAAACGGCAACTGAATCTATTCTTTGGAATAATATAAAAAAACGTTTTACTATGATTGATATGTAATTTTTATTAATAATGCCTTACTCTGAAATATCTTACTGTTTATACGGCTTCAAAGATTAAACGTCTGGGTGTTCTTCATAGTCCAACGTGAGGGTGTTAATGCAAGAGCGATTTTTTATTGGTATTCACTTCACCTAAATTCGGTTAAAAACGGCTTAAAACTGTAGGGCCAATCTTTTATGAAACAACATCCAGACGCACACCATTAGTAGTAGGAAGAGCTCGGCCAAACACCCAAAAAGGTGTAAGCGCCAATTATATTATGTATTTAAATAAGTAATACATATATGTATATGTATATATATGAAACGTAACTAAAAGCCCTTGTCTTAGTACAGGCTGATTGCCAAATAGTCTGAAGCCTATGCTTTAACTGACCCCAAATAAGGTAAGCTATATGTACATTTAAACACGTTCTACATACTCCTAGTGCTTAAGGATATTTAATATAAGGAGTAAGTTCCGAATAATGTATTTAGGTGTTCCATAGGCTTATGCTTACATATTTATACACGAAATTCTTTGAGATCGTTCTTATGTTGCCAGTTAGAAATATATAACGGCAAATCAGTCGAGACGGCTTCATATTGCCAAGCAACTTATATCAGGATATCAGGGATCAGAATAGGAACGCCACGGTCTGCATACGCTTTTACTTATAAATTTATAAACGAAAATCCCTTAGTTCATGTCGTTAAACGCTGTGCGCAATAGATATTTAAAAATTAATCATTAATAGTGAAATTGCCCCTTGAAAATTGCTTAAACAATGAGAAGAAATGTTTTAGTGGGTATTCGCAAATAAAGCACCAAAAAATTTTAAAGAATAGCACAATCCATGACTTTGATATACACAGAACTGCACCCAATGCAAAAAATTCAATGAACCTCAAAAATGCTATTAAATCTAAGCGATAAAGGAAATAAAAACACACCTACATAAACAACAAATGAGAAAACCATACACTAAAAAAAACTCAACAAATCAAAAGAGTAATAAAAACTGAAGAATAATGGGCATCTGTTTGAGTGAATGGCTACAGACACTATGGGCCACCGGCGACATGATTCGCAAAACTTAAAAGCGGCACATCCACCGAAATAGATACTATGTATTGTAGGGGAGAGGAGTTAAGCGCACCGCCCTGGACGCTAAAGCATAATAGTGCCAGCGACTGTAGTGGCAGCGATGTTCTATTTCTGCCCCCGAAACTAGCCGTCATGCGGAGGGGGGAACCTAGATTATTGCCGGCCAAATTTTCTATTTTCGTAACGAACGCAATTAAGTTTAGTATCGGCGTCATAATCATCGCCACTGTCACAACGTAGTACCTATACCAATAGTTATGCCAACAACATCAACCACAGAGAGCGCCACGAAGCTACAGAGGGTAGATGGCGGAAGCGACAGTGTGGCACCAGCGTTTTCATTCCAGCCTTTCGTAGATGATGTGATTCAATGTGCTGTGCTCGTTGTTGTTTGTTAACGTCAGGAGGGTTTAAGATTTTTGTTTTAAAAAAGTGCAACGCTCTTCTGGCCACTTCACTAGTGATATTTACAATTTTACCATATATGCACATACTCAGACCAACCGTCCAGGAGTGGCACACCGCTGCAGCGCGCTGGATGCAGTCACCTTACACATTCACACAAGCGATTGCATATAATTCTTTTGTCAGGCATTTTTTCTTATTACCTTACTTCTGCAACACACTCAGCTCCTCCCCAGCACAATCTTTTGTTGTTTTCCTAATCCACTTTTTGCGTGCTGCTGCTACCGCTTATGGTACACTCTTTCCACTTTTCCCTTCTGTTTTGTAACAATACGATTTTCTTGTTGCCTTACTCAATCACTGAAATTATTGGTGCCAGTAAACTTCGTTGCAAATACACTAATTTTTATTTAATTTCACATAGAATATCGTATTAAAATAAATGCTGCTGCAACTTCACGCTTTGCTACTTTTTTTGTTTCTTAAACTGCTTTTGTGCTTTACTTTATCAGTGCCTCGTTTGAACTTTCTATCCGTGTGCACTCATACACGCATATTTACACACACCCTTTTCTTCAGACAGTGCTGCCTAGTTACGGGTATCTGGGAATTTTGCTGAGGGATTCTAGAGAATGTTTTGTGGAAAAATAACTAAATCTCTATATTCTAGTTACAACAAGATGTTATTTAATTGCATTTATTATTATTCTTTATTTTTTAGTATTCGCATGATACATTCCACTAACTTCCAACAAACATTCTCTGTGAGTACTCAGAGTTTAGGGTTTTCTTCCGTTTTATTGACTTCTTTTTTATAATTTGCCAGTCGGAATTAAGCGGTCCCGGTGGTATAGATCTCGAAAATGTGTATTTTCAGAAATGTTTTTTTTTAATAAAAACAATTAAAAACGATATATAAATTTTTTACGCTTTTCATTTAACTTCTTTTACATACAAAATAAAAAAAAAAGAATTTTAGGGATAAAAAAAAGTCGCCACGGAAGTAAAACATGTAAACCATGAAACACTAAAACTAAATGTATAAATATTATTTTTTTTTGCTCGGCCATGTATTTTAACGCAGATTTTTCAAAATGTGTAGAATTTGCAAGTTAGAAGGCGGAAATTTTTGAATAGTAGAACTTGGATGCTAGAACGCGCGGTGTAGAAAAGGAACGTTAGAACACAGCACGTATTGTTGAATACACTCATAATTGTTAGATGTGTAGATTTTACATTATTTTTATTTAGTATTTTTTAATTTGGATAATTACACGTGTCAGAAAATTACGAGATTTCTATCGCAGTATTACCACCTTATTTAGTATAGAAAGCCATATTGGAAAATCTGCAAATGCTTTATAAGCAAAAAAATTAACAAGAATGTATTCAAGAGATTCAATATAATTACGAAAAACCAATTAAATTTGCAAATATTGGAAACATGTTCGGCATTTTGTGAGTAATTTGGAAGACAACTAGCATCGATCGCAAGCATTCAACCTAGCATCGCATAGACCCGATTTACACGAGGAGACATCTGGAAGGGAAACATTTTGTTCAAGGGCGAAGGACGGTCGGGGAAGAGAGAAGGGATTTTGTCTCCCGTACTCGGCGACGCGCTTTGCTCTTCTTATTCGTATTTCTTATCTTAAAGCAATTTTTGACAGTTGCTTTATTCGTTTTCTTCTTTTGTGGAAGAAAGTTCTAAGTTATGTGTTGGTTTTCAATCAAACGGAAGATAACAACGATGGCAAACATCCGAACGCTGCTTGGGAAATGCACGATTATTTTTGCTAGTAAAGTAGGTATAATTTAAAATAGTTATGGGACATGTTTATGTTGATTTCTAATTTTCCCTGCATTTCTAGATACTCAAGTTAATTTTAAGTTAATTATTTACATATAAAGTATTTTTAATTTAATTTTTTTTATTCAACTATAATAATTTATAAATATATTTCAATAAAAAAAACAACAAATTATTTATTATTTAACCAGTTTGCATTTTTCATTCATATATTTAAGAAACTGTTGTCGAACGCTCTCTGCTTTACATGTAAGCGCGTGCTAGAAGACATCCGAACCAGTCGATGCTAAAGTATTAAATGTCAAAATGTCGCGGAAACATTTTTGCCCGTGTGTACGCGAATGAAACATCAAAAGAGAATTTCCAGTGTCTCCCTTCCAGATGTCTCCTCGTGTAAATCGGGACATATAATAATAATATTCAAATGGATAAAGTGTACGAAATGTATTCGGTACAGAACTTTTCACGACTCAAGTCCCGCCTTTTAAAATAACGCTAACTTTTATGGATCTTAAAGGAAAAAAATTGGTTGAAAGTAAATGGAACAAATTTGCAATAGCAAGTGCCGCACTCAGCCATTTATTAAAACCATTGTACTACACTTGGATTCCCTTTTAATTTTCTTTAAATCTACCCGATCTCCGAAGAAATCTGAGTAAATCTTGTGGTGCTAAGGAGCCAAGGTGGTCGCTTCTTAACACATCAGTGCCAAAGACCTCAAACCTGATTCGAGCGAAGGCAGGGCAGACGCCCAGGAAGTGATCCGCCGTCTCATCCTCCTCTTCACAAGCTGGGCAGAGTACACTGTCTGAGATGCCTACGTTTTCCATGTGCTTCGCCCACAGAAAGTGGCCCGTCATTAGTCCAACCAGCTGCCTGCACTCCCTTCTGCTTAGTGAGAGGAGGATTTGCGACAGTCGGTCAGACATGACAGGTTACATCAGTTTAGTCCATCTGCAGCCTCTCTCAGCCTGTTAAGCTCGCTTGTGGGTTGTAGTACCCCATTTGCTAACCGTGACTTTGATGGCCGCAGAAGGGAGTGGCAAAACGGGCCCTGGGCCAAAGAAGTTGGGCTCTAGCTAAGGAGTCAGAGGTCTCGTAACCCACGATACCCACGTGTCCTGGGACCCATGTTAGCATCAGGTTATGTCTACCGACATAGTTCAGCCTGGATTTACAGCACTCGACTACCCCTGATATGGTTGGGGGGCTGTCTAAGACCATGAGTGCAGCCTGGCTGTCGTTACAGACACATCTTACATTCACGCGTTGAGAGAATATAACAAAAAATGGCATTTTTTTGGATTTATCTCTTGATTTGAAGGACATTGGCATTGCAAAACCTAAATCTATATCTGAGTTCTGAGTATGTTCAACAATCAAAAAAATTAAAAATTCTAATGACGATGAAAGCGGTAATGAAAATACCAAGTATCAATTTAAAAATTCAATAATATTTTAATACCTTTCAAATTTTAAAATAAAATATAATTAGTTAAATGTTATGGATTAATAGCGTGAAATAATAATTTTCATTGATAACGTCGTTTGCGTGTTCCCAAAGACTGTAGATTTTTTGCTCAGATACACAAATTACAAAAATTCTAATTGTAACTAACGACACAGTATTGAAAAATCTTTGCAGAGATATTATGTTGGACATTGAGAAGCATAAGATGCGTTTAAAAGTTAGCATATAAACAAAGTGTGAGATTCAGCGTACTAAACAGAGCTAGTTTATTGGTCGGGAAAACTCGAGATATTCCGGTACGTAGAGCCGGGTGCCATGGGAATGGATGCGCCTGCTATTTTAGCCGGCAATTCATATTGCATCGTTGACAGATTCAAACTCTCCCGCCAGGACTGAAGAAGTGATCCGCAAATTTCCTTCGTCAGTAATATTTTAAAATCTAAATTGCGAACAGAGGTGAATATAGCAAGGGCTATCACGGGGTAGTGTTCTTACACTCTTACTTTTAAATTTCTATATCTCGAAGCTTCCTTAATCACCAGAGGGAGTTTCATTTATCTCATTCAATTAGATCGATGGCATCTGTTCAAAGCTGAATCTCGAAGCTTCCTTAATCACCAGAGGGAGTTTCATTTATCTCATTCAATTAGATCGATGGCATCTGTTCAAAGCTGAACGATTTGTCCAGACTTTCCAGCTTCTTCCCTTTGAGGTATCTCCAACTTTCTCACACTAAACCCAAGGTGATAATATTTACTGCCTGGGCGAGGAAGATCAAACTACAACTGAAGATCAACGTCGATGACACACCAATACCGTTACTGGATCTCATCTTTCATAGATTGCTTTCCTTCTCCGCGCTTCAAATCGCTAGGCGGGTTCAGTACAAAGAAATGTTCCTGCCGATATTTAAGGCAATTTGCCAATCTGTTCTAAATTATGCAGCGCCCATATGGTCATGTGGCACTTCTGACACGTAGTGTAAGAAGCTACAAACTTCTCAAAGTTCTGCCATCAGCCTCCTGTCTCTTATTGCCTTTTTTACAGCATCATCACAGCGAGGTTACCAGGCTCCGAGTTAAGGATGCTCAGCAAGTAATTACTGCGAGAATGCTATCACAGGAACTACCGCTGCTAGTACTTACTGTAGGCTGAGCCATCTCCCAGATACGTCAGGAGGCATTTCTTTGACTTAACTGATAATATTCAAGGATTTACATAACATTCACTGGGCTCACCAAATTATATATATGCTGTAAACGGCATTCGTCGGAAGTCTCTTACCACCTTCTTAAACTCCTGCCTTTCGAATACTGTCATCGTGGCCCAATCACCACCCCTCGTGGACGGATACCTTCAGCTGCCTCGTGAGACCTGAGCCATTTTGGAACTAGTGTGCTTAGGGCGTTGCAGTAAGTTAAACTTCTAACAATCCAGAACTGACCCCAACATACTCAGATAACTCCGGCATGTGAAGTTACTCCGCATGACACTAACCAACTATTCACTTCTACCTTAAATCCAGGGTTTTTAGGGTAAAAAAAAATCGATTTTGGTTTATTTGAGAAAATGAATGTACATAATCTCAAGAATGTTGTGTCCAAATTTTAAGGCAATCGGTGCAAAACTCACAAAGTTAGAGCATTATAACCGTTGGCCGCTCCGACTCGGCTACCTGCTATAGAAAACTTTAAATCGATTTTCTGGAAAACGACGTTTTTCAAGTCGGTGGACACTTTTTCTCTGAATCTACTCGACCGATCTTCCTGAAATTTTGTACACACTTTCTCTACATAATTACCCGGGTAACCCTGGGAGGTTTTTTTGTTTTTTCAATTTTTGTTTATTTTACAATAAAGAATATTATGCGATTTATCGTCTAAAAATCGCACTTCTACTTCAACGGTTAAAAAAAATTGAAAAAAAAATTTTTTTTAATAAAAACTCGACAGGGTTACCTCGGACAATTGATTACCTAATGAAAACTCTTTGATTTTTTGATTTCAGATGATCCAATGCTTAGAAAAACTGTCCACCGCAAATTGCCTTTTTTTCGAGACGTCTGCGTAGATCTGCTGTCAACGGCTCAATTTTGTATATTTTCTTGTGAAAATTTTTTAAAATATTTTTGAAATATGAGTTTACAGTATACTAATTGGATAAATAAATTTACATGAATCATCTTTCCAAAAAAAATTCTTAAATAAGTGCATATTTTTAGTGGAATTAACCCTACCCCCCCCCCCCTTAAAGTATTTATTAATCAATAATATATTTTGCTTCATTATTTACAAGGCGGCCGCCGTAGCCGAATGGGTTGGTGCGTGATTACCATTCGGAATTCACAGAGAGGTCGTTGGTTCGAATATCGGTGAAAGCAAAATTAATAAAAACATTTTTCTAATAGCGGTCGCCCCTCGGCAGGCAATGGCAAACCTCCGAGTGTATTTCTGCCATGAAAAAGCTCCTCATAAAAATATCTGCCGTTCGGAGTCGGCTTGAAACTGTAGGTCCCTCCATTTGTGGAACAACATCAAGACGCACACCACAAATAGGAGGAGGAGCTCGGCCAAACACCTAACAGAAGTGTGCGCGCCAATTATTTATTTTATTTTTTTATTTACAATGCTTTCCCAACGTTTAGGTAAAGTTTTAATTCCCTGCTCAAAAAATTGTTTGTCCTTGGAGCCAAAATACGCTTCGATATCCCTTTTTATAGCTTCTTTTGAAGAGTAGTTCTTGTTACTCATATGGGATTGAAGTCCACGGAAAAGGTGATAATCACAAGGTGCAATAGCTCCCATCCGAGCTCGTTCAGCTTGCCTAATGTTTACCTTGAGGTATGAGGTCTTGAGTTGTCGTGGTGAAACAAAACTTTGCGTCTATTCACTAAAGACGGTCGATTTTTGTTAAGTGACTCATTCAGGTTTGATAGCTGATGGGAATAATAATCAACAGTTATCGTCTGGTTTGGTTCCAGAAGTTCATAATAAACAATACCGGCCATATCCCACCAAATAGACAGGCGAATCTTCTTGGGGTGAAGGCCATCTCTAGGGGTCGGTTCTGGTATTTCATCTTTATCTAACCATTGGCGTTTGCGAACAGGATTATTGTAAAGGACCCATTTCTCATCACCAGTAACGATATGGTTCAAAAAAGTTTCATTTTCAAGCCGTTGCAGCAGCTGAGAACACATATTCACTCTCTGCTGAAGGTTGGCGACGGAAAGTCTATGCGGAACCAATTTTCCCAGCTCTGAGCTATCATATCGACTGTCAAATTTGGCTCAGCTTCCACGAGTTTGAGCAAGGCGTCGGAGTTAAAGACTTCAGGACGACCAGCGCGCGAGGCATCCTCCACGTCGCAGTTACCACTTCGGAATTTTGAAAACCACTTTTGCGCAGTCCTTACACTCACGGTATCCTCTCCGTGAACAGTGTTTATTTCTGCAGCAGCAGTTGTTGCATTTTTACCACTTAAAAAAAATACAAAATATGACTCTTATACGCGTTCGAAGATTCCATTTTATTTTTTAACAACACGTGCTTCTATCCACGATTAAAATCACTTGTTTTTTATATGCAAAAATCATACAAAAGTGAAATTATGGGTAAAATACGCACGAACTTATGGACTGACCTGATATTTAGGAGATTATCCTTGTTTTTTCAAAATGTTTTGCTGAAATTCAAATTACGAATGAATGATCTTGTACCACGGCTGTATAAATATATAACGGGGCTCAACATAATATTTTTTGTTTATCTTTGTATCGATGTAAGTTCCTATCAAAGGTAAAATTTTGTTCCAATAGTTCTCTAAGCCTTTCAATCATGGACTTCAACTAAGAACTGCACATTTTTTAATTAGGGAGCTTTTTCACAATATCTTCACAGTAGTGTATGAAGAAGTTATTGAGTATTGGTGAGGAAAGTCAAATCTGTGTTCTTTGTCAAAGCTGATCTAAATATAATGAATTCATCTTTTACAGCTTCGTTGAGGATATCAAGGATACCTTGATTCATCACTTTTATTAATTTTGGTCCGTTTTAGTAAATGGGCGGGTCCCATCTGACTATTACTTTTATTCTTTCATTAGAAGCTTTTTCACGTAGCAGAAGATATAACCTTCATAGAACACGCAGATATAACATTCAGCAATATGTTCCTACTGTGCCAAACTGTTTAGCAAATATCCTAATTTATGAACTGGTACTTGATGGAAGAAGTCATACTAGTTCGAGAGTGACTGGGATTGCACCAGTCGCAAAATTACCAATTAGGTAATAGGGGCACTACCAAGACTACCCTGTATTTAACTGCGACGAAGGCATACCCTGGTTCCTGCCGATGTAGATGATATATACTGATTGAATTGTGAGATTATGTGCAAATTTAAATTAAATAATGAATACTTATGAATTATTATGAATTACGAATACTGACTATTCAACTTGCCTCTGAGCTATTATTGCTATTGGTACATTTATATATTCGTATGATAATTTTGAAATATTTTTAATTTTTGTAAGCATTTTATCCATATTTTACTGTTAACCAGTACTTAACTTATATTTGGAACTATGCTTCGTAATTTCCCCAGTCTCTTTCATTTAACACCGTTTTTTGCTCTGCGTGAAGTGTCTACCAAACTTACATACTTCCTAGCATAACTTTTTCCCATATACCCGTACTTATATATGTATGTAAATACATATGGTGCAGCTCCCGAAAATAACCCTGATTCCAAACATATGTCCACACTTAAGCTAAATTGTGATTGATGGACACACACCGGTTGGTAACAGTGTGGCCTATCCACATCCACTAGCCGTGACTGGCCGACGAAGGGTGAACGATTTCATTATTGGCGTTGATGTGATTTGGACAAATTCACTTGGTCATACAACGAAGTTTAGCGGTAGAAAGAAGATACAAATGTGGATAGTAGTGGCTATTAAATTGTTACTTATTTTTTACGGTCAATTGTTACAGAGCTGTTAATTATATGTGTATGCATGAAGATGTGTAGTAAGCAAAGGGATGTATGTTGAGAGAGATTTTATGTTTTTACAGGGTGACCATCTAACGTTTGTAATTTTAATTATTGAGGTTTTTAACTTTGACAGCTAAATTAATATCCATGTTGAGTCAGAAATTTAGTTAACGGTAAAACAGGAATGAGGCTGGGAAATAACATATTCAAAGCTTGCATACCATATGTGATTCCAAAGTAGAAGATGAAAATAAACACAAGTCGCTATTACAGTCAATGTCGAACATTAACGTTCCATATAAACCAATTCTTTGATTTCACAAATTAAAGAGGATGACATGGATGACGTTTGATTTAAACAAAGTCGCCTTGTCATTTTTGGTGGTAAAACATACATTTTTCAACTAGGGTAAGACTCCGTCAGAAAATATGAGATTTGCAAGTGGTCTTTCGATTTCTTTGAAACTTTGGGAAATATTAGTTCTAGGTAAGATACATTCGAGCCTAAAAGGATTTTGAAAAATTTTCAAATTTGAGTCATCTACGCCATGTTGAAAATCGGGACCGTGTTTTTTTCAAAAATCAATATTTCTTGAACCGTTGGATGGATTTCAATGCAATTTACAGACAATATAGAAACAAATAAGTAGTTTAAATTAGTATTATGTTAAAAAAAAAATTTCGAAATTTTGACCAAAAAAAAGTCAAAAAAATTTTTTGAATCAATTTTTAGTTGATTTGGCCAGTTTTTTAGATTTTCTGTTATACACGTAACGATTCCTTATGATTTAACCTTTATTTTGAAAAAAAAAATTTTATGGTGTCTATAATAGTTCTCGAGATATTGCGATTTTAGTGGAAGCGCGCACGCACGGTTCGCATACGCACGCACGGTTCGCGCTGCGTTATGTGTTCCTGTATGAAGTGACTGGAGCAGACTGCTGCAGGTCTGTGCGCGTTTTTCTACTCTCGCACTGCGTAACCGCGAACTTCACGGTGCGCGCTTCCACTAAAATCGCAATATCTCGAGAACTATTATAGACACCATAAAATTTTTTTTTCAAAATAAAGGTTAAATCATAAGAAATCGTTACGTGTATAACAGAAAATCTAAAAAACTGGCCAAATCAACTAAAAATTGATTCAAAAAATTTTTTTGACTTTTTTTTGGTCAAAATTTCGAAATTTTTTTTTTAACATGATACTAATTTAAACTACTTATTTGTTTCTATATTGTCTGTAAATTGCATTGAAATCCATCCAACGGTTCAAGAAATATTGATTTTTGAAAAAAACACGGTCCCGATTTTCAACATGGCGTAGATGATTCAATTTTGAAAATTTTTCAAAATCCTTTTAGGCTCGAATGTATCTTACCTAGAAATAATATTTCCCAAAGTTTCAAAGAAATCGAAAGACCACTTGCAAATCTCATATTTTCTGACGGAGTCTTCCCACTATTGAATTTCAAAAATCCGATAATGTAGTTTTAAAGATGAGTGTCTGAATAAGTAATAACCACATATAGTTTTTCACGAAAATGTTTTGAATATTTTGCAATGCCATTTGACAAACAGTGCAACAAAATTTGGCTTTATTGTTGACAACAAACCTCAGTTGAAATTATACCAGGACAACGGTCCAAAATATAAAGCTCATATGGTCAGAATGTGGCATCTTTTTAATTATAGTAAAGTATTGGATATGAGGAGCTTTTTCATGGCAGAAATACACTCGGAGGTTTGCCATTGCCTGCCGAGGGGCGACCGCTATTAGAAAAATGTTTTTATTAATTTGGCTTTCACCGAGATTCGAACCAACGACCTCTCTGTGAATTCCGAATGGTAATCACGCACCAATCCATTTGTGGAACAACATCAAGACGCACACCATAAATAAGAGGAGGAGCTCGGCCAAACACCTAACAGGAGTGTACGCGCCAATTATTTATTTATTTTATAAAGTATTGGATATCCCAGCCTATAGGCCTGATATTAGTCCAATGGAAAATTTGTGGGCATTATTAAAAAAAAAATGTGCAAAAAGATACTCAAAAGGTCGAGCAGTACTCAAAAATGTTATTTTTCAAAAATGGCACAGGATACCCCAGGATTATGATGTTCAAAAATTAATTGATGTTATGAGGTAATCATACGAAGCACTGATTCACATGACATTTTTTAAAGCATATAACTTAAAGATATTAGCTGCAAATGCAAAAATTCAATCTTGACAGCTGTATTTGTAGTGTATATTGTTTTTGCTTTTTATTTTTAAACTGTAAAACTGTATTTTTTCCTGTTGCCTTATGAATTATTTAAGTATATTAGTCAAATAAAACCATGAAAAAGTACATATTTTCCTAAGCAGTATGCCTGAATTTCGTTAGAATTGCAGATGCCAAAATACTTTTTTGACAAACTGTATCTTGCACTGAAAAAATTTGAATGAAGTTACTAAATATTGTACAGCTAAAACTTAGAATTTTACATGCATTTCATATATTCATAAATTTTACTGGTGGTTTTATTAAAATGTAGCCTTTTCTTAACAATTAAAAACAAATTTTTTTTTACGTAAGAGGTTCAAAAGAGATATGCGCGATTCAAAAAAGCATTAGCAATTTTCTTTGGGGGGAAAAAAAGAAGTAGGCTCAGACTTAAAAAAAAAGTGAAATTAGAGCCTGTTCCAAGGTGAATCTATAAAAGGTGGTATTGGTAAATCAGCTGATTAGTTTTTTTTCTTTCGCTGTGTCCATGTAGCTGTCAGCACAGAATAAAACAAGGCGTATTATTTTTTTGTTTTCTACTTCGCCAATACGTTGCTGTGACAATCAAACTTACAAAACAATGTTGTTGGTCTAGTGCCACCGCCTTCAATAAATGCGCCTTGGCTTGCTATTTTGATTTACGCGAACAAATTCACCATTTGCTGATACATTTCTGACAAAAGTCAGGAAAGTTTTAATGTATTTTTATTGAAGACGACAATTTATAAACAATTGATTCACCGCAAGGTTTTCCATAAAATGCAATAAAACTTCAATAAGTACTGATATTCTGAATTACCTGCTTGCATTATCTGATTCTTTAATAAGTAGAAAAAGGCAGGACCTCGATCACGTGCGTACTGTGTTTGCAAATCGAATAATTAGCCGAAACGATGAAGTCCATTGGCCACCTCGAGGCCGCAATTTAACACTATCAGATTAGTTTTTGTGAGGCCCATACCCTTCCAAAGACTAAGGATGAATGCTGCGAGAACCTTCCAAAAATTGGTTAAAGAGTTTAAAAACGAAATAAGAGCTATTGGTAAGCCAAGTGCCAAAGCTCTCGCAAATATATTGAACAATTTGGTTGACAGAATGGGCTACTACAAAGCAAGTCGTAGAAGTTATTTAAATCAAGCTGTGTTCCACGTTCAAATGTTCTTCATTTAGAACTGAATTAAATTACAACCGCTAGATGGACCACCCTGTATATGCACATAGTGGATATGTATGCCAGTATGGAGGATTTAAACAAGGTTTTAGGCACGCCATGACCCATGAATTTTCTTCTTAAAAATATTTACATATTTATACGTAGAATAACTCTCTTCAATGTGTGCGTGTGTGCATAATAATATGTTTATTTGCATCTTACTCCTCTGTGACTATTTCACGAATGCGTTTAAATGAGTGAAAACTCTTGTTTTTTCTCTACTAAACCGTTTTTCCAACATTATCGTTTGACCGCAAAAACTAATTAAAAATGCTTCAAATGCAAAGATTTTCTTCCCTGCAAATTTTTTAGCTTTTTTGCTTCAAATGTTTTACCATCTATATAAGTATGTTTGTATATATACATACATATGTACATAATATGTATGTACGCAAATATTATTATTAGAATACAATAGACAAATAACAAATAGGAAAAAGTAAACTTGACAGAACTGAATAGAAAATGGGTCATGTTGGGCGCCCATCATCTCCTTCAGTTTTAACCCATATTAGGCCGCTGGGTGATTTTTCGACCATCAACTTTGACCATCTCTGGAATTATATATATGTATACTTACATATATAATATAATATATTTGACGCTTACATCCTTTAATGGGTGTTTGGCTGAGCCCCTTCTCTTATTGATGTTGTTCCACAAATGGAGGGAGCTAAAGGGGCGACCACTCTTAGAAAAAAACCGTTTTTATCATTCTGATATCTTCTACCCGGAGATTTGAATATGTGCACTTCCGAATGGTAGTCAGGCACCAACCTATTCGGCTACGTTGAAATTAAATCTTATTTTTTCAATCTGTACGATTTTTGCATACAAAAAATTATTCGCGGAATTTAACGAAACTATTTATATTTTCTTTGATATATTGTGCATTCATCAAGTGATTTTAATCACGGATAGAAGCACGTGTTGTTAAAAAATAAAAAGGAATCTTCGAACGCGTATAAGAGGCATATTTTGTATTTTTTTTTAAGTGGTAAAAATGCAACAACTGCTGCTGCAGAAATAAACACTGTTCACGGAGAGGATATCGTGAGTGTAAGGACTGCGCAAAAGTGGTTTTCAAAATTCCGAAGTGGTAACTGTGACGTGGAGGATGCCCCGCGCGCTGCTCGGCCTGAAGTCTTTAACTCCGACGCCTTAATCGAACTCGTGGAAGCGGAGCCAAATTTGACTGTCGATATGATAGCTCAGAGGTTAAATTCGTTGCATGGAACAGTTCACAGGCACCTGGTTCAATTGGGAAAGTTTTCATAGCTGGGAAAATGGGTTCCGCATAGACTTTCCGTAGCCAACCTTCAGCAGAGAGTGAATATGTGTTCTCAGCTGCTGCAACGGCTTGAAAATGAAAGTTTTTTTAACCGTATCGTTACTGGTGATGAAAAAAGAGATGGCCTTCACCGCAAGAAGATTCTCCTGCCTATTTGGTCTGATATGCCCGGTATTGTTTATATGAACTTCTGGAACCAAACCAGACGATAACTGTTGATTATTATTCCCATCAGCTATCGAACCTGAATGAGACACTTAAAAAAAACCGACCGACTTTAGTGAATAGACGCTAAGTTTTGTTTCATCACGACAACGCAAAACCTCATAACGCAAGGCAAACATTAGGCAAGCTGAACGAGCTCGGATGGGAGCTAATGGCGCATCCACCATACTCTCCGGATATTGCAACTTGTGATTATCACCTTTTCCGTGGACAATCCCATATGAGTAACAAGAACTACTCCTCAAAAGATGCTATAAAAAGGGATATCGAAGGGTATTTTGGCTCCAAGGACAAACAATTTTTTGAGCAGGGAATTAAAAATCTGCCTAAACGTTGGGAAGACATTGTAAATAATGAGGAAAAATATATTATTGATTAATAAATACTATATTTATTTTAAAACCACCTTTAAAAAACCCGAACTTAGGGACTGACCTGAACTTTATTCTGAAAAAAATGGTTACAAGTGAATCATTGAACGTATTGCCCATCGCTGGATACTACTTTTTCCCATCTTTCTGGTAGATCTCGTATACCGTCGCGGTAAAACTGTTCATTTTTTGAGTCTATCCACGGATTAATCGATTTTTTGATGCCTTCATATGAATGGAACTGCTGGTCAGCTAGACCATGTGACATTGATCGGAGTATGGCGGGTGGGGTAGGATTTCCCATTTCAGTGTTTCCAGGTAGGTTTTAACGAGTTTGGCAATGTGAGGCCGAGCGTTGGCAGTCCCCATGACTTTATTTTGTTTGGATTGCTGTAATGAATCTATTTTTAATCACCCGCCACGATGCGTTGAAGAAAACCCTTCCTTTTTTGCCGCTGGAGCAGTTGTTCTCAGGCGAAAAAACGACGTTCAACATCCGTTGGTTTTAACCCATAAGGAACCCAAGTCTCCTGCTTCTGAATGCCTCCCAAAGCATGCAATCGCTTGGAAATGGATTGGCGGGTAACTCCTCATACTGAAGCAAGCTCTTCTTGCGTTTGACACGGATCCTCATGGAGCAATGCCTCTAATTCAGCGTCTTCGAAGGTTTTTGGCCTTCCTTCACGCGGACGGTAGCCAACATTAAAATCACCGTCTTTGAAGCGACGGAACCAATCTCGGCACGTTTTTTCACTTAAAGCAGCATCTCCATAAACTTTTTGTAGTTCTCGATGCGCTTCAGCCGATGTTTTTTTCGAATGAAAGAGGAAAATCAACCCTTCCCGCAAATGACGATTATTCGGCACAAAATCAGACATTTTCACAAAACCAAAAGTATATTATACCAAAACAAAATCACTAAGAGTATTCTAAAACTTAAACGCGCCTAATTTCTGGTGGTCGGAAAATCGACTACTGGTTTGGCCAGTCAAGTAGGTTATAATTTATGATTTACGATTTTTTTTTAATTCTGGGTAAAAGACGGATGGGTTTCTTTATGGAGCATGTAAAGATTTTAGGTTTTGTACTTTAGATTTAACTAATTTTGGCAACTCCGGCCCTTTTGAGGCGTTTTTTACCACAAACACGTAAAAGAAGGAACTCGGCCAAGTATCACACAAAGGATGTAGGCTACAGTTAGGGTTTCATACCTGATCACATATTGATCATTATTGGTCTGTTCGATCATAAATAATAATTCTTATTAACTGTCTGTCCTTCTGACAAAAATTCGTGGTGTACAATACAGTTGTAATCCATAAAAACCGTGAGCATCGCTTTCTTTTTTGACTGAAAGCGACGTGGTTTTTTGGTGTTGGTTCATTCGGAGTTTTCTACTTACTCGCTTGTTGTTTAGATTGCGTGTCGCACTCATAAACCTACGTCTCGTCTCCAATAATTATGCGTTTAATGAATGTTGGCTAGGATTCAGCTTTGGAAATCGTATCTTTGGCGATATCAACGCGGTTAAGTCCTTTGGGACCAACTTTGCAGCAACACGTCGAAAAACCATATCATTCATAAGCAATGTTCAAGTCCCCCGCAAGATCTCTGATGGTTAATTTGTGGTTATTGCTCAACTATTTTTCACGTTATTGAGGTTTTCATAAGTTTTCGTTGTCGACGGCCTGCCACTTCGTCATCCTTCGTCACTCTCGATGAACTCCCCATCTCTTCTTAAGCATTTAGTGCCACTCGTTAAGCGGTTATTTTCTTTAGAGTATCATTACCGAAACAGTTGCTCGACATTTCTAATGTTTTCGCACCACTGAATCCATTTTTAACGCCAAAACTTAATACAAATTCGTTGTTGCAAATTCAATTCGTTCTGAAGTCATAAACCAGTTTTGACTTACGAGAAAGAGGGCGGATTTGATAATAGGTATGAAAATGAAGAACTTCAACCGAAACTCCCTTGGTTTAATTAAAAGATGCATGCTGTGATGAGAAGTCTTGAAAATAAATATCAACGCTATAATTTGAGAAAGAAATCTACTAATTATACATATATAATTGGCGCCTACACTCTTTTTGGGTGTTTGGCCGAGCTCCTCCTCCTATTTGTGGTGTGCGTCTTGATGTTGTTCCACAAATGGAGGGACCTACAGTTTCAAGCCGAGGGGCGACCGCTATTAGAAACAACTGTTTCTTAATTTTGGTGTTTCAAACCTACTGATTCCAGTTGTAAAATGTGTAATATTTACAACTACATTTTTTGATTAATATCATAAGAATTTGTAAAGTTGCATAAATATAGTTTCAATATATTAGTTTTATATACTTTATTTTATTATAGGTATGGTAAAAATTTCTCGTATACCATTTTCTACCAGTTCAAACCAAGAAAATGAATGGCTGGATTTAACTTTTTCTAATAACGGTCGAATATGGGTTAATCGCTGTGCTTCAAAGCAACAGGACGTAAGAAATGGATGACTGAGGAAATGCTCACATATTCATTTGTGTATGTACGTTATGTTCTGTTACTCGTAAAAGTGTTAATTCCACTTTATTAAATTAAACATCTGTTGACTTGATTTTTCCACTCATTTGATTAGCTAAATGGACATATATTGAATTGAATTTGATTGAGATTGAAAATCCCGCTGTTCGTTAAATGATAAATAAATGTAGAAATGTATTGTTATACCAACTATTTTATATCAGTATTCTCTTGTGGTTCTATGCTTCGTAGTGAACGTTTAGTCAATAAGAACGTTTGGCCAAAAAGAACTGAACGCTTACTTTGGGTTTTCCAAATAGTAAATGGTCTGCCTTAAGCCTAAAGTGAATTCTCCATGACGTTTCGGCCATATTATGAAAGTGGTCTATATGTTTTCTTGTTTCGAAATATTTAGTGAATTGCGTTTGAACGAGTTAAAATATATTTTTATATTATGCGACATTTTAATTTATAATTTTCTTAGTTCAGATTAATGGAAATTTAGTATCAATATGAAATTTTGTATGAATATACGAAAATGTTGTTCTTAAAGCTCTAATTGACTTAGACCATTTTCCCACATGAAATATCTGGGAATAACCCTAGATAAAACCTTGATCTGGAAAAATCACTTATCGTATATCACGAATAAAGCCTTGAGCGCAATATAGATATGACAAAGGCTTTACGGTAAAACATGGGGTCTGCGGCCAAAGATGATGCCATGCATGGTCTTATAAGACAATAATAGTGCCTATGATCACCTATGCCTCTCTGGGATGGTGGCCAAAAGTAGCCCAAACTAAGACTCAGATAACACTTAACGAGGTATACAGAATAGCTTGTCTGAGCGTAACGGGAGCAATGCGAACCTGCCCCACAGCGGCTTCAGTAATGGTCACTGGACTCATTCCACTCTATCTTGTAGCCAAAGGGTCGGCAGTCAATGCAGCTCTAAGGCTTCTTAATCTATTCCATCTAGAAGAAGGCAATCTTACAATCTTACAAACTGGTCATTAGTGACCGTTCAGCTTGGAGAAACAATGAAATATCCTTAAAAAAGGGCGCACAGGTGTGGTTTACTCCGAAATGGAAGACGGTAGTGCCGGGGCTGGAACTGTCGGACCACATTTCAAAAAAGCAATTGTAATGGGAAAATCCACTTCCATTTTCCAGGCGGAGGTCCATGCGTTAGAGCTGTGTGCCAGAGAATGTCTACGGAGAGAATGTCACAAACAGCCAATCAATAATAATAATAGACCATTTTGAAAATTAATTGAATGTCTTATACATGGTAGGTACTTAATCCTGTCATAAATTCTGTTATAGATATGTTAAATCCGTTATAGATATGAAATTATACATTTGTTTTATTTAATCGAGTAAATATAAAAAAACAAAATTTTAAATTTTCATTCGAAATGATCACCATTTGCTTTTACACAAGACTTCAAACGATTAGGCCATTCAGCTATTGCAGCAAGGAGGGTTTCCATGGATATTGAAGGCGCTGAGAGAACCAATGATTCTTTGAGACTCTCCAAATTATTGTGAGGTCTGTGATAGGCCATGTTACTCAATATTGACAAAAAACTATAGCCCAATGGATTCAGATCTGGACTTCCAGGTCAATCTTCTACGACTATGAACCCAGGAATATTGTTTTTTAGTCACTACTGGTTGGATTTTGCCTTATAGGCAACTCTCCAACTCTCTCCACTAACGGAAGTCTGCTTCACTAGACTTCTAAGACATCCTCTCTCCCACTTTTGCCCCGGTCTTAACCCCTTTTTCATAGAAATGAAGAGACACTCCCCACCAACATTTTTATGGTCGTTGATCGCGTGCCACCGAAGAAGCAGAATTTTCTTAAATTGCGTTGCCAAAAGATGACTGTTAATGTAGAGAGGTAAATATTAATGATAATACATTTTTTTGTCCGAAATTGGAAGAAGTTGATCATGGCAACATTTAATTTCAACAACACGGAGCTAAGTGTAACAAAACATGTAAAATAATCTGATTATTGTGGGAAAAGTTTGGCTGTTCGATTATTATTTAACAAATTGTGAAATTGAATGGCCTCCTAAAAGTTGTGATTTAATACCATTAGACTTCTCCGTGTGGGGTTATTTGAAAGCATTGGTATATGTAAACAAACCAGACTATTTTTAGGAAATACGACTTGATTTAGTGAAAAAAGTACTGGGTTCATCGGATTCGGAGCCTGCGGATAAGAGCCATGAGGCTATTTAAATGCTGCTATATTCATGAATTTATTTATTGTATGGATTGCACTTCTCATTCTATTACTAGTGATATATTTTTCTAGTGATATTTTTTTTTAAAGAAATCGTGTCACGCTAATGCGAAACGCTTTACTTAGGCGACCGACCCTTGCTAGTCATATTTCGTGTTTGCTTTTTATAAATTTTATAATTTTTTATTTTATAAATTTTTCGTTGAAGTCTTAGAGCTACTTCAGAACATACGTAGTGGCAGGCCGTCGACATCGAAAACTGACGAAAACATCAATAAAAAAAAATAAAATAAAAGTTGATCAGTAACCGCAAATTGACCACCGGCGAGCTGACAGCGGGCTTTAAAATTGCTTATGGATCCATCCAGAACATTGTGGTTAATTATCTGGGTTTGTGCAGGGTTATTTCAAAGTATGTCCTAAAGTACCTGTATTTCATGCAAAAATGGAGTCACGTTAATATCGCCAAGAACATAATTTCCAAGGCTGAATCCGACCAAACATTAATATTAATCAAACGCATCATTACTGGTTAGGAGACGTGAGTTTATGAAGTCCACGCACATCTCAAATAAACCAAGACCAGAAAAACCATCTCATTTTCAGTCAATAAAGAAAGCTATGCTCACGGTTATTATTTTATGGATTACAACGGTAATGTGCTCGACGAATTTTTGCCAGAAGGTTAGACAGTTAATAAAGATAACAATATTAGAAGTTTACCTGAAGCAATTCGATTTGTGGGAAAATAACTAGTGCATTTTGCATAATGACAACGCTCCGTCGCACAGTGCCTTCACTATATGTACATTTTTGATCAAGAACGAAACAAATACAGCCATCGAATTCCCCTTGATATGTTATTTTTTTCTGTTTGATCGAGTTAAAAAACAGCCGTTTTAACAGCCAAAAAGAAGTAATCGAAATGCTGGCGATAATATCACTTTTGAGGAATAAACTTGTATTTTGATTTTTTGAATATTATTCTTCTTTTTACTTTTTGATCAAGGTGGTATTCTATCACGGCACTCGTGTTATTCTATGCATGTGGGCTAGTGAAATATGATATGCTTATATTGGATATTATCCAGTTGGAAGGGATGCGAAGTATCTCGATATATCAAAGCGAGGTACTGTATTTTTCTATTCCGACTTATGTTCGATAAGATCCAGCATTATGAATCAAACATTAAATTTCATTCTAAACTGGTGTCGTGCAGAAGGACTTTCTATAAATCCCAGCAAGACTATTATTGTACCCTTCACAAACAGATATAAGTTGGACCTTGGTTCAATTACTGTCGAAGGAACAAATATAAACTATTCCAATGAGGTCAAATATTTAGGAGTTGTTCTGGATAAAAGACTAAATTGGAACTCTCACCTTAAATCGGTGATAGATAAAGCCACCAGAGCCATGTGGGCATGTCGCAGTCTCCTGGGGAGAACATGGGATATTGACTCCAAAATGATTCATTGGATGTATACAATGATGATTCGACCAATCATCACCTATGCGTCCCTTGTTTGGTGGCCCAAAACCACACAAGAAACAGCCAAGAAATTACTGGCAAGTCTTCAAAGGCAGGCCTGTTTGTCTATAACAGGTGCCATGCGAAACTGTCCCACAACCGCAATTGAAGCGATAGTAGGACTATCCCCACTGCATATATTCATATGGAAATGTGCAGCCAGAAATGCACTAAAAATGCAAATCTTGTCAAATAAGGAATACAGTGCCTTTGGTCATATGAGTATTCTAAGAAAAATACCGGATAAGGATATTAGCTGTTCAGTAACAGACTACATGATTCCGAAACGGGTCTTCAATAGAAATTATGAGATAATCATTTCAGACCGTGATGAATGGGAAATTGGAGGACCTTGGGTTAACCCAAAAAGTCTAATATGGTTCACTGATGGTTCAAAAACAAATACTGGAGTTGGTGCCGGGATCTTTGGACCCAACACAAAAATTTCAGAACCCATGGGCAAATGGCCCAGTGTCTTCCAGGCCGAAATCCAAGCGATTTCGATCTGTGCACTGACAAATCTAAAAAGGGGTATCAAAGGGGCCCACATAACTATATATTCGGACAGCCAAGCGGCACTGAAAGCACTAATGTCTCATTCTTTGGAGTCGAGACTAGTGGAAGAATGTGTAAACAATCTTCAAAAATTAAGTACAAATAATACGGTTGTACTTTGCTGGGTTCCAGGTCACTCTGGAATCGAGGGTAACGAAATTGCTGATGAACTGGCAAGGGCTGGATCGACATCAGACCTAATAGGACCAGAACCATATTGTGGTATCAACTGGGCGGAAGCTAAATCCAGGGTAGACCAGTGGGAACATACTCTCAGAATAGCTTACTGGGAAAGTAATCTGAAACTTCGTCAAGCCAAGAGGTTGGTTAGACCCTTTACCTACAAAAAGGAACTGATTAACTTACGAAAAGTAGATATCAGGAAAATAGTAGGCTTTCTTACGGGCCACTACTATCTAAACTATCATCTTAACAGAATTCAACTCCTCAGGGACACTGAGTGTAGACTCTGTTTTGAAGATGATGAAACAACGGAGCACTTATTGTGCGAGTGCGTTGCACTGGCTAGAACCAGAATGCAAATCTTCCACCGTGATCAACTGAATCCGGAAGAAATAAAGAAAGCTCCTATTACAGATATACTAAGGTTTATACGTATAGCAGAAAAATTGTTGGAAGAACACGGCTTTCAACCAACTCCTTTCCAAAGGCAGAGAACAACTAGGCAAACTAGAACCTGATGTAGTGGTCGGTCCATATTAAACTAGGTAGCTTGACACAAAAGATCTTTTAGGTCGCAGTGTCGGTCATTGGACCACCTACTAGGATAAATTATTATGTTCGATAAGACATCTAAGTATACTTATGAGATAATTCTATATATAATTTTATAAATTATAAATAACTTTTTATAAAGGTTTTGGGAAATGTAGAGTTTTAAACCGATTTATATGAATTTGGTGACAGACCTCAAAACGTATGTACTTATATACTCGTATTTAAACTGAATATTTAAGAACTAGTGGCCATTGTTTCTAATTTTATCCATGATTTCATATGTACATATGTATATATACGTATTACATTTATGTCTAAAAATGCGAAGTAAGTTGATCAATGCATTTCTGGCTCGATAATCTATGTCGAAAGGCATAATAAATCACCGCACGAAAATTTTCATGTGTTAATTACATCTTTTTGGTGAGATGAATTTTTCAACTCACTGAAAAGTTAAAGCTTGGAACTGAAAACGTTAAGTGCAAGTTTATGCTAAAAAAATCGAACCTTTTCTATAAAAATATAGGAGTATATCCCCTCACACGTAGTGTTTCAAATATATATATATATAATTGGCGCGTACACCCTTTTTGGGCGTTTGGCCGAGCTCCTTCTCCTATTTGTGGTGTGCGTCTTGATGTTGTTCCACAAATGGAGGGACCTACAGTTTCAAGCCGACTCCAGATATTTTTATGAGGAGCTTTTTCATGGCAGAAATACGCCATTGCCTGCCGATGGGCGACCGCTATTACAAAAATGTTTTTATTAATTTTGGCTTCACCGAGATTCGAACCAACGTTCTCTCTGTGAATTCCGAATGGTAATCACGCACCAACCCATTTGGCTACGGCGGCGGCAAAATACAAAAAATACCAAATATAAAAGGCAACCGTCGTTTAAAGTCATGTTTTGCGTGTCTACCATTTAGTAGATTCCTGGATTCAAAGCCCACTGTAATCATGAAATATCAAGTATTAGAAGATGTGTTTTCTTCCACTAAAAATGGCGTGCATTTCTGTCACGAACGAGCTTCTCATAAGATACCATCTGTCGTTCGTAGCCGATATAAAACTCTCCCTTTATATGTAGAACAACAACAAGACCTATTGTACAAATTAGAAAAAAAGTTCGGCCAAAGACCTGCGCCATTTATATGTTCATTGAATATTAGTGTGGGAGATGATTCGCTATTGAAGAGATATAAAATACAAGAAATATTTTTCCACAACTGCAGGTTCTACGTTACCGGAACGACCCGGATTTATAAGTATATCTCGCCAAGTACTGCCCCTTCTGCAATTTTTATGATGTTGCTACAAATACAAGACGAAACTGGTTTCTAAATTTGGTGTTTGAGAGTGGTCTCATTTAACTCCAAGTTGAACATAAGCTTACGTATACTTTAGTCGTTTATCTGGTGAAGTGCTTACAAGGATAATACTATGTATTATACTACGAGAGAAAGCAGCACAATTTTCGGAAATAATTCAGGATTTTTTTTTCTATTTTTATTATTATTTTTTAACTCCTGAAAGAATTTGTACAAAGTTAATTCAATTATGATTTTAATTAACATATTTACCCACTTGATTTATTTGAAAATAACTTCATTTTAATTAGAAGGAAATTGCGTAAATTCAATAATTTTTGTGTTTATAAAAATGCTCTGTCGTTATATAACTCACTATCTAAATAGTTCAATTTTGCCGAGAGTGAACAATAAGCTCTATTAATTGCAAGTCTATATAAGTACATACAGATGTGTACCTATTTGTTGGGTGTTTTTAAAATTTAATAAACCACCAAATTCTGTATCCGTGATAATCTCTAGTCATGCAGATTGCAGTCATCAACACTCATTCTCTTTTAAATATTAACTCATTCGTATGCGAAAACAGTTCCCGAAAAAAGCCACTTCAAAAAATGGCTGTCATAATTTGGTTATGAGGCTGTTGGGCATGCAACAGGCGCAAACATATTCCTCATACGCAAAGATTTATGAATGCAGATGTCCTGCAGGAAATGAAGGTATTAATTTAAAACTGAGTTAGAATCAACTAACATTTTCTTTTAGTGGTTTTTTTCTTTGATGTAGACAAATTACTTTTGTATGGCAAGCGTCGTAAAGTACTCAGTAGTGACTTCCTCTGTATTACTTGAGAATTACCTAATAATTACTAGTGATTACTAGGTTGTTCAATAAGTTGTTGTTACTAGCCCAAATTTTTTTTGTTAGGTTGGTACATTCTTCATATGAGCGTATGTGAAGTTTTATTTCGTTCTGTCAATTCATTCCTTGTTTATGAGCCGTTTAGTATCTGAAATAAAAAACAGATCAAGTATCGTGCAGTGATTCAATTTTTATTTTTGCCAGGTGAAGCCAAGTCCTTCTCCACCTGATATTTGCAACGTAGAGGAGGCCTTCCTCTTCCTCTGCTACCCACAGCTGGTACCACACATCGAATACTTTTGTAGCCATTCAGACGACATGACCCAGCCAGCGTAGCCGCTGGATCTTTATTCGCTGCGTTCCATTGTTCCATCGCCAGTTCATTGTTCCATCGCCTGCGCTATTCGCCGTTTCCAATGTGCAAAAATCTTGCGCAGAATATTTCTCTCAAACACTTCAAGCGTCGCTTCATCGGATATTGTTATCGTCCACGCTTCTGCGCCATATGTTAGGACGGGCATGATGAGAGCCTGGTAGAGTGTTAGTTTTGTTCGTCGAGAGAGGATTTTACTACTCATTTGCCTATTTAGTCCAAAGTGCTATGCGAACCATCCAGAGACGATTGATGCTTTAAAACATGAAATCGAAGTTGCCATTCATGAAATTGGAGCCCAAGCAATCGAAAATGTGCTTAAAAATTGGATTGATCGAATGACCTACTGTAAAGCCAGTCGTGGCAGTCATTTGAACGAGATAATTTTTCATTCATAAATGACAATGTTCAATCTTCAAAATAAAAAAAAGGTTTGAAAATATATTGATTAGTTTTTTTTTTCATAGCCGATTCAAAAACAAATTTTACATGGCCCACCCTGTATTTATAAAAAAACATACGAGGGGTGCCCTTTATATTTCGGGATTTGGCAACCCTGGTGTTGCAATCTGGCAACTGACAGCTGTATCGCAAAGTTTGACATTTTTTGGCTTTTACGTACTAAGAACGTTTTAAAATACCAGCGCTATTTGTGTTGTTTACAGTAACTTAAAAGATTCATCTTGGTCAAAAAATGGAATTAAATCGTGAACATTTTCGTGCGATTATTTTTTACAACTTTCGACGTGGGTTAACTCAGCAACATTGCATGGATGAACTTAATTCATTCTTTGGCGATGAAGCTCCATCAAGGACCGGTGTTTATCGATGGTATGGTGAATTCAATCGTGGTCGTAGTTCACTCCAAGACGATTTTCGTGAAGGTCATCCAAAATCAGTTGTTGTTCCGAAAACCATTGATGCTGTGCCCGAACTGATATTGCAAGATCGTCATGTGACTTATCGTGAGATTGAGACAATCTTAGGCATTAGTGGGACCAGCATACATTCAATATTGCATAAACATTTCACTGTCAAAAAAATTTGTTCGCATTGGATCCCACACAATTTGTCAATCGCTCAAAAAAAGGCTCGTGTCGATTGGTCGAAGGAAATGCTCAAAAAATACGATCGCGGGGCTTCGAAACACGTCTATGACATCGTGACAGGTGATGAATCATGGATTTACGCGTATGAGCCCGAAAGTAAATAGCAGTCGACTGTATGGGTGTTTCAAGATGAGCCAAATCCAACAAAAGTTGTACGCGCACGAAGCACTTCCAATCAAATGGTCGCCTGTTTTTTCGGAAAAACTGGACATGTCGCAACCGTACCAGTAGAACAACGCAGAACAGTATATTCTGAGTGGTACACAACCATTTGTTTGCCAGTTGTCTTCCAAGAAATTAGGAAAACCAATCGCCAAAGACGGATCACTCTTCACCAGGACAATGCGAGCTCTCACACATCGGCTCAAACAACTGCATTTTTGAGCACAAAAAACATCGAATTAATGGGTCATCCGCCGTATAGTCCTGACTTGGCACTGAATGACTTCTTTTTATTCCCGTACGTAAAAAACAAACTGAGAGGTCAACTTTTTCGACACCTGAAGAAGCGGTTCCGGCATTCAGAATGCATGTTTTGGAGGTACCTCATTCAGAGTGGCAAAAGTGCTTCGACAATTGGTTCAAACGCATGCAAAAGTGTATAGATCTTTATGGAGAATATTTTGAAAAACAATAAAGTGATTTTCGATGATTAAAATTTGTTTTTGTTCTCTAATTCCGACATACCTATAAAAGGCACCCCTCGTAAAACATTGTGTAAACACTTAAACAAATGAATTTTACTTTTGCATTAGATATTTTCAAACAAAGAATCTTGCTTAAAGTCAAGGGCTTTTCATTGCTGACCTTTAATTCAAGTTTTTATTTAAAAAAAATATATTTTTTATCTTACTTTGCCTCGATTAAAATTCTCCTGGATTACGTTTTAAGCTAGCATTTTATAAATGTTAGCTATTTTTCGGAATTCCACACATAAAGCACTCCTCATATGTTGGTCCCACTATATTATGGCAATCGATAATTTTATTCTGCAGGTTAGTATGTGCATTTTTATGGATGCAAATATCCACGACTGTTTTTGAACCAACGGTGAAAAAATCAATTTGAGCAAAGAAACAATACATGGTAAGATTTTTAAACTCGGTACAATAAATGGAGTCCATGACACATCATGTTATGCACACAACTTATAGTGTCTCTACTTTTGAGTATTTTAAACGTATTTTTTTTTCTTTTTAATAAAATAATAGTTTTTTTAAAACGTGTCTGATCTCGTATTATTTATAAATTAATAAAATATCACCAGTAAAATTTGTAAAAACAGCTTTATCTGGATAAATGATATTCTCGAGAATATTCTTACAAAGTTACCACTTATTTTGAATTAAAAAAATGATAATGATAATTTTAAGACAGTTTTAATCTTATATTTAAATTGTGAAAAAGGTTGCTTCCTCCTTAAAGTATTTGAAAATTTAATAGAATTTCACAAAAAGTAGTCAACAAGGCGTTATATGGTAACCTCGTAAAAGGTTTAACTTTCAATTTATTATAACCCAAAAAACTTGATCTGTGTATGTAGGTGTCATCTTTGAGACTTAATTTTGCGAATTTGTAGTCTTGTCAACAATACGTAGAACGAAGTTCGAACGATGGTCTATGGTTCAACTATAATAATTTTCTTTTTAACCGAAAATAACATTTTCTATACCAACCATTCCCCGTATTTATCCTTAAAAATATTTCCAAAAACGACCATGTAAAGCGGTATTACCTATGGTCCGAAGATAACCATTTTGAGTATAATAAATAAACGTTGCCAAAATACTTTTTAGTTTTCTTAATTTTGCATCAGTCGCGCCGCTGTTGTTGTCTCAATTGTTGGCAAAACGAAGCACTGGCATACCATTCGCGATATCCAAGGTTCGATTTTTCGAATAGGCGAAACTTTTTGAGTTTTGCTCTAAATATTATTTCATAAATGAGTTTGACTTAAATTTAAAACATTTATCAGAAATTTCATTAATTAATTTCGATTTTTCCTGCAGGGACTGTACCTCATTCAGTTGGAAGTGTATACACCCATGGTTGCGTTGCACATATTATTGCTCGAATGATAAACAATGAGAATTTTAATTTCGGCACACTCCACAATCACTCGTGCTTCTCCTGCACCACAGGCATCTCACATCTTGATTATATGTATTTCGACCACCTTTGTTTTCGCCAACTCTCCTTTTCATGATTGCAGCCAAAGGGCACAAAGTATGAGTGCGCGCACATATGCATGCTCATACTCACATATGTATGGGAATTTGTATGTGGAAAAAATGTAGAAGTAATACAATAAATATAATTTTGCGCCTGTATGCTTTTTACCATGGTAAAGTGTGAGATTTATTGCTCATATTATGAGCCAATGCTCGCCTCACTTCTTTTCACTTTGCTACCGTGATTTTGTGGCTTTGCTTGCCAATGGTGGCTTATTAAAATTTCGATGTCATGATTTCGTTTTTACCATCGCCAAGCTTACACGCACATACTATATACAAAGAGGTGTCTGTTTGTTTGCTTAAATTTTCATGAACAGTTGCATTTTTTGTAGTATTTTCGGTAGGAATGTGGCGGATCTCGCTAAAATCATTTCTTTTTCAACCATTGATCTATTTTGATTTGTGAACTCTATTCGGTTTGGGTTGATTGCTGGCATTTCAAAAACAAATACGGGGATGTATAATAAAGTGTCTGAAATTTGAAATAGGGAACCCTTTTCCATTTGCAAACAATAAAAAAACATCTTTTTAACTATTTAACATTTCTTCATCTTTGTAAACAGCAAAGGCTAAATCTGGAGAATCTGCTAGAAGAGAAAGCAATTCGTGACCTAATCCATGCTTTTTCGTCATTAGAATTGCGAATTTGAATGACAGTGCCTTGATAGAAGGCAACTTTTCCTCTTTTGTCCCAAGTAATCACTATGAAACTTAACTGTTTTTTGATCTGTTACAATAACCTTTCTGGCAAATAATCGAGGAGGGGATCTTCTTCAGTCTTAAAATTGGGGTTATTTCTTTTGAAAAATGTTGCATTTAATTTGAAGGAACCTTATGAATCATTATCGTAATCCCCTTCTGTTTTATTGCTCCCTACAGCGAAAATATAGCCCATGTGGGTATCTAAACTTTTTCTTACTTCTTTCTAGAGGAAAGCTGCCAGAGTTCAGTCGACGGAGAAAAGTTTCTAGTTTTAGTTAAAAAAAAGTTAAAATCAGATTTCGCTTTAATGATATTAAAAGCACTTATTCCATTCAAATTTAGAAATTTTATTTATGAACTAAGTCACATATCTTCAAAGACTCATTACTCCCAAAAATTTGATGGTAAAACCACTTTTAGAAATTTTTTTTAACAAATTTAGCAAAGCAGTTAACTTTTAAAATACTTGTTTTACTTCGAAAGGGTGTAAATAGTTTAAATATAAAATATATATTTAGTTGAATTTAAATTGGCTAAAATCTACTATTTACGGTGAGCATTGGTATTATCGAATTGAATGGTCACGCCACGGGCGATACCATTTCATTTAAATCTTAATCGCAAAAAGAGTCAGGCTGTGGTTTTGGAAGTATAGTTTCAAGCACAACATGTTAGTAAAACTAATTAGTTTTAGTTTGGACAAAATTTAATGAAACTTTACGAACTTTTTACATAATGCAGCTTTGAAATGCTAACCTCTAAAGGAAGAAATAGCCATCTTCATTTCTGCGGTTAGTCTTTTGGACTATCATTTTTTTTTTCGTCAGAAAACCAACCACAGCCACAACGTAGGATTTATACCGGATATCTTCATGGACACCTCGACGGATAACACCCTCAGAAACATTTGAAGGGTCCTCGTCAGTGATCGTTTGTATGTACTTGTCGAATAAATTCTGCAGATCGGACAGTGTCAGAACGTTCCTCGTGTTTTTTGCATTTTACAACTGGCTCTCAACCGCCACCTGATGCTTCCAATTCCGACGAACCTTATGAAGGAATGAGCAGGAGTACTAAAGAAAATTAGAGATTTCTAAATCGGTGTGACTAGCACATATAGCGACGATAACTGCACATCTCTTCATTTCTTGAGTTAAGTGGTAGTCTTCTATGTCTTATCTGAAAAGGAGCAAAAACAAAAATAATGGTTTCGGGAAGTTATAGCCATATAAATGCATGCCCTCAAATACCGTACGCACCCCGCATAATCTTCCAGCAACGAAATTGCCAGGTCATTGCTTATGGTAAATATCAAGCGAATTGAAAATTTTATTTGGCCACCTTTAAGGGAAATCCGTGGGATTCTTTGCATTGAATTGAATATAAATCACATAATATAAACACGAAATAACTGGAAATTCCCACTTTCAGAATAACTGCTGTGTGTAGGACAGTTGCTTAAATTAATCTAGGGATTGCTCCTGCATCCAGCTTTCAAAGCCGTAGCTCTCAAACAATTATTACATTTGTGTACTTAAGGCGTATATCTACTTGTATTGATCCTTTAATCGGAATTGTTTGCTGCTGTGTCAGTAAATATAAAATTGCAATAACCACATAGGGTTTTCAGTATGCGTAGTGTCCTTTATTATGTGTATGAATGTTGTTTTGAATATTATTATCCATGCCGCGCCAATCAAAGCCAAATATGGAGAAATTAAATTAAGCAGCTGCTGCGTCAGTGGAATTATTAACCTCAATGAAATAAGGGCAATAAATATTACCCAGCGGCTCATAATTTCAATGACATACTACTACTACTACATACATACATACAGTGCAAGGGAGGTCGGTTGGACGTGTGAAGGACTTCATTTGAATAGCCATGCAACAAGTCTAAAATGAATTGAATGCTAAATTAAGGCACAATATATACATATTATAATAATGATATTGCAGAACGGCTATTTTTAAGGGTTTTATTTGGCTTAAAGTTGAGCTTCGTTGTGCATAGGGAAACAAATGACTGGTTTATTGAGCGCATATCCGCCGCTTTGGTTCGGTCTAATTTTTTGTGCATTTAAAAGCGTGTGGGGCATACGAATAAATACATTTGTGCACATGTTTGCAATTGCTCCATTTCACACACTAAATTTTGCAATGAAGTCTCTCTTTGACAGTGCACTTGTGTGTGTATGCTTGTATGTGTGGGAAAATCAGGCACATATACGTGTGCTTGCCTGCGTAATTGAGATAGATTGCTTTTTCGGTCATTAATTGGATTTTTTCTCCATTTAATATTCTTCTATGTGGATATCCACGAAAAGGGATGTGTTGCTTTAAATTTTGTGAAGATAGTGTCTAACTTGAACTCAAACTTTAAAGTGATATACTCAAATTGATCAATAATAACTACCTTCGATTAAATGGTGATACAATAAATACAAAAAACGAAATAATAAAATAAAATGAATAAACATGAATTGAAGGCAATAAAATAATACTAAAATTAATTAAAAAAAAATATTAACTGAAATAAAAAGAAATTAAAGTAAAATTAAATCTACAGTAAAACAAAATAAAAAAAAATTAAATTAAGTAAATTAAAAAAAAAAATAAAATAAATAAACGTGAAATGAAGAAATTAAAAGACAAATGAATTAAAATACAAAAAAAATTAAATTAAATAAATTAAAAAAATTAATTAAAATTAAATTAAGGTAACAAAAAATAATAAAAAACCAAAAATAGTTAATAAAAATGAAGTAAAATGATTAGAATACAAAAAAAAACTAAAAGGAAATGAAATAGAATAAAAATTAAGTTCAAATGTAATAAATCAAAATAAAATAAAATTAAATAAAGTGAAATAAAATAACACCCAGGAAAATATTCGTTTTTGAACCTTAATTATTTCTGAAATATCCAATATCTAACAGGGCCTTATCGCAATTGTAAGGCGGCTAATTGACAACAAAAAAAGGGTTAATTAGTTAGTAGTAGTTAACTGAAAATATCAGTAAAATTTTACGTTCAATTCGCTCTGAACCAGAACTATTCTGAGCGCCATAATGAGATACGGAAAGGAGTATTACATTTCGGGATCGATTGGGTCTTTGCACAAAATTTATCAAGTCCAGTCCTCTTGTTATACTTGCACACTCATGGCCATGGCTAAATGAATAATCACAAGACATAAAAAGCATCGCGCGTACGTAATATGGAGGAAATGTGCAACATCGTCAGTGGAAAAAATTATCAAAAATCAGCGAAGATTTTGAGCTACTTCAAACATGCACTCGATTATACTAAAATTTAATGGGTTACAAATTTTTTCGAATTCTTAGAAATCTTGTAATTTGATTTGTATGATATTTGTTATCGGACGAACTATATTTTGACCAAAAATGAAATAAAATTAAAAAAAAAATAAAAGTATTAAAACTCATCAAAGTTTTGGGTATTTATTATTTTTACCATGAGTGAGATTGTTATTCCGATTTTATATCGTTTTCTGAAATTAGTTAAACTAGCGAGTGTTTCGTTTTACTTACAAAAAAATGTTCAATAACCACAAATCAAACATCATACATATAAGAGGTCTTCAGACCGAGGTCGTGGCTTCGTTACTCGGCAGTTTGAGATATTTTGTTTTTGTAAATGCAACGTAAGCGCCTATGCGCCAAGTATCGAAGCGCTATGGTGGAAAGCTTGGCAATTAATCGGAGTTGGCAGAATAACAATCAGCTGTTTGCCAATTGGCATTTAATGTTTGGGCGTGAAGGAAAAAAAGTAAGTGAATAATGTTTGTTGTCAAATTAAGTGTACTATTATGTATGCACTGATTAAATAGGATATATTGCACTGTTAGGTGAGTTTTATACAATTAATTGAGATATACAAATTTATTTACCTTCAATTAAAGTAATTTGCCTCAGAGCCTTTTTCCTAATTGATGAATAATTTTTGCTTTGCTGTTATATTTCGACGTTTCTAGTTCTTTGTTTTAAATTATATGCAGTGGTATGTAATGAAATTGCTATAAATCAGTACATTTGCCTAACTATCAACTAACAAACTGCAGAAGTAACGAAATTGGTGTGAATACCTATATACTTTTACACATATAAATGAAAAAAAATGCTTAAATCCTTCAGCTCCCGCTTAACCGTATTTCACAAAATAGTTCATACACATAAATTGATTCATTTCGTTCAGCGAAGATACGTTACTATAGGGTTTGCCAATAACAGGTGTTATCTATCGCTATCGAGATTAACGATTTTTTATGGCCGGAATTGGATGGTATTGATCTGAACAACGTTTATTTTCAACAAGATGGCGCTACGTGCCACACAAGCAACGAAACCATTGATCTTTTACGGGAAAAGTTTCCGGACCGTGTTATCTTTTGAAGAGGTGATCACAATTGTCCACCGAGATCTTATGATTTAACATCTTGTGACTTTTTTCTTTAGGGCCACGTGAAAGAGAAGGTCTACGCCCGCAGCCCAGGGTCGATTCAAGACCTCAAAGATGGAATTCGTGAGGCTATCGAGGACATAGGGCAGCTTCTTTGCAATTCGGTTATGGAAATTTTCATGAAAAGGATATTGTCCTGTAAACGTGGGCGCGGTGGTCATTTGCCTGATGTTATTTTCCACTATTAACGGCATAACTGCCTCTTTATAATGAAATAAACATCCGATCATTTATATGAAAAAATTGAATTTTTCTTTAAATATCAAAATAAATCTTCTTATTGGAAAACCATTTACTTAGCAATTAAGTTTCGAGGATAAATTTGTCGGCTTTCAGTGCGAAAACAATGGACGATTTAGGAGAAACTCCACTCTATATCACAATGTAATCATATTACAAATCTACTTAATGATTTGCAGTCGCGCAAGGATTATCATATTAGGTATTATGCAATAAATAAATTTACATAGCAAATCAATGCAAATCCAGCCTTGTATTCTAATTTACAGCAGAAATATAATCATTTCTATACTCACTTCATGGCGAATTTACAATCAATGCTTCCAACGGTTGCACAGAGTTTGAAGTAGCCAACACTGAATTCAGAGACCCAAACCCAAAAGTGTAACCAATTTGTGTGGATTGACCAAAAGGTATCGTTATACATCTACTCAAACCTAAAGTTGTGCTCTGATATAAATAGATATGTTTGCATATACGAATATGCATAGAAGGGTGGTACAAGCGTGACCTTTGCTCACTTCGTTTACTAAAGCATCTACTCAATTACTTTACAGATGCGCGATGGTAATATACACTTGTATATGTACAAGAAATGTGGTACTTTATTTACATATACATATATTTATGTGTGTTCGCATGCACATACCTATCTACATGTACAGATGTATCATACATATAAAAAGTAAATAAATTGCCTGCATGCATATCAACACATTAGTGTAATAATATTCTATTGCCTACTTTTAATTTACTTATTCACAACCAATTGAGTTTTGCTCTTTTACTTTGCCCTCATTGGCTACTCAAGCGTAGGTTTGTTGAAATATCTTAGCGCTATATTTATTCCAAGCTAAAGTAAAAAAAAAAATTAAAAAAAAAATCTAATAAAGAACTGCAGAAACAAAGCTTTCAAGAAATTATGTGCACACTTGACGATAACTTTGAAGTTCTTTCTGTTCGAAAAGTTACTGGCGAACAAACCTAATTCGCAAATTGACTACAAATAATTGAGCAATTCATGTGGCAACGTCGAAGAAGTCGCAAAAACTTTGCCCTTATTACTCACATCCTTTCGACACTTTGTGGTAAGTGGGTGACTGTGTGTGTGGAAGTGTGGGTGTGCGTGTGAATAGGATTGAGTTAAGTCTACGTCACAGTAGGAAAAACATCTTAATGCTGCGAAGAACTACATAGTAACATGAAGTTGTTTCATAAATAATAATATGGTATGATTTGTTGGAAGAGCGTCACATATAAGTAAAAAAAGTCCTTTCATGCTTTACTATCCTCCCTAAGTAAAAACCAAAATACATTTTCTTCTAATGAGATATTTTTAATAGATGCTAATAGATGTTAATAAATGCATTTTTTTACTGCATGAAGGAAGAGCTGGGCGGTAGCAGTGGCCGAATGGCTTGGTGCGTGACTACCATTCGAAAATGCGTAGGTTCGAATCTCCGTGCATGAAACGTCAGAATGATGGAAACAGTTTTTTCTAATAGCGGTCGCGCCTCGGCAGGCAATGGCAAGCCTCCATGAAAAAACTCTTCATAAGAAAATATTTGCATTCGGAGTCGGCTTAAAACTGTAGGTACCTCCATTTTGTCCCTAAAGGAAGAGCTGGTTTTATTTTTTGTGTATTTATCTAAATATTTTTTTTTTTAAATTATAGGAGCCTGTACATACATACACACGTCATCGAAAATTAACAAGGTCAAGCTTCGCCGCCAATTTATGGTAAGCTCCTTCATAACAGATCAGACGTTTGTCAAGAACGCTTGTTGAAGAGCGACCGCTGTTAGAAAAAAGGTTTTGATTTGCAATGACCGCAGAAGGGATCGTATTTAGAACTACTGCTACTAAAGTTAATGGATTGCCGTATTTTATGCACCATTGACTAATTCGATTCATTTGAATAGGGCCTTTCAAAATACGCGAGATATTGTTTTAAGATGAAATGGCTAAAAATTTAGACTCTTTCAGGTTTCACTATTTTTTATTCAAAATACAGCTCTTAATAATTATATGTGAAAAGTGGCATCTACTATGTCCAAATGTCCACGATGTCTGCACGTCTACAAATAAAATCTGCCGAGCAGTCGATTTATGAACGCCTAATTGTTGAGAATAAGATATATCGATGTTGAAGGTTGTTCAGCAACACTTTGCGCTAGAGCAGTAATATTCTCATCAGAACGTTTAGTTTTTAATTTGCAAGTCTTCTAGTCTAGTTTCTTGAAATGTTTTCACCACTCTTAGAATTTTCTGGTGATTATTTCCACCAAAAAAAATCACGAATTTTGTGAAATGTTGTTTTTAAAGATTGATCATTTTCATAATAAGTTTCAATAATTTTAACGCTTTATTTTATGTTGTAAAATTGTACATGACAAATGTCGAAGGTGATATAAAAAAATATGCCGTCTAAGAATTATTCACCACTGACATATGGGCGCGGGAGAAAAAAAGTATGGAGGCGATCTGTTTCGATGCTAAAACCACATGAAAAGGAATTGCATATCTTCCGTTAAGTCTGAAATTGGAATACAAGCTAAATCTGGATTGAAGCTTTCAGCTTTGCTGGTACTTGAAGAATCTTCTTAGTAGAAAAAGACTTGGTATTGGAAAAACCAATTGAAAAAATATTTGAGCTCATGAAAAGTATGGTCTACGCCAACGATTCCGATTAAATAAAAATTTCGACAAGATGTGTTGTGCTGTATTTAAAACTAAAATCTCTGGCCTTGTTAAGTCAGTCTACACTCGTAAACATTTGGAAATACCCGTCATACCATATTATCTTAGTACAAATGACGCGGCCTCCGTAGGCGAAGGGGTTGGTGCGTGACTACCATTCGGAATGCAGAGAGAACATAGGTTCGAATCTCGGTGAAATACAAAAATGAAGTAAAACATTTTTCTAATAGTGGTCGCTCCTCGACAGGCAATGGCAAACCTCCGAGTGTATTTCTGCCATGAAAAAGCGCCTCATAAAAAAATACCTGACGTTCGAAGTCGGCTTCAAACTGTAGGTGCCTCCATTTTGGGAACAACATCAAGACGCACGCCACAAATCGGTGGAGGAGCTCGGCCAAATACCCAAAAAGGATGGGCGCGCTAATTATATATATATGGATATTAGGACGGGTCGATTTAAAATCGCTCATTGCTCTGTGAAAATCGTATTCTAGGGATCAAAATAAGAAACTTTGCCGAAGGAACCATATCTCTAAAACGAATTCTTATGTCCCCCAATTTGGCTCGAACGAAAAATCCCACTTTGACCCATTTAGAGTGCTCCAATCGAGTCCAAATGTATGACCGACCCCCACTCACTTTAGACGGCCGATCCACCATGCCAGTGGCACACCCCCTGGAACTCCCCTGGGGGGTTCCCCATACAATCATTTCAAAATATCACCATTTTTGGCCTTTACATGAGAAAAGAAACTAAAAAGTTCGACCCAAATTGGGGGACATCAGAATTCGTTTTAGAGGTATGGTTCCTTCGGCAAAGTTTCTTATTTTGATCCCTAGAATACGATTTTCACAGAGCAATGAGCGATTTTAAATCGACCCGCCCTAATATCCATATATCTATAATTAGCGCGCCCATCCTTTTTGCCTCCCCACAAATCGACCCGGCCTAATGTATATATATGGTATGATTTATATGTATATATGACACTTTAAGTTCATATGAGAAGTTCTGTGTTCTGCTGGTTGTGAATAAAACGAAGTACTCTTTTAACAATATTTCGTTGTCCCGCTTATTTTTTCTCTATCTAATTATAAAGGACCCTCTATTGGTGCAATTATTTAGAACGACGAGTCAAAATTGAGAATGTTGTATTATGTACAAGTATATATGAATGTAGGACGTATCAACTTGCTCCATCAATTTCTATTACCTTTCTAGTTCTTGCTGGGTCGTGGCTTTCTTAAGTGTTCGCATAAGTGTCCACTTCCATTTCTCTTAGCGCTTTTTTACAACCCATTCTATTTATCCGTGATAAACTGGACAATAGGCGGACAACGAACCAAACGAATTGCTTGGTTGACTAACTGCTCCAGTGAACGATTGAGTGCTTAAGAGTAGAGTGTAGTAAGTCTTCTACTTGTTCAAGCAGTTTCTAAGTTCACTTATAATACGTGTGAGCGTGCGCGTATGTGCGCTGTGATGTGGTACAAGGATCTGCGGACTCTCTGACCGGTTCGCCCGACCTGCTGACGACCTTTATTGCTAGTCATAAAGTATAATCTGTGTTGGCAGTGCGCATACAGCAACAAAATCAGGATGTGCAGATCTGTCCTGACCGCAGCGAAGCGAAAATGGATGGCCCTTGCCACTACTGCCACTCATCTAATTGTTATGTTTGCATTTGTGTTGTTGCTACTAAACGGTTGAATAGTTGGTCCAACGTTGTCGTGGCAGTAGCGCACCAACGCTATGCCTCACTGCACAATTGCGCGCGGATGGCACGGTCACTATGAGTGCTTGAGCGCTGCGCAACGCATTGAAAGGATATCGCAACGGAAGCGAGGGTCATCCATTTAAATGTTGTCTACAACCAACTTGGAAACTTACGCAAGCGGCAACCTGGCAGCAGCTCGAAGTTGTAACTTGAAGTGTGTTAAGTTTGGAGCTCACCTTTTCCGCGTCTGTCCATGTATGTGTGTGTACGTTTGTGCGTTGCTCTTTCTTTTAATATTCTTGCTTTTTGATTTTGCTTAGTTTTTGTGGCGCCAAAGTGGCGTGGAAATTTGTTTTAATCGATTAAAGTTGCCGTCATGTTTGCTGTTCCAACTTCGGAAGATATCCTTATTCCGCGTTTAAGTGCAATTGCGCTGGTGTGTGTGTGTGAAGTTAGTAGCTTGGCACTTGTTTGTAACAGTTTGGGGTAGAATTATCGATGGGATGGTTGGCTCAATAAATATGCCAATATTTCGTTATGGGAAATTGTGTGTGAGTGTTGAGTTCAGTTGTTGATATCTACCAAAACCTATTAAGTGTAGTCGAACAGCTGCGTTTAAGGTTTACGGAACTCGCATCAGTTTTTCAAAGAGTTTGCGATATTTTTTAGTTGCCACTAAGATATGCTTCGCTCCAAATTTATCACTAAAAAACAGTGTATTAGTTCTTAGAATAATCTAGAGATTAAAATTTACCATTGCTGGTTAGTATCTGAATATTTTTTTTGATTATTACTGACATAATAACTTAGTTTTCTTATAGATTTTTTACTTCAAGTTCGACTGCAAATAGGAACGATATATATGTGTCATAGTCTTGAATTTTCCTGAAAATTGGATTATTTGTGGGTTCGAGTGTTATAAGAAATAAAATGAAACAATTTTGAAAAAAGTTTTATAATTTTGATATTTATTCCATGTTAAAATTTTCGTTTGGAGATTTTTAAATATCTTTGGCTATTTTTATCATTTTTATACATTCTTTTTATGGATAAAATATACTTTTTGAAAAAAATTTGTTTTGAAAAAAATATATTTTTCGTTGAAATTTTTGGGAAAACAATTTTGGATTGATGGTAATAATGGGAGGGGATTTTCAGAAATGACAAAAAGCAATTATTTTATCTCAAAGGTATTTTTTACTATATTTAATTTTAAAAAATGAATAAAAATTATAAATAAAAAAAATGTCTAAAAAAACTCCTACCAAAATTTTCAACATTGAACCAATCTCAAAATTATCATTTTTTTCTAATTTTTTCAGTTTGCTTCTTATTATATTCAAACTTACAAATAAACTAATTTTCAAAAGAATTCGAGACCATGTCCAAAATACTTCGATTACTTGACTTGGAATCCTTCACATAAAAAATATTGTAATTTTAAAAATTATATAAAAAATGAAAAAACTAACAATTGAAATGTATTTTTTTTAAGTCCACGTATACGTGGGTCATCACTTTTTATGTCCATGCTGGATCGTAAGTGGGCGTAATTAAATGTATATAATGCTAACTGGCCCATGCATTCATTCGAAGATAGAACGCAATATTTGGCAGTACTGTTACAATTGTGAAATGTATAAAGAACATAAAACATGGGCTGAAGAGTGCCGGGCCTAACACATAGATATCACTAGTTTTATTGCATTTATCTCTTTTTCGGTTAGTATTAGCCTTACTGTTAAAATTTCATGATATTCTATTCGTTAGTTATTGTTAAGTGTGACGCTACTTTTGTTATTTTGAAAACAATGGATCAAAAAGAATTTCGTGTTTTAATTTTACACTGCTTCTTGATGGGAAAAATACCGTTAAAGCAAAGCAAAGGAAAGTCTTATGGGAACTCCGCTCTACCAGAAACAACAATAAAAGGATGGTTTGCTGATTTCACACGTGGTTGTAGAGACACCGATGAGCCGGTGACACCAGAAAACATAAAAAAAGTGAAGTTGCGTGAGTTAGTTGACATCGTAAAGATATCAAAAGAACGTGCTTGGCTTTATATTGGATTTGACTATGAGAAAACTCTGTTTAAAGTATGTGCCGCGTTTGGTCACTGTTGAGAATAAGTTGATGATGACAAAACAATGGCTAAACTGTACTGAACTTCGAATTGCTCCCACATCCACCGTATTCGCATGCTTTGGCTTCCAGCCACTACTGGCTGTCCTTAGATCAAAAAAAAAAATGCTCGCCGGTAAGAAATTTCGATCGAATGAAGAGGTTATCGCTGAAACTGAGGCCTATTTTGAGACAAAAGATAAATCGTTCTACAAAAGTGGTATTGAAATGTTACAGCGACGCTGAAATGATTGCGTTGTATTTGATAACAATTACACACAATATATACAGAGCAGCGTGGGCTGGTGAATTGATTGATTTTAGCACCAAATGAGTTTTCACTTGTTTCTGGCACAAAACCTTTTTCAAAATAGTTTGGTATTGGTATTATTTATAAAAAATTTTAAAAGTATGTGCTCCAAGTCTTTGATTTTCTTGATGTGTTGCCCTTCATTAGTTTATATTGATGGTCGTCCAGAGCAAGCTGCGGCTTCAACGTTTTCCTTAGTTTCTTCGAATCACATACACTAAGTACTTGAAGATAAATTTTTGTGACATAACCAGGTTACAGAATGCTGCAACAGCAAAATATAAACAATGAAATTCGTATTAATTTCACAATATAATAAATACTTTAATTGAGTAACTTCATACAATTTTCCTAAGTTTTTTATCTTATAGGAAATTTGTATTGGGCAGTTGATAAGTTTTACAGTAGCTCAGACTGACTTACTGGTACCTCCCTTTCATTTCTGCCGTGCTATGTATGTACGAGTATGGGCATACGTGTATCGGAAGATTTAAGTCTAAAGTGCTAAAGCGTCCATCGATTCTTGTCCACTCACTTGGCTTTGCTACTGGCTTTGGTATTTTTGCTGCTGATGAATGGAAACAGCTTTCCGACTGGAACAAATTGTGTCTAATAGACTGATTAATAATGAGGATTATATGGCGTAGTCAGCAATTGATTCTTTTTTGCCTTTTTTGTTTTTGCTCAGATTCCTTGTAGTATTCGTTCTTGGTATTTGAAGTTTTTTTTTGTTTTCGCCGCATAAAACACGACTTATGTGGATAACATATTCCCAACTTGATTGATTGTTCGAATGATGAATAGCGATTTTTTATTTTCACTTTTTCATGCAATTTAGCATTCGATTTTTTCTAATTTTTCATTTTTTTTCCTGTGTTGGTTCAAGTGACCGAGTGACTTATTGTTGGGTAACTGACGGTGCGGTTGGCTGCACTTAAGCTGTACAGGTGATTAGGTGGGTTCGATTGGATCGTCTACATATTCATACAACATGGCGAGATTAATTATAGCAAACAATTTTTTTTGCGATTTTTTGTGCCTTTTTTGATGAAGCAATACAGGTATGATTTAATTTGCGAGCGTAATTCACATTTGTACATAAATGTGTATAGCTTCTTATGGCAAAGTATTTTCGCGAGGCAGTTGGTGATATTTGTATACATATTACCTAATGTGTCACAATATTATATATGTATGTCTATTTTGGGCAATTTAGTGAGCAGAGAAACTAATTTTCTGAACGTTAAAATGTGACTTTTTCGTGTAGAGACGCGTCATCTATCAAATTTCTGCTAAATTTATGGTTAAGTAAAAAAAGTTGGAATTGTCAGCGAATTTCACTAGGACATCATTTAGTAAATGCTGTACGGCACGGAGGTTGAATAGGTATTGTTCATAAAATGTAATACACACATAGGTACATCTACTACACAACATGCTGGTATGTACCCTGTAGGGAATTCCGCTAACTTTACGTTCACTTCGAGTGCACTATTTCTCAACTACTTGTCAGTGATGCCGCGACTATCTTACTTGTTTCTAATTTACTACTACTGTGTGGCAATGACGTCGTAAAAGAGAACAGCTTTTCAAAATAAGTACGAGTTTTCGTTTTCAATAAGTTAACGAAATGATTCAAAACGAAAATATCATACATACGTGCACGTTGTTGAAGAGTATTGAAGGTAATCAGTAGAGATATCAAAATATATACGCCTTTGCATAATTTAAATTTTTCTTTTGAGCCTACTCGTACAACAAATTTTATTTTGATCTTCTAATTCATTCTCTGCTTACAAGAAATTTCAATTGACATGGAAAGAATCGAAATTCTAGTTAGTGACAATGCTTTGCTTCGAAAGGATTATCAATTTGTTCCTTTATTTCTAACTGTGAAGCGATGGGCTTTTGGGAGTAAACGTGATCGTACAAGCTTTTAAGATAAGCCACGTAGTACACCGGGCACCGAAAAGTGCCACAACCGGAAAAACTGTTCGGAAAGTTAACGCCGCATTCTGGTGAATTCGCAGAAATCCCCTTAGAAAGCAGAAAATCATCAGAGATGATCTCCACATGAAAGTCTTACATCGCTCAATTGGTCATCTTTTGACAACGCGCTTGAAGAAAATTAGACTTGACAGATGCAAGCAGGTTCTTCAGTGGCACGCGGGCTTCACAGATGAAAAATTTTTCACTGTTGAAGAAGTTTTAATAATCAAAACGACAAAATCTATGCTAAAACTTCTTAAGACGCAAAAAATTGTGTTCCAATGGTCCAGGTGGCCAACATGCAACTTTCGTAATGGTTTGGTGAGAGAGTCTTGTAAAGGTGGGACATCCTTTCAATTCTGCAAAAAGGGGTTAAGATCGGGACAAAAGGGAACCAGGAGGATGTCTTAGAAGGCGTGGTGAAGCAGTTGAGCGGTACTCTCTTCAATGAGGAGCGTTGGATCTTCGAGCAAGATTCCGCTAAAAAACAATATTCCTGGAAAATTTAAAATTTTGGTTTTTATTATTTACATGATTAAATAAAACTAACATCATTAAAAACATTAACTTGTAATAGGACTTATGCAGGACTAAGTATGTATGTACATATTTATACTGAAGTTGAGGAAGATTATATTGAATAAAAAACAGGCTTCATTTAAAAATTCACATTACTTTATTTTTTGATTTTTTATTATACCTTTCAATCAAACTTTATAATTTTTTAAATGATTTTGAAATCAAGTCGAAGTTAACAGTAATAAGTGAAGTACAAGTTAGCCACATCTTTTAATAGTCTCCCACGAAATTTCCGACAGGTTATTTATAAAAATGTAACTGTAAACACACATACCTCCAAGATATCCTCAATATAAACTTTCGAATGCGTAAGTAGTCTACTTTTAACGATTCGCTGTCCGCTTTAGCAAAATTCCCTTTAACCACCTTAAGTGGATCCGGAAATAGTCGGTTATAAAAAAGAAATATTAGCCATTATTGTCTCATGGAGACTAACAGGCGACAATAACTTTTAAACTTATGCGGTAAGAAACGCCGACATGAAGCGCCCAATGCTCGAAGTTACCCTTTGCATACAGGTATTACACATACATATAAGTACATGTATATGTATATGTATAATATTCGTATGGTTTACCTTAGATATGAAATAGTTTGCGGATGAGCAAATGGTAAATTATGCGAGTTTTGCGCAAATTGCTGAATATCGTTAAATTCAACTGAAGGTTTGGAGCAATGAACAAATTGAGGTTGCAGAAAAAGTTCTTGAATATAAAACTGATAAATATATATACATATATATGTATGTATATTTCACGTACAAGAATACACACGTGATTGTACGTTTCTGGCATTGAGTGTTTGCAGACAATTTTCTAATAGAGTTATTGCATAGAGCTGAGTATCTTCTCAAGTTTATTGACAAAAGTTAACAAATAAAAATTGCATTCAAAGCTGAATTCACATTCGGAAATGCTAAAAATATTCTGCGAATTCACTGATGCATCTTCCAATGTTTTTTTCAATGCATTTATATCGCATCAACAGTATTGTGAAAAAGAGTATTAGATGTACATTTTTTTCTTTAGAGTGTGAAATGACTTTGTTTCTTAACTTCTTCCCAACTTCTTTTTGGCACAATATATAAATGTATATACGAGGGTAGGTCACGAAGTTTTTGCAATTGGGTTATTGGAAAACTAGGATACTTTTTTTATTTCGGTACTCAATACTAATATAAATACCAAGATAGAATTGCAAATACTAAGTTAGATATCGATAGATAAATATTTGTATCCATATATTCAACCTGGTTCGGAAATCTGTTACATAGAATCGACCAAAGCCTAAATATGGTAGTGCTGGTGTGGGTATCTTTATCGAAACTTAAGGCATCGATACTAAGGGTGATTATCCCACAGTCCTGCTAAGAGAAATTAGTGGCAGAGAATACCTGCGAAGGAACTACCTCGAAGAGCATCTATATTTTGTCAGACAGCGGGGCATTCCTATGTACACTCGTGACTCATTGAGGAATACTTCACGGCACAATTACGTTCTGGATATTGTAGCAGGTTAAACTCCTACTTATCCAGAATTTACCCTGACATATCAAGCATGTGTCCCGCATGTGAAGGCATCCCATGGACATGCCCCATCAAACCCACTCATCTCACACCACTCTCTCTCTGGACCCAACCTGTTGAAACAGCAAATTTCCTGGGTCTGCCGTTAGAAGAGCTAGATGAAGACGACCGGTGATTTACATTACACTGACAGGGCTTAGTATTGCTGCTACAACAACAACAAGGAATACTTCCCTGTCTTCCATTCCATAAGAGCATGGAACAGCGTCAAATGTGGATAGAGAGAGCTTTTAAACTCCCGCTGGATACCATACGGGACATTGACATTGTTGACTCCGTTACAATTTCAAGAAACTAGGATTAGACGCTATATCTGTCGTTTTTACGAGTAGGCCAGATCACATGAATGTGCAACTCTCGCAAAACGACTCACTTACGTGACGTGACTTTGGCTTCATTGGTAAAATGGGCCAAAAAGCCCCAGGAATTTGTCAAATTTCTTGGAAGCATTCGATTACAGATTTGCAGTCAAGCGCAATAAGTAACATCAGAGGTGCGCTATGCCGCAATATAACTAACTAGAAAAGGAAAACACAACAACGCATAATTAAGGAAGCGATGACATTTTTATACGGAGACTCTAGTCCAGGAAATACAATGATTTGCCAGTGGCATTGCTGAAAAAAAACTTATATTGGAAGGCGCTCGTTTGAAAAAGACAAAAATGTCCCAAATGGTTGGCGTTCCGTCAGGTCACTGTAAAGTTAGTGCCAGTAAAGGCTCACATGCGGTAGAGTCGTGCCAGTTCGGTATCAGTGGCAAACAATATCGGTCAGTGACACACATTTCCCAGACATCCGTAGTATGCCTTTTGTTTCCAATGAGCTTCCAATATAAAATGTCAGTGCCGATGAATTTACAATTAACAAAGCGGATAGCATTGATAGTAAAATACGTCACCATGCTGGACTAATTTTATTTTTCAATGAAACTGATATCGAACTGGCGTGGCACGACATGGCGCTGATGCGTTTAAATATACTTTAATGCGCCCACCACTTCGTAATCAACAATCAAATGAATGCTAAAACATTGATAAATTTATAAAACGGATTATTACTGGAGACGGAATTCGAGTTTTTCGTTATAAGGCAGTAATCTCTGGAGTAGCACAAAAAAGGTGCAGCCCAGCTTAAGAATTTCAATTGTCACGATTATCTGGGCGATTTGTAGTGGTTTTGTTTTTTTTGGATGGAGTAGTTATATTCTAAAGAAAAATAAGTCGGTGCTATTACGCCACATTGTTATGAAAACCCGAACATTTACTTAAACTTTTTTAGCCTCAAGGAAAAATATTCAAAAAATCAGCGGGATTTTTTAGTAACCTTAAACTTGCGCTTTGGTTGCAGTAACATTTAATGGACTAAAAAACGGAAGGCCAAAAAACTTACTAGAAATTGTAACTAAAAATCATGGAATCAGGATCAAGGGTTTGTGAAATGCATTTAATATTTAAACAAAGTTCAAAAATTTGGATTTATTTGATTTTTATTGAATAATGAGCAATACACAAATATATTGAATTTTCAAGAAAAAAGGAAAGAAAACTGGTAAAAGTATTGGTGTGACAAAGATTTGTTGCGAGTGAACACACTTGATGGGATTGACTTTGAGGCTTTTTAATGGTCACAGAGAATTCAAGAGGAATGGGAGGGAGAGCATTTCGGTGGAAATAACGGGAATGAACACATCTTTTTCTTTCGACTTCCTACTGAGAATAATTTTTTTCCCAGCATGTCTTGTTTTTTACAGAATAGAGCGTCTTTAGTCTGAGTTTTCGTACATGTCTCCAAAGATGCGATGGTCTGTGGAAGTACTTAGCTCATTAATTAGTGTAGGTATCATATGAAGTGTGTGTCGAAAGCCGTATATAACCGAACGATTACTGTGCAAATTTTTTGAATCTAAGCGCTGCCAAAAACTTTAGAAATGTGGCTATTTGGAGCTTCCAAAAATGATGGTCTTCTCCAATTTAACAGTGTAGACGCTATATTAAATGAAGCAAGACTCAAAGGAGCTCTGCTCTAAAACCATCTTCGGGATTAGGGATTTGTGCACAAATTACGTTATCTCTTTGAACTGCGTGTATCTTCGGTTTGAGCCATATCCATGACTGCATAATATCATACGTGGAGGTTCTCTCTTCTGTTATTCAATCTCATATGTCCAACAGCGATTTCCACCGCCCATCGAGACAGATTTAAATTTATCATTTTCAATTTGTGAACTTTGATCACAATTCTGAATATTTTACATTTCGTCTTATCTTTTTTATAAATAGTTTGCGGAGTCATCGAGGAGTTAAAGCAATAACATGTGCGAGATGTAGACAATAAAGAAGGTGATGCCTTTCGAAATCGCTCCTTTGTTCTCGGCAAATCTGACAATTAAGTAACGTCAGTACATAAAATAAACACATCGTTGTGTACAAATGTACATATATGTCCATGACTTATTTTATCATTCTTTGCTTTATACTAGCTTTCGCATTTTTTTCCTCTTCTATTTATTAATTTATATTCTGTAGTGACGTCATGACCCTTGGGCACGTACTTGCTAGTATTCATATCGTTTCTCTTAACTCAGAAACATAAATGTGTAAAAATGAGAAGTTGGAAATGTATTGCTCTCGTAAAACTAGCCGGTTTTTGGAACATCCAAAAGTTAATCTGGTCAACTCATTAGATAAATAAATAGAAATTTAAATAATTTCTAATAGATAAATAAATTAGAAATTTTGCTCATTTACGTTTCTGGCATGAGGTGAGGGATATTAAACAAGAGATTTGATCGAGATTTTGTAGTAGTTTTATGAAATTCTTGGTGTTGGCGTTAACGAATATTGCAGACATAGCGCAGAGAATAAAGATCTACTAGCTCTGCGGTACCAGCTGATAGTTACAGTGGAAGAAAAATATATCCTCTGCGTTGGGTTGATCAATGCGGTATGACATGGGTTCTAATTGGCACTACTAGTTAGCAGGAGGAAGATGAAACTACGGGTTTTTTGATCTGAGCAAAAAGGAAGAAATTAAGTATAATTTTTAGTACGAAAAAGTGCACAATACTGTAAATAAGTGCACATACGAGTATATGCATAGTATAAGTATCATATATGCTTACTACACTTAAGTACTTCGACGTGGTAAATATTTTATATAAAAGCTGCACACACGCATTGTAGGTATTTTAATGACAATGACTTTAAGCAATCCATTCACGAGTCGTTACTTCACACGCATTTTTCGCTTATCAAACAACAAATTCAAAGAGAGCAACTTGGAAAACTTACAAAGGTGCATACACATCAATACGAAATCTAGGAACATAGTTACTCACATATTTACTTTAAGTGTAAAAACTCATTCAATAGCTTTGCTAACAATAGTATTTACGAGCTGAAAATTGTTTTGCATACTTTTAGCAGCAGTGAGTAACAAATCTTCATAGCTACATATGTACATATTTTAGAAAAGCAGTGGTCAAAAATTTAAATAAGTATACGAAGTGCATTGTAGTCTTTTGAAATGATCAGTAGACATCTTGAGCTTGATAGCTGATTTGAAGATACGGGCAAAATATAAAAAAAATAATCAAAAATCCGTAAATTTTGATTTGATAAAAAGGTATAAGAAGTTAGTTCAGCCGTAAATATTTTTATATAACCTGTTAATTTTTATTCCATAACTTGTATTTATAATATAAATTTAATTAAAAATTAAAAGAGACTCCCAAAAGAACCGCAATATTTATTAAATAAACAAAAAAACAACAACAGCCTCTTGACTTTAGTGTCTTCACTGTTTAAGCGACTTTAGCCCTAATGTCAGGCTAAGCTCATTAGGTCCAATTTTTGGGCTCGTTTCCTTTACAACTTTGAACGGTGATATCAACTGACTTAATTTTTTGGTTCAAAGCGTTAAGATTTACCCTAAGTTAAAATGGAGGTTAAGATTTGTGTATTAAATAGTTTTTAGTCTGTCAGTCGTTTTCCTAACCTCGACAGAACCAGTTTCTTCAAATCTTTTTAACGCGTTGTTCTATCGTGTAAAATTGTACATATGCAGAAATGTAAAAGATGACATAAAAAACAAGTACCACCTAGGGACTATTCAATAACCGTCCCTTTTGAAATGCTCTTTATACAGGGTTTGATTGAAAAGTAATGAGCCTTATTTTTTTAAGCAGTTTTATTAAACCTTTTGGCTTATACAACTAATATTCTTCAAAATAGCACCCTTGAGCGTCAATACTCCGCTGATAGCGGTCCTTCCACTGCAGGAAACATTTTTTAAACTCATCCGCCGGAATCTCGTTGGATTAGGCTGTTTAGTTTTTTGGATCGCCTCGATGGAGTAGAAACGCCTCCCCTTCAGCTTTCTTTTCAGGCGCGGGAACAATAAGAAGTCCGGAGGGGACAGGTCTGGGCTGTAGGGAGGGTGGGAAGCACCGGAAACCCCATCTTGGCCAATGCAGAGGTGCAGAGGAAGGCGGTGTGCGCCGGCGTATTGTCGTTATGATCGCTGTTCGTCTTCGACGTCCTCCTGGCCTTCCTTGAACGACTTGTGCCACCGTTTTACCTGGGCTTTCACGTGCGGAGCGATGTTGACTGCACCGCTGTTGCCAGCGAACTGGGACCGGTTTCTAGTGGAAGGGGAAGGTCCAACGATCATTTTCCTCTACCAGCCGATTCGATTGATCGCTTGGCAGACGCTCCGCGCGGGAAGGCTCATTACTTTTCAATCAAACCCTGTACTTATATTTATCTCTTATAGCAACTATTAGCTGTTTTTACTTATTGGTTTCTGAAATAAACATGAAATATATATCTTGTGTATTCGTAGATAATAGAAATCCTCCTTTTCATAAAAATCTTGTGTAATTCAGAGATTATTATTTAAGGCTCAACCTTTTTGGAACACCACGATATGGTATACGGTTGCTAACAGATGCTCCTCCCGGTAGCGTAACAAATAATAATGTATAGCAAATTTAAGCTAGAAATATAAAAAAAGACTTATTCAATTAGTTAGGTGAGGATAAAAACACACATGCACATATTTACTTTAAGTATATAATTGGCACGTACATCCTTTGCTGGGTGTATGGCCGAACTCCTCCTCCGATGTTGGATGTTCGTTTTGATATTGTTCTACAAATGAGGGGACCCAGAGTTTCAGGAAAAACATTTCTTCATATTTATTTGGACTGATAAGTGAGGCCACTTGAAAATGTACAATTCATATTGTATATCATGCAGTTTAGTGGCGACAACTCCGGATGAATGTGCTGGTGCGTTATCGTTATGAAGCCAACCACCTTCTTTTTCGCCAAATGCGGCTGTGTCTACTTCAATTTTTTGTGAAATAAAATAACCAATAACTTACTGTAATATTGTTCAGTGATCGTTCCCCTTTTTCTAAAAAAATCCATCATGCGAACGGCGTCATCGCATCGCAAAAAATCGTCCCCATGACCTTTCCGGCCGATTGGACCGCCTTCGCCTTATATGGAGCAGATTCACCGGGAGAAATCCATTGTTTTGATTGTTGTTTTGTTTATGGTGTGCAATGATGAATTCAGGTAAAAACTCGATGCAAAAATTCCTTCACATCTCGCTTAAATTACTCCAAACACTGCTTCAAAGTTAACAACCGCACCTGCTTGTAGTTGCTTATGAGCAATCGCGGCACCCATCGGGCCGACAATTTTTTTATCGCCAACTTATCATGTGAAATATTAATTGCCGTTACGGTCGATACATCTATGGCCCTGTTACTTCATGCACTTTCGTTCGGCGATCAGCAAGAATCATGTTGTGGACTTTTTGAATGATTTCCTCGGTAACCACGTCCGCCGGGCGTACAGGTCGCTGCTCATCAAAAACGGATGATTGCTCTCGTTTAAATTCGTTGAATTAATATCTAGCTGTGGTGATAGATGGCGAAGCATCCCGATGGACAGCATCCAACTTTGCTTTTATCTTCTTGCATTTTTCCCATCCAAAAACAAAAAGCGAATTACCGAACGATACTGCTCTTTTTCCATCTTAGCGAAAATCATGAAACACGCCTTACTCGAATAACTGCCAAATCCAAACTAATCTATCAATCAGTCTGAAATTTGTTTGTAGATGCCAGCACACGATGCTAACACCAACTTTCATCAGGAACGCCCTCTATCACGAAACACGGGTACTTATTGAACCGCCCTCGTATTTTTTAAAAATAGTAAAATCTTATTCCAGTTTGAGACACCCTCTATAAACATATTTAGTTCCGATAACTCAGTACTAAATGCACTAAAACTTGAAAGTATTTATCTGTTGCATTGCATTCGATTCCGTGTGGAAAATAGCTCGTAAATTTCGTTTATTTGACTTGGCCAAATGAACTCATCAGTTTAAGTGAGGAGTTCAATTTTAGGCGGCAATAAAATACTAAGCGAGTGTGACAGTGAAAGATGTGCGCCAAGATGTTTCTGGTGGACGCCAAGCCATTACATGTCTTCATTTATGAAAGTGGAAGTTCGTGAGAACTATGAAAGAGATGTTATAAAAAGTGGATAAAATTGAAATAAAGGACACTTGAAAACGAGTGCATCGTAAACAAGAGAAAATGGGTTGAGTGAAGAGTTATGCAATTTAAAAATACAAAATTTAGAAATAAATTGCTGGGAGGAATTATAGAACTTGAAAAATAAAAAAAAATTCACTGAATTACTGTAATTATTTTTACGAATATTGGTTACAAAAATTAATATGCATATTCTGCGCTGAAATTAAGAGTTTTGATAAAAGGAAATAAAACTCTAGTAATTTTAACAATTTTTCACCTTATTAAGTCGGATGAATACAATACAAAAAAGTAACGAACCAAGCGAAAAAATGCGAAAAAGGTACTTAAAGGAATTTTTGTTTGGAAAATTTACTGAATTACGAGGGGTGCCTTTTATATGTCGGGATTAGAGAACAAAAAAACAAATTTTAATAATCGAAAATCACTTTATTGTTTTTCAAAATATTCTCCATGAAGATCTATACACTTTTGCATGCGTTTGAACCAATTGTCGAAGCACTTTTGCCACTCTGAATGAGGTACCTCCAAAACATGCATTCTGAATGCCGCAACCGCTTCTTCAGGTGTCGAAAAACGTTGACCTCTCAGTTTGTTTTTTACGTACGGGAATAAAAAGAAGTCATTCGGTGCCAAGTCAGGACTATACGGCGGATGACTCATTAATTCGATGTTTTGGGTGCTCAAAAATGCAGTTGTTTGAGCCGATGTGTGAGAGCTCGCATTGTCCTGGTGAAGAGTGATCCGTCTTTGGCGATTGGTTGTCCTAATTTCTTGGAAGACATCTGGCAAACAAATGGTTGTGTACCACTCAGAATTTACTGTTCTGCGTTGTTCTAGTGGTACGGTTGCGACATGTCCAGTTTTTCCGAAAAAACAGACGACCATTTGCTTGGAAGTGCTTCGTGCGCGAACAACTTTTGTTGGATTTGGCTCATCTTGAAACACCCATACAGTCGACTACTGTTTACTTTCGGGCTCATACGCGTAAATCCATGATTCATCACCTGTCACGATGTCATAGACGTGTTTCGAAGCCCCGCGATCGTATTTTTTGAGCATTTCCTTCGACCAATCGACACGAGCCTTGTTTTGAGCGGTTAACAAATTGTGTGGGATCCAACGCGAACAAATTTTTTTGACAGTCAAATGTTTATGCAATATTGAATGTATGCTGGTCCCACTATTACCTAAGATTGTCTCAATCTCACGATAGGTCACATGACGATCTTGCAATATCAGTTCGCGCACAGCATCAATGGTTTTCGGAACAACAACTGATTTTGGACGACCTTCACGAAATTCGTCTTGGAGTGAACTACGACCACGATTGAATTAACCATACCATCGATAAACACTGGTCCTTGATGGAGCTTCACCGCCAAAAAATGAATTAAGTTCATCCATGCAATGTTGCTGAGTTAATCCACGTCGAAAGTTGTAAAAAATAGTCGCACGAAAATGTTCACGATTTAATTCCATTTTGGACCGAGATGAATCTTTTAAGTGACTGTAAATAACACAAATAGCGCTGGTATTTCAAAACGTTCTGAGTACGTAAAAGCCAAAAAATGTCAAACTTTGCGATATAGCTGTCAGTTGCCAAATTGCAACACCAGCGTTGCCAAATCCCGAAATATAAAAGGCACCCCTCGTAATATAAGAAAAATAAGGAAAGAGAATTGATACTCTCAAACACCGTCGATTTAATAGCCACATATGGCAGGGCAAAAATAGTTGCTTATATGCCACAATGTAGGTATGTCGGAAATAGTAAAGATTTTCCCGAGCCATTTGATACCGAACGAGGTTTCAGACAGGGTGACTCGCCGTCATGTGACTACTTTAATCTGATGCAGGAAAAGATTATGCGAGCAGAAAAACTGAATCGCTTCTTCTTCTTAATTGGCGCGATAACCATTTACGCGATTTTGGCCGAGTTTAACAAAGTGTGCCAGTCGTTTCTTTCTCGTGCTTTCACACCAAGTGAAGCCCAGTCCTTCTCCACCTGATCTTTCCAACGCAAAGGAGGTCTTCCTCTTTCTCTGCTACCACCAGCTCTCCAACATCAGGTTAAAGAAGTCACACGATAGCGAGCCAACCTGTCTGAAACCTCGTTTGGTATCAAACGGCTAGGAGAGGTCCTTCCCAATTCTGGCGGCGCTGCTAGTGTTGAGCAACGTCATCTTGCAAGGCCGTATTAGTTTTGTGGGGATACCAAATTCAGATATCGCGGCATACAGATAACTCCTTTTCGTATTGTCGAATGCAGCTTTGAAATCGACGAAAAGATGGTGTGTGTCGATTCTCCTTTCATGGGTCTTTTCCAAGATTTGACGTATTGTAAATATTTGGTCGGTAAGGTCTGATAAGGTCAAATCAGTTGGTTGATGGTGGGCTTCAGACTAGTGGTGGCTTCAAGACTAATCAAGCGGTAATTGGCAGATTGCAGGATCACTCTTCTTATGGATTGGGCAGAGTACACTTAAACTCCAATCGGTAAGCATGCTTTCATCCAACCATATTTTTCATAGAAACTGATGCGTGCACCTTATCAACCCCTCACCGCCAGCCGGCAGTCCGTCGGCACCTGAGGCTTTATTTTTCTTTAGCCGCGTTATCGCTATTCTCACATCGTCATGGCTGGGTAGCGGAATGACAATTCCGTCGTCAACGATTGGGGTATCGGGATCTTCATATTCTCTGTGACATGCGCACATGGGAACCGAGAACAAGACGTAGTAATTCCTGCCATCAAACAAACAGTTGGAGTACTCGGGTATACAGTATTAACACCGATAACAATGTCAGCCTTAAAATCCAATGGAGAATCTCTCTTGCTAACAAGTAATACTTTGGACAAAGTAGGAAATTGAGTAGTTAAGTCCTCTCTTGACGAACAAAACTAATCTATACACCTTTATACTTAATCTCTCAACTTGCCCGTCCTATTGTATGGTGCAGAAGCTTGGACGGTGGGAATATCCGATGAGCCGGCCCTTGGAGTATTTGAGAGAAAGATTATGCGGTTATGCGGAAGATTTTTAGTTCTTTGTACGTTGGCGAAGCCGAGTATCGTAGGCGATGGAACAATGATCTGCATGAGCTTTACGACGAATAGACATAGCACAGCGCTTAAGGATTCAGCGGCTCCGCTGGCTAGGCCATGCTGTTCGAATAGATACAAACTCTCCTGCTCTGAAAGTATTCGATGCGATACCAGCTGGTGGTAATAGAGGAAGAGGAGGATTTCCTTTTATTAAGTGAAGTACGAGAATGAAACGACTGGCGCGCTGCTAAACTTTGCCAGATTCGCTTAAGCGGATATCGCGCCAATCAAGAAGAATAATGTAGTTTAAGTATAATTTCATTAAGAAGTTTATTCAATTACTTTTCGTTCGAAATACAATATGTCGTTGCTTTCCACTGCCCTTAAACAAATCCTCATTGAAGCGACACCAGCCACGCTATCGACACTATTTCTGCATAGTGCTTCTTTTTGTGAAATTAGATAACCATGCCCTCAATAAGTTCTTGTAGTTCATAGTGATTTGATATGCTCATTCTTAAAACGTACCCATACTATCGTAATCTTTGGGACTTTATAAACCGCGTTACATTTCCTCCCGCGATTAACAGTGAGCTCGTGGTTATATCCTATTCGGTTTGTGCCATCCTCTAATCGTATAGGGCCCAATATTCTTCTAAGAATTTTTCTTTAAAATGGCATTAGTATTTCACGTCATTCACTTTAAGGACCCCTGTTTCACAGCCGTAGGTGAGAACCGGTCTTATTATAGTTTTATACATCTGAAGTTTTTGTTCCTTTGATATCAATAATTATCAATAATTCATTCTCCATTAGAAAACCTTATAAGATATACGACATATATACATTGGACAAAACGCCAATTATATTTTATTCATAATATACCCTATGATCTGAAACTACCGGAAATGTTGAAATAAAACAAAACAGAGTTAAATTTCAGGCAAATTTTCATTTATCTCCATCCCGTCTTATGACCCGTCTTAAGCAACACACATGTGCCACCGTTTAAATCAGTCCTCCATGGACCCCTGGTAGGCCGACGAAGGGATGGCCTTCAGCTCCTTCGTCGCATTCGCTTTGATCTCCTCTATCGACTGAAATCTCCTTTCACGAAGTGGTAACTTCAACTTGGGAAACAAAAAGAAGTCGCACGGGGCCATATCAGGTGAATACGGTGCTTGCACGATGGTATTTACTTGGTGTTTGGTCAAATATATATATATATATATTAGGCCGGGTCAATTTGTGGGGAGGCAAAAAAATCTCCCATTGCTCTGTGAAAATCATATTCTAGGGATCAAAATAAGAAACTTTGCCGAAGGAACCATACCTCTAAAACGAATTCTGATGTCCCCCCCTTTTGGGTCGAACTTTTAGTGTCTTTTGTGGGGAGGCAAAAAAATCGCCCATTGCTCTAAGAAAATCATATTCTAGGGATCAAAATAAGAAACTTTGCCGAAGGAACCATACCTCTAAAACGAATTCTGATGTCCCCCAATTTGGGTCGAACTTTTTAGTTTCTTTTCTCATGTAAAGTCCAAAAATGGTGATATTTTGAAATGATTGTATGGGGAACCCCCCAGGGGAGTTCCAGGGGGTGTGCCACTGCCATAGGTGGATCGGCCGTCCAAAGTTAGTGGGGGTCGGTAATACATTTGGATTCGATTGGAGCACTCTAAATGGGTCAAAGTGGGATTTTTCGTTCGACCCAAATTGGAGGACATCAGAATTCGTTTTAGAGGTATGGTTCCTTCGGCAAAGTTTCTTATTTTGATCCCTAGAATACGATTTTCACAGAGCAATGAGCGATTTTTAAATTGACCCGCCCTAATATATATGTATATATAATTTGCGCGTACACCCTTTTTTGGGTGTTTGGCCGAGCTCCTCCTCCTATTAGTGTTGTGCGTCTTGATGTTGTTCCACAAATCGAGGGACCTACAGTTTCAAGCCGATTCTGAATGGCAGATATTTTTATGAGGAGCTTTTTCATGGCAGAAATACACTCGGAGGTTTGCCATTGCCTGCCAAGGGCCGACCGCTATTAGAAAAATCTTTTTCTTAATTTTGGTGTTTCACCGAGATTCGAACCGACGTTCTTTCTGTGAATTCCGAATGGTAGTCACGCACCAACCCATTCGGCCACGGCGGCCGTTAAAAATTAGTTTGGCGAAAACTAAATCATTATATTTGCGTAAATGGCTTAAAAATGTTTTATGGCCGACCTCTAGCTAGTGGGCGATGCTACGACTACTAAAATGCCGACATTAAACGGACAATTATTTCTCTGATTTTATCTACATTTTCTTCAGCATCCAGAATGCCTGAACGGAATCGACGAAACCAAAATTTCTCGTAATTAGCTGTTACATTAGACCATTCATAATTTCAGCGGCTTGGCTAGCATTTGATGCTAACGGACTTTCAGCAGTTTTGAAAAAAATGTCTTGCCTTGGTAGTCTTGCCTCGGGTAGTTTCATTGACGCATGGACGCATGCGCTTTTTTAAGACTTGCAAAATAGTCACGTTAGAAATTATCGACTATTTAAAATTTTTTGAGTACGCGGTCAGTAAGTGCAGTACCAAGCCTTGTGTCCTTCAGTGTGTCAGTAAGATTAGGGCGTGTTCTTTTTAAACAAATTTTCTTTTAATAACAACATACAAATTACAGTCTGTGTCAGAAAATAGGAACCGCGATTATTCATTAAGTATGATAGATATATATTTAAAATTTTTTTTAAATGAAAGTATGTACAAAACAACAAGTCGCAATTACTCAATAAGCTGTGCAATCTTCATCGTAGCCAGACATCTTCTCGGCTTGCTTTGAACCAGCTTTTCTGCGTAGCTCGCTGAAAGAGTATCACATTTTGCGAAATTGATCATGAGTTGCTTTAAATCGTGGACTGGCTTTTTGGCAAGAAGCGTTTTTATAACTCCCCACACATTTTCAATGGGGTTAGCGTCTGCGGACTGGGAAGGGTCAGTCCATTACTGTGACGCCGTTTCCTTGTTTTGTTGTTTCTCAATGTAACAAGAAGTGTGCGTGCTTAGCGTAGTCGCAAAGAAGGGTCGTCACTCACTTCAAGACGCGCTCGGAAAAGTCATCAACATTTTTGTACACTTTATACCGCTGATTCCACATCACAACTTTTTTTTGGTTTTTTAATCACTGGTCTTTTAAAGACTATTGCGTAGCCTCTTGAGTGGGACTATTACGCAGCAAAAAGCAGCAATTACAAGGAAAAAAAACGGTTTTTTTCTTCTGACACAGGCTGTATATTGTATTACTTTAAAATATTTTTACATGTTGAGTTTCGTCAGACGGAATACCACTAAGTTCTCTAATCCCTATATCAACAAGTTAATCTATACATACATAATTTGTCAGGTTTTTTAAATATGCTGTTTTTATTTGCAGAATCGTAAAATCAGCTGCTCTAGTGGCATCATCTTGAATGAATTCGCCTTGTTTCGTTATGTAGAGGCTTTCAAAAATAAGACTCTTATCGTCAACATAACATATTCAGAATGCCCGTCAACTTTATTATGAGTTAATGAAGGGCATGTACATACATAGTTTTTAGTCAGTTGTTGGGAAAAAGCCAAGAAATGACTCCAGTTTCCCAAGGGGATGTACTGGACCTGCCAGCTCAAATGAACCTAACGTAGTAAATATTCTCCAGGACTTCGTTGAACAACACATATACAAAAAATCAAAATTTGGATCCATATACTTTTATAAGATAACTTCAAATTAAAATTAAATTAAAAGGGACCAGCCGAAGAAGTTTACAATGTGTTACTGATGTTGTAATAAATCTGCACCCATTTGTGCTTTGCCTCATTTAGATTTATTGTGAGGTACACTGTATTTCAAAAAGCATGTGTGTACATGTGAGCAAAGCTAACCCTGCCGGGAGTTTCGTAGTCAACTACGGATTACTTTCATTACGAATTACTTTGGTAGTAATGATAATAGTATATTTACTTTGTATATTAGTATATTTATTTAAAAAAATACAACAAAAAAATATATTATAGATATTCGTTATGAGCTTATTTATAGAAAACGAAAAAAAGTTTTAGAGTTATTGACGTGACGCACATTTCCGTGACTTTTAACTATTTTAAATATATATAGACTTCGTGCTTAATTCATTTATTGAGTATTTGACAGAGTTCCTCTTTCTGATTTGCGTCTTGATGCTTTCCATAAATGGAGGGAACTACATTTTTATGCCGTGTACGAATCGAAGATGTTCTTTATGAGGAGATTTTTCATGGCAGAAACACACTCGCAGGTTTGCTTTTCCTTGCTCAAGGGCGACCGCTATTAGAAACAACTTTTTCTACCATTATAAGCCAAAAAAATTGAGGTATAAAGTAAGTAAAAAAGTGCCAAATTTGGTTCCAAATGTATAAAAAACAAAATTATATGGGCTGACCATTAATTTTTGGAATATATCTATTTTGGAAAGCATTGACGGAAAAAGATCAAAACTATCCAAAGGTACTTGAATCTTTCCAGCATTCGGCTCCATTTGCAGAGGTATAATCACAATCTACATTTTCAGTGACAGCCAGGCGTCGATAAAATCTCTCACAAAGCAGTTGGCAACCTCTAAGGCAGCCATGAAATGCCGCACATCTCTTACCAAGATGGCTAACTTGCGCCATTGGCGGGAACTGAAGAGCCGATGAACTAGCGAGACTTGACACCAAGTTGACTGATGAGTACACAGGGAACGTTATAGCCGTACTCTTACAGACTTGTAAGCTACTTATTTTTGAGAAAATTATAAAATATGGCATAATAAGCCCGCCTGTAGAATCGCCCGACAATTGTGGCCGACATCCAATACTTAACACAGAATATCTGCAAAGCCAAAATAAACACCGCCTTAGCACACAGATTTCTATTATAACGGGGCACAGTCTCATAAGCAGACATGCTTAGAGGACACATATAGAAGATATCTAAACGAGGAAGTGGAATATACGATTTTGCACCTTCTACAGCTGGACAGGTATTCAGACGTAGATTCACCATTTTCAGTACACAATTTTTTTATGAGTTGGAAGATCTTAGTTCAGGAAAGTTTACGCCGGTTTAAGGAGAGACAAGGACAAGTTCCCCCTATGATATCACAATGTGCTATGAGCTTGAGAGTGGACAACCGCTACAACCTAACATAACTTAACCTAGGGTCACAATTATGCCCCATTCAAAATATGTGTTTATTCGAACTTGAGAAATAGTACATTTGAAGTAAACTTAACGTGAGTTGAATTTCCTTCAGGGACATTTGAATTTCTACTTTTTACATATAAAAATACATACATATATACATATGCGCTCATAGCCATAAACATCGGAATTGTGCACCCGTATTTCTAGTAGTCTCAATTACCGCCCGCCAAAGTGCGCTAAGACGAATAAAATGCATAATATGATTGGATTTATTTTCATAATTTTATGCAAAGCGAATTTTTGCGCATTAAATTTGCATACAAACTTTAGTTCATACAAAATATATTTGTAGTGGTATGTGCTTATACAAATATGTGCTTGTTCGTAAGTAGGGTGATCGATTAAAGTGCATGGTTTTTGAAGCCATACATTCTGGAGCTTCATATATTTTGTGTGGTACATATATTAGTATGTACTTAGATAAAAATAATAGTTTTGATATTATCAAAGGTCGTTATTAATCGTTTTTGAACGACATTGAACGTAAACAATAAGAAAATCATGAGGTAAAGACACATTTGTCACCCAAAGTTTTTCTTCAAGTTGAACTTCAAATAATTTGACGATTTGATAGATATAAATGATGAAAAAGTGCAACCCACTGAAGCGGCTATTCGAGCTATTGTGACCAAATTTAGAACCAAATTTACATTATTGGACATCAAACCACCAACACGCTTACGTAGAGTGCGAACCGAAGAAAATATCGCAGCTGTATCGGCCAGTGTTAATGATGACCATCAATTATCGGTTCGTCGCCGTTCGCAGCAATTGGGCCTCTGTTACTCAACTACGTGGAAAATTTTGCGAAAGGATTTAGGTGTGAAGCCTTTCAAAATACAGCTGGTGCAAGAATTGAAGCCGAACAACCTACCCCAACGCAGAATTTTTGGTGAATGGGCTCCTGGAAAGTTGGCCGAAGATCCACTTTTTTATCGAAAAATTGTGTTCAGCGACGAAGCTCATTTTTGGATTAATGGGTACGTAAATAAGCAGAATTGTCGATTTTTGAGTGAAGATCAGCCAGAAGAATTGCAAGAGCTGCTAATGTATCCAGAAAAGGTCACAGTTTGGTGCGGTTTATGGGCCTGAGGTATTATTGGACCGTACTTCTTCAAAAATGCTGTGAATCATAACGTAACTGTGAATGGTGAACGCTATCGTGAAATGATATCCAACTTTTTTTTGCCCAAAATGCAAGAGCTTGACTTGCATGACATGTGGTTTCAGCACAGCTCGCGTAACAATGGACTTGTTGAGAGGCGAGTTCGGTGAACATTTTATTTCACGTTCGGGACCTGTCAATTGGCCACCCAGATCGTGCGATATAACGCCTTCAGATTATTTTTTGTGCGGTTATGTTAAAGTTCATATCTATTCAGACAAGCCTGCTTCAATTAACGAATTGGAAGACAACATTAAAGCATTTATATGTGAGATACCGGCCGAAACATTGGAAAGAGTATGCCAAAATTGGACTAAGCGGATGGACCATTTGAAGCGCAGTCGCGGTCAACATTATCATAAAATAATCTTCAAACATTAAATTATATGGACTGTACTATCGATTTAAATAAAAATTTCATGCATTTTTCTGAATTTTACGTGTGTTTTTGTTTGAAAAACTTTCCTATAGCTCTTAAAAAATCACCCTTTAGTACACTTAATTTGACAACAAACATTATTCACTTACTTTTTTTGCTTCACGCACAAACATTAAATGCACTACTTATCCTCCGCACTATCTAGTCGAAATCATGTTACCGTTCTAGGACTAGATTTTGTCAAAGCATTTGATAGAATAGGAGTACACGTCGTGCTTCGCCAACTACAAAAATGGAAAATCGGAGAAAAGGTTTTCTACTTTGTTAAGAGCCTTCTAACGAATCGGACGTTCAGAATTAAACTTAACAACACCTACTCAGATAGGGTATCCCTGTACAATGGTATTGCTCAGGGATCCCCTATCTCAGTAATCTTCTTCATAATCGCATTCGATGAGATTACCAACATCCTCGTTAAGTATAATGTCGAATTCTCCATTTATGCAGACGATGTGTTCATTTATTCAAAAAATAATAGCATCGATACTGTTAAACAGATATTTTCGAATATTCTTAACGAAATTTCAAACTGGGCGCTTAGCTCAGGCGCGAATATTGCATACAATAAGTGTAATATACTTCATATATGTAAAAAAAGAATTGTAATAATATTAGCTTCAGGTACAATAACTCATGTGCCTGTGTGCCATGCACTAAAATACTAGGTATCATCTTCGATAAATCACTTAGTTATAAGGCTCACTGTACATATCTTAAGCAAAAGTTAACTAAGAGATTAAACATTGTAAAGTATTTAGCGTCCAAGCACAGTAATGTTCATCCAACCTCCCTCATTAATGTAACAAAATCTTTAATTTTATCGGTGATTGATTATGGCTTATCCATTTATGGACAGTGTTCTAAAAAAACCTTCGCTGGTAAAAAACAACTTTACCACTCAGCAGCAAGGAAAAGTTTACGAGCGTTTCCCACCACCCCAGTCAAAAACCTGCTAGCCGAAGCGGGGCTTCCGGAATTGAAAGACCGTGTACATCAAAATACTCTGCGTTTAATCCCAAAACTCTACGTATCCAACAACATTATACTGAACAGTGACATAAAAAAGGCGATCAAAAGGAACACAGAACTTAGACGACCTTCCACTATATGCAAAGTCATAAAATACGCTGGAAAAATAGATCCTTTTCTTAAGCCTACGTTATGCGTTGCTCCACAATTCCCACCCTGGAAGCTTCCAGAAAACACCTTTATCGCAAATCTTCTTAATCATGCCAAATGCAATACCTCTTCCCTGATATATAGAAAGCTTTTTTACGAAATACATAGTGAGTGGAGCACTAACGGCTGGAGCTTTGTATACACAGACGGATCCAAAGACAATCTGAACACCTCATTTGCGGTGGTGAATGAACAAGGAGTACTGATTAAAAAGGTTTAATTTTCCCGCATTGCTCCATCTTTACCGCAGAAGCTCTGGCGATTACCTTTGCAGTCGACTACGTTTCCAAAGCTAAAGGCAAATACATAATCTGCTCGGACAGTAAGTCTTCCTTTCTTGCTCTTAACAACACTGCATACAATGAACCCTGGGCTATAAAAATTCGATCCGCCCTTTGCAGATTCAGCTCCAAAATTAAAATTATGTGGGTCCCGGGGCACTGCGGAATTGGTGGTAACACCTTCGCTGACAAAGCAGCCAAGGAAGCTAGCTCCTCACCAAGTATTTTTCACAACACTTACTTTAAGGCGGATATTAAAAACAGAATCAATGCCTTTATTAAAGAATTCACACACAACGATTGGTGCAAATATCAGCACGCCTACAAGCGCATAAATCCGGAACGAAATAGGCCAGATATCCCATCGAAATGCTCCTCTCAGCAGCTAAAAATTTTCACAAGATGCCGTCTAAATCATACCAAAATTAGCCACGAACACCTTCTAACTGGGAAAGCAGCCCCCGAGTGTAGTATATGCAACCACCCACTGTCTATAAATCACATTTTAGATCATTGCCCTAAGTTTTCCAATAGTAGGAAAAACATATTTAAAAATCAATCACCTTCCGTCGCATTAAGAAAATACTCACCCGATAATGTTAAAAATATTTACAATTTTATATACCAAAATAATCTACTATACCTTGTATAATACAATGATGATAAAATGTTCTCTAAATTTAAGTTATTATACTCAGTAATGTTAAAATATATTAGATAAACATCAGGCCGATAGTCTTAGTAGCTAGTGCCTCTTTTTTGTAATATAGTTATTTATAATTATATTTCATTATTAATAAATAAATAAATAAATAAAAATTCCATGCATTTTTCTAAATTTCACGTGTGTTTTTTTGAAAAACTTTCCTATAGCTCTTAAAAAATCACTCTTTTTTCAAATTAAATTTTCATAATTTGGTAACATTATTCTGGCGTTTAACGGCACATGAGCAAGTCTTCGTGCCTTCAAACCATACTGAACAGAAATGTCAACAGAATTTGTCATTCTGAGCTGTCAAATCATATCTCTCGATGTCGATAACTCTCATGTAGCTAAAAAAGCCCCCGATATAATAGTCAAAATATGCAAAAAATAATATGAAGTGTATGAAAATTCAGCAAGTTTCTCAAAATTGCGAACTTTTTAATAAGAATATGTCGAATAATTTTTGTTATGCAGTTCAGTGGTTCATTCAATTTTTGTGCAATTTAAGTAAGTTGCAAGCTGCAAGCAGCTAAAGGATACTGCTGATTTTTTACAAATTTTTTTGCTTACAGCGTTTAAGAGAAAAGCTTATAAAATGATTTATATAGTTTTTGATATATAATAATCTAAATGTTTTAAAAAACTAAGGAAACTTATTGAAGCTAAGTACATAAGAGTAAAAAGCCAAAACGGGTCAAAATGTCGAGAATGTATCTATTTTATTGCCCATGATTATTAATATATATCTCAAGCCAATCACTTAATCAGTTACTCGTCCTAGTTCGCCCCAATGCTCGCAAAATTAAGTAAAGAAAAAAATATCCAACAAAAAATTCGATATGGAAATCGAAGTCGATTACCCTACTACAAATGGATCCATCATAGATTTTGTTGCAGCAGTACAGTTCCTCAAATAAATCTACTATGAAGGAATGTATGAATTATGGCTCATTATGGTATGTATACATATACATATGCAATCTCACATATGAATCCAATACAATCAAGGCAATATGGGCGCATCAGCAACCACTATCCCAGCACTTGTTCGCAAACTACTTATGCTCATATACATGTTATTGTGTGTGTGTGTGTGCTTATAAATGTAGGTATTGTCACCGCTTGATATCCAAATTGGAGGCAAATGGTGACTGCCACTTTGTGTAACACATTGTGGCACTACCATTGTGCGCTTGGTGTGGCGAATTTTGTGCGCCAACACCGAAGTAAACTCACATGCACACATCCATACATACATATTTGGGTATGTTTGTCTTTAAATGTAATGATGGAAAACAGACTTCAATGCCCGCACTCATGAAATAAAAAACCAAAATTTTTGTGCTTGTAATATATGTATGTATAGAAGTATTTTTTTTTGCCACACTTTCTCGTGCGGTGCCAGTTTGTATGAGTGCTTCGAACTGTCATCGCTACCCTCTACATACCTACATACATACATACGTACATGTCGCGTTCATAATATATTCAAGTTGCAGCGATTTGATGCGATGCGATGCGAACTGATGTGAAGAGATTTATTTTTATCGCCTTGAATTCAATTCACTTGAATCAACATTGCTGCAGAAACTTTTATGAGCATAAGCAAATATCTATAAGAATGTATATTTAGTTAAGTTTATATGTAAATATGTACATGTGCACATATATTTAAAGATATGTTTGAGTGCAATATCCGTGGGGTGGTTAGTTTCTAGGATATAAATGTGAAAATGTGTGTTAGTTGTGATTGTTTGGCGCGCTGGCGGTTGCTTGGCATTGGTGACACTCACACAGATTTACGTACGTGTAGCTATTTCTTCAATCTTTATTTTATTATTATTACTTTTTGTGGAAATGTTTAATTTTCTTACTTTCATGCAGTTTATCCTTTTTTGAACAATTTACAAATACGTGTGTATGTATGTACGTAAGAATGTATGCCAATATACATATTTACAATATATGGTCCAAGGTGCATATACAATAATTGTAAGTGAAAAATTAAGTGTAGCAGTGCAAATGCAATGGAATTTTTTTATCACTTCTATGTAAAAACAACTTTAAAATAGTAAATCCAGGACTAGTACGATTTCGTCAATCGGAAACCACTTCGATAGGGATACGACAAGTAACGAGAGCAGTCTTCAGAGTTCGCCAGTGCCAAAGCCGAAAAGTAAACGCAAACAATCAGCTTTCTTGCATTATTAAGTATGTATGTATATAGTATTGTGTGAGGACCTGTACCAAGAATGAATTCAATAAAATAGAGTTATTGCATTATATTTAAATTTTTTAAATTATCTTACAATTTAATTTAGTGCGATTTGACGTACATTCCGAAGAAAGCACGCGCTCAGGAAACCAAATCACTACCATATTTTAAATAATTAATATAAAAATGAGTATACTTTACATCCAGAATAAAATATTGAAATATGGCGATTTGATTAAGACGCATAATTTTTACTTAATTAGGTTTTATGGCAGCAAAAATGTGATTGGGCTTCAAGGGGTTATGCGCGATTGATTTAAAAATAAAAATAAAGTTGAAAAAACTGGAATTGTGCTCTCTTATGCCACAAATCGGACCTAGAGTCTTATAAAAGGCGTCTCTAAAAGTTAGATAGTTTCATTTTTCAAAGATAACATATTTCCAGTTTGACACTGGTTGGAACTATCGAAATTGATATGCATAGCATTCTAAATAGTTCACATCTGCCGAATTTAATACTAATTTCGAACTAACGAAGAAAGTATGCACCGGGGGACTATTGACGGTGGGATATCACACTATAAAATACATCAAATTGTATCTAAATTTACTAGAAGCACACCAGTTCGGTACGAGATTTGACTTGGAACCCGTTTTTGTTTTGCTTGAAAGTTGGCCTAATATGATGCATTCAAAATTACATACTCAAAAAAACGTGGGGAAAATGTCTAAATATGTACATCAATTTCGAATTTTGGCGCAGTTCTGCTCAGCCCAATGCTAACAGGATGGGTTTAAGAATGTTGTTAATAAGAACTAGGAGTTTTATGCTTATCTTAAATAATAATAAGTTCGGAATGCGAAACAAAACTTGCTCCATGTGCAATACTGGAGAGCTTGAAAATATAGCACACTTTTTTGCGCTTTGCCCAGTGCTAAGAGAGTGTAAAATACAAATTTTTAGGAAATGCGCATTATAGGAATCAAAACTGATTAATGTCAATCACCCCATTGGAAGATTTTTAATTTTTGCAAATGGCGTCGTACATCTGTCCTATTTGACACTTGTGAAGTAGACAGCAGCGTAAAGGTTAAACTAAAGATTTCCACCAATCAAAATTAATTGTTTTTATTTATAAACTCACGCTGTTCAGGGTATGGTACAACTTGTAGGCCCAGTTGGCCCGACTGCACATCCTTCCAAAAAAGGCAATCATCAATTTCTGTTATATTACTTTGAAAACAAAACAAACAAAAAATGTTATTTCGCCGTAGTCGAGAGTGTTTATGCGTGACTAGATCTATGGGTCCAGGACAAGAAGCATCAAATCATAGAAAACCAAATTTCCTACAGCGGTCGCCCCTCGATAGGCATATCCAAACACATTTCTGCTACTAAAAAGATTCTCATCAAAAAAGTATCCCTTTCGGAGGCGGCATACAACTGTAGGTTTCTCCACTTTTTTTAAATTTTGATTTATAGTATTTCATTATATATACAGGTATGTTATATAGAACTGGCGCTTACACTCTTTTTGGGTGTTTGGCTGAGCTCCTCCGCCTATTTGTGGTATGCGTCTTGATGTTGTTCCACAACAGTTTCAAGCCGACTCCGAACGGCAGATATTTTTTATAAAGAGCTTTTTCATGGCAGAAATACACTCGGAGGTTTGCCATTGCCTGCCGAGGAGCGACCGCTATTAGAAAAATGTTTTTCTTTATTTTTGTGTTTCACCGAGATTCGAACCTACGTTCTCTCTGTGAATTCCGAATGGTAGTCACGCACCAACCCATTCGGCTACGGCTGCCGTATTTCATTGCCTCACCGAAAAAGAAATCCCATAATATGCAAAAAATCCCAAATTTTTCTACGCACACAGTGACGTAATCCCTTAATGAATAAGTAAGTTTTCATATCATAACATCAATACATTCTCGTACATATCTTAAGCATACTTTTTATAAACAAACGTTCCATTTGCCGTACATATACTCATACAGGTATAAAAATATGTAAATGTTGGGTTATCTTTATTGGCCTTATTGCCAATTGCAAGATTTATAACCTCAAAGGTTTTTCACGTACATTTATGTTTGTGTTTGTTTATTATACAATGTGGTGCAAAAGTAATCACCCTATCGAAATATTTAAAATTTTTGCAAATATCATCGTATGTCAATCACATTTGACAACTGTGAACTAGACACCTGCAATGGTGCTCGTAAACGTAGAAATAAAGATTTCCATCACTTAAAATTATTGTTTTTATGATAAAGTTTGCGCCACCTTGTAATTCAACAACTATTTATCGCCTTATTAAGAACTCAATTGCCTGCCAAGTCGAAGAAAATAGTTTTATTTACGGTGAATATTTGTGTAGAAACTGTCGGCGGAGTAAAATTAGTAAGGAAAACTCAACTATTCAAAGGTAGTAATGGCTGAGTGAGTGTTACAAGCGTTATCAACTAGTTTGGTCTTAAATTTTTGTAAAAATTGGTTTATTTGCAGGTTTGAGCATAATAAGAAGTAAAGTGAAAAAAATTTGAAAAATAAAAATTTGAGATTTATTTAATGTTGAAAATTGTGGTAAGGAATTCATTACATACATTAATATATTTTTTTAGGATATTTAATCCTATGTATACTTATATGTATACATACTTTTTATGTGTATATGTATATGCACTTTTGTTAAAATTTTTTGTGAGACATGTTTTTTTTCTCGTATATAATTATTTAAATAAATAAATAAATAGGGCGGTACAACTAAATGGCCTTCAGTGAATTTGACAGAATCAGCCGTTTAATCGATTGTAATTTTGGAGTTTTTCTTTGTTTTCTTTTCTGTGATGTAACAGTTGAATAAACACGAAAGAGAACGGTGTTGTAGGAAAAATTCGCTAGTGAATAACAACAAAAATGGAAAACAAACTGAAAATTAGCTGTTGAGAGCAGGATATCAGCTCCCAGATGTCACCACCTTATATATTCTCTCCACCGTATTCTTTATTTATATTAGCCCAACCAATTCCAATGTAGTTAAGAAACTTTGTTAGTATATTGCTGGGTAAGTGGAAAGTGATTGATAGAATCATGGTATTGCTTCAAGGGCGAAATAAGAAATGTCAATTGAACAACCTAAAAACAAACCTTTTACAGAGTGCGAAACTAAGCCTAAGTTTCATCTATGGTTGATAAGACCCCGCACGAAGAGTTCATGGTAGCAGCGCGCGTTAGTCCTCACAAGGCTGCAAAGAGGGTCACAATTTGTGTCAGTGTTGATTCCAATAGCTTCAAAACGCTTCAAAATGAAGATGTTGGAACCCCCTATTACACCTAATGAAACTTTTTCCCTTTTCTTATGAAAAAAATGTTTATAAATTGATGGCATATGGGATATGTGTGATTAGCAAAATCTTAATAAAACTCAATAGAGGTAGGGTAAAAGCGATGGCGTATGCTCATGACGTGGTACTAATGGCGTCAGGACTGTGACCTAATACAATCAGCGGGATCATTAAAAGGGCACTAGGCGAGCTTAACTCTTGGGCCACAAGCTGTGGCCTAAGTTTAAGCCCGCGTAGAACAGAACTTATGCTTTTTACCACCAGATATAAAGTACCAATCTTTACCCCTACCAAATATTAACGGACAAACCCTCTCACTTTCACCCAGTGCAAAGTACTTAGGGGTAATTTTGGACTCCAAACTTAGCGGGAAATTAAACGTCGAAGAATGGGTAAGTAAAGCAGAAATTGCTTTATATGCCTGTAAACGTATGCCTGGAAGAAGATGGTTTCTTCAACCTAAGCATGCATTGTGGTTGTACAAGGCGGTTATATGACATATTTTATCGTACGGTTCGGAAGACTGGTGGAAAGCTTTAGGAAGATTACTCGGCATAATATATAGATCAGCCTGTGCAATAACGGTCGGTGCAATCAGATCATGACATAGGGAGACTCTTAATGCACTGATTCACGCTATTCTGATAGATCTACATATCAAGAAGATGGCAATCATGAGTGTATTTAAATGAAGCGTTAAATGAAGCGGGTCGCTGGAAAGGAAAAACTTATGGTCATGCCAATCGTTTATTGCGGCAAACTTAGTTAACCTCGGTGAGGACTAACTACATCGTTCCGACGGTAACATCCAATGGGCATTTTGTCACTCTCTTTCCATCTAAGGAGGAATGGAATAAGGGATTCTCACTAAACAACTTCGACACTACAGTCTATACAGATGGCCCAGGCACTGGGTTCAGCTACAACAACCTCTAAAGTGGTGGAGCAAAGCAGGACTAGCCTTACCACCTTGAGCGAAAACCATAAAATTACCTTAATCTGGGTCCCGGGACATCGGAGCGAAATCCAAAATTAGCAGGACGGTATGGACCACCTACAACCTCAAAAAATCGTCACCATTGTTAAACAAGAAACGACGGGACGCCTGGAGACTAACGGCAGCCATAATTGGCTTTTGGTCTGTCGGAGAACAAGCAGCCAAAATGGGCATCTCTCACAACACATACTGTCACAGTTGAAAACAACCGGAGAAAAAGGAATCAATCTTCCAATTCCTCTGTGAATGCCCTGCCCCATGGAAGGACAGAATGTTAACCCGTAAATAACTGGTAAACAAGTTGGTAACGAGGATGTGGCAACAAAATAGTGCGGAAGCGCTAGTTGGTGCCCTATGACCCATGTCATATGGTACCTAAGAACGAAACTGAAATGTTAAAAAAAATAATAATTGACGCGTACACTTCTGTTAGGTGTTTGGCCGGGGTCCTCCTCCTATTTGTGGTGTGTGTCCTGATGTTGTTCCACAAGGGGGCACCTACAGTTTCAAATCGACTCCGAATTCCAAATGGTTTTTATAAGGAGATTTTTCATGGCAGAAATACTATTGCTTGCCGAGAGGCGACCGGATTAGAAAATTTCTTTTGTATTTTTTGATACTTATGCACGCAGATTCGAACTTACGCACTCCCGCATGGCTTCGCTGTTTTGGGGACTAAAAGGGAATGTTATCCCAAAGGCTAACGCGTAACTGAACCTTCAGCTCAAGCCAAGTTTCAATGGCTTGTTGACAACACTATTACACATGTAAAATAGGGTCTTTTAACACCATTTGAAAACCTCATGATCGATTCTAATAGCAATGTGTGGGTGTGGTGGTAGCAATGTGCACTCTAATTAAGGGGGCCTCTACTGTAAAACTTAAAAAAAATCGATTTTTTACTTTTTGTTGAAACATACTCAGAAACAGCTCCAGAATGTTCCATGAAAATCTTAAAAAGAAATCTTGAATAGTTTTCAAGTTATAAAAGTTTTAGCAAAGCAGGTATAAACTGAGCGCTCGAGCGGTTTACGGTCATATGCGCTTGATAATACGCTTGTTTAAGCGTGTTTTTTTCGAAACCACGTTTTCAAAATTGCCCACATCACAGCTCCGTGAAAAATTAACATATCAAGCTCAAACTTTGATAGTATATTTTTAAAAATATTTACTAGCTATGGTGGGAAAAAATTTATTATTTATAACCCCTTTTTTAATAACAAAATGACAACAAAAAAATGTCGATTTTTTAAAAAACTTCAAAAATTTTACAAAAAAATTTTTTTTTTGCAAGTAATAGGCTTAACAACTAAAAATAATGATATATAATAAAAAAAATTTGGTTTTTTTCATTTCAGATTTTTTTTAAATGCGCGACAGTGTGGGCAGATTTCAAAAGGCGTTTCGGGGGAGCGGCTGTACAGCTGCCATTTTGAAATGAAAATAAATTTAAAAAATTTGTTTGTACACTCAAGACCTGTGTTTATGTAACCCTAAACTTTTTTTTACTAATTAAATTAATACAAGTATGAAAACAAAATCCATGAAAATTTGATTTTTACAGTAGAATCCCCCTTAAGGGCAATGCTTTAGTGCTCCCGAAACTGTAAGTAATCAACATTTTATATTATTGTAACTTTGTATTGTACATTGATAAATAAAAAAGGATCTACAATACTATTGGAGAATAAAAGGCCTTCTATCGAAAAAGAATCAGCGGACTTAGTTCCAGTTGAGGTTGAAAATGTTAAGAGGCAAATTGCACAACTTCTGCCGCCAAAACTTTGAAAAAATTAATTTCATTTTACAATGATCGACGGAAAAGTATTCAGCGCTATAGGGGAACTATCATCAGGAGCTTGCGGAATTTCTGAGGTGACTCCATGTTTAATGAACAAATTGATGAACAAATGAATTTGATCCTACTGAAAATAATTGGGTATCTTAATGAACATTCCAATGACGGGCCTCAAGTGCAAGAAAACTTCGTGCACAACTTCAAATATTATTGATGCCAGAAGAGGTGCTTGAAGCAAGACTGAAATATTTTCGAAATTAAAAGCTGAGCCATATGTGAAAGCTTCGAGACTGCTTACCATGGAAAACTTAAAATACACCCAATGGTTTCGTTGGACGCTTCTATAACATAAAAATATAAAAGTAACTCAAAGTACTTTACATTCAAATAGATGATGAGGTCAAACAGCTTCTTTCAGATGTGAATGAGTTACCTGATAGACTTATATTCGAAAGCTTTGACAAAATGATCAGAAATAATGGATAAAATATTTTTTTACAATAAATCAATTTCATAAAGAAATGAATACACCTCAAGATTGCTCAATCCTGTATTCCAACTGTATTCCAACATTTTTTGGAAAATGGAAAATTCAGAATAAGTACACATGGTGTGTTCTCCAGGCACATTCTCTAGAGTTCAAAGCAAATTAACATCTTCCATATCAAAATTCTTTATATAATATTTACTAATTACAAAGCTAAACTAAATTTTCTGATTGGCTTAATTTGTCTTCAACTGTGTTCGATCAGGTGTTTTTCTGACTGATAAAGATTTTTTCAAAAGGAACTCAAATAGAAATGTCATTTTACTTTCTCAATTTCCCCTGTACCGAACTTAAAGCTGATAGTTCTTGATAACTATTTAACTTAGCGAACACAACTAATAACAATAGCTGTTTTCGATTTAATAACCACTTGTCAACTTGCGAATAAAATTAGTCGCTTGTGGCATACATATGTATTTGGCAACAGTGAACTAATAAGGTTATCTTTTATATTTTGCGCCTTCGCAACACTACTACCTGTGATGAATTGCAATTCGATATTTGTATCGAAGGGCTTGCTACTTTTTAGCATAAACTTTGATCTAACGTTTTCACGAATTTTATTTATTCTTTTTTCAGTGAGTTTAAAAATTCATTTCGCCCCAAAGATGGAATTAACTCGTGAAAATGTTCGTGCGATGATTTATTAAGATTTTCGACGTGAATTATCGAGACAGCAGTGTATTTATCAAATTATCGCGACTTTTGGCATTAAAGCACCACGTTTAGCCACTGTGAAACGCTGGTACAACTAGTTATAACGTGGACGTCGATGAATTTCGTGAAGGCAATCCGAAAACGGTTGTGCCAGAAATAATCGATGCTATGCGCCAATTGATAACGCAAGATCGTTGTGTAACATATCGCCCGATAAAGGCATCTTTAGGCATTAATGGGACTAGCACACATTCAATATAGCGTGAGCATTTGGTCGTCAATAAGATTAGTTCTCGTTGAATACCACATAATTTGACAATTGCCTAATCGTGTCGCTTGGTGTAAAGAAACGTTCCAGAAATTCAGCCGCGTTGGTTGAAAGCGCGTCTATGACATGGTAATAGATGGCGAATCTTGGATCTATGCATATGTGCTAGAAACAAATGAGAAATCGATAGTATAGGTGGTCTAGGACGAGTTTAATCTAACAAAATTTGTTCGCGGAAAAAGTACCTCAAAGTAAATGCTCGCCTGGGGTGGAAGTGTTTAGAGAATCTGGTTATGTAGAAACTATACCAATAAAGAAACTTAAAACAATCAATTCTGAGTGATACACAACCATTTGTTAGCCAGAAGTTTTCGGAGACTTAAGGAAAACCAACTGTCGAAGGCGAATCATGCTTCATGAAAACAATACAAGCTCTTATGTATCGGCTCACTCAATAGATCGCTTTAAACGGTCATCCACCTTAGAGCCCTGATTTGGCACTTAATGATTCCCTTTTGTTCTCGAATATCAAAAATAAAATGCGAGGTCATGTTTTTCAATGCCTGAAGAAACTGTTGAAGTCGTAAAACTGCTGGATTTGAAGGTATCCATTAATGAGAGGCAAATGTGCTTTGAGGATTAATTGAAGCTAATGCAGAAGTGTATTGATCTCCAAGGAGAATATTTTGAAAAACAATAAAGTCATTTTCATTATTATTTTACGGTGTTTTCATTATTGGAAACGAAATATATATAAAGCCAACTGTCTTATTTCGTTGGCAGTTGGCTAAGAAAATATATAGTTAGGTGTGAGCAAACTCTATGCGAGCAAGAAAAATTTATAAAAGGCATAATAGGCATATCCACAATTGAGTTTAAATGCTCCGACAGCATTAGATTTGTTAGTTATGATGGCAAAAATATATGGATATTTGGTTGATGTGTTGGCGTAGTGATTTGCAAATGTCTTGAGACCTCGGTACTTTCACTTAAATGTGAACAAGCCTAATGTATACAAAAAGTATAAGAACATACTAAGAAGATACACAATATATGATTAAAAACTAAATCGCTTTTAATCACTTAATTTATTGTATTTACATACAATTTTTTCACTAAGCAAATAGAGCCGCCTGTAGGCTCTTCTTTTAATTGAATCGATTTTCAATCATATATTTTTATTTCAGGCATTGCAAATACTATATGTACATGTATGTGTGGCCTTAAATTGTGCTATTTCGAATCGTTTCGTTTAGTTTTATTTTTATTGGCGCGTGCGGTTTTACAACTTTGCCGCCAGCAACATTAAGTTAAAAGCGGAAGTGAGTATTTTACTTACTAACATTTTCTTCTACCAACACAATCGCATAAGTGTGCTATAATCAAGCTATCCTTTAGCGCATTATGAGTAAGCGCAGACTTTACGAGCTTTCGCACATGCAAATTTAACACAAAAACCATTGAATTATGTAGTTTGTATTGGTGATACAGTTGATGGCAATAAAAGTGAAGGGAAATATGGGGTGGGCGCAAAAGTCATGAGCTGCCAAATGGATGAGATAAAGGCAGGGGTGGAGAGTGAGAAGAGACTGTAAGAGATGTGAACCCTTTATGACACATCATAAAACCGTCATAAATAGGGATCATATGTCATAACGTGAAAAGGCGAAATGTGTGATATAAGTTAGAAGTTGTTCGAGTAAAGTGCGTAGTAAATTTCGAAAATAAAATTGCACTTTTATTAAACGATATTGATAAGAGTATTGGAAAATGTCGTGGTGGATATGAATATAAAAACGGTGAGGGTTTGGCATGCGATTTCATATTTATTACAATTTTTATTTTAATCATTTCATTTTATTTTTATGCTTCGCTAATTTTTTGCCGGATTCAGAAATCACCGAATTGTCAGAACGACTTGGCTGAGGTCAGTGCTTACTTCCTGCATAGTTACAACAACAGTTGTTTAGCCGAACATATACATACATATGTACATACTTATGCAAGAAAAAGCGCATATCTAGCATATCAAAACTAAAAGTATATATGTATCTAGAACTTTATTTTGGAAAACATTTTTTTATTCTATCTCATCATACTGCTATTTGGTTTCGTTGGTATGTAGCTAAGCATTCAAAAGTGTAACCTAACTTGCAGAAAAAGTAGCTGCAAAGATTTTTTCCCTTTTATTCTGTTTTAAACTCTTAACATCATCCATGAAATACCCGCTAATTTGATTGGAGGGCGGAGAGGCAAGTGAGGAGGACTACCCGACCGCAACGCAGGTTGCGCCCCTATAAAAATGGCCAACGCATGCAGCTGTCAACAGTGGTGCCGCCAACGCGACTCCAATTTTACCTCGTACCTAAAAAAAGTAGAAGAAGACCCAACGAAAAGAAATAATGCGCGCAACACACGCACAGCATAACTTTACAACGCAACAAATGCGATAGATAAGATGAACACAAAAAAGGGTAAACGAGTACTTGGAATTCTTCTAAAACATTTTCGTGTACTACTAAAATTGAGCTCAAGAATTAAAAAATTTCGCACACGCACATATACTCGCACATGCGTTCGAACTAAGGCATTTGCCGCTGGTTGGTAAAACTCTGAAAAATGTTCGAAACATTCGACGTAAACTTTAAGGATATAAATTATCGTTTGTGTAATACCTTTGGCACTTTGGTTCTGCAATTGTTTTTGTTGTTGTTGCTTCCTTTTTCACCGTTGATTCGTATTGCACCCACCGCCGCTGCCGTTTGTCATCACCCATCGGAGCGGCAAGTTGGCAAGACGTTTGGCGCCAGCGTGCTTGACTTGTATAAATGGTACTCTCTACCGTCGACGGCTATCGGCCGCCCCAACTCCGAGGCTTGGTTGTCTTTGCCGCCAGATTGCCGTGTATCTGCGTTGCCATTAGCGTGTAACAGCAGTTTTCGCACACATGCACAAACACTAAGGCACTTACATGTATCATATACGGGTGGTAGTAAAACAATTTTCGTAAAAGAAATCGGTTAAATGTACATACATATGTATGTATGTATGCGTGTAGGTAGGAAGGTACAAACATTCATTTAAATACTTGAGTTAGCCTTTGGGGCGCGAAATGGAGTAGGTCAAATAGCAGAAGGATCCTAGTTTTGGGTGCAAAGCTGCCGTTGATCGAGTATGATTGCGAAATATTGTGAAATAACTGCTGTTAGACTGAAGGTCGCAGATTTGATGCTTACTTCTCGGATATCAAATATCCAAAAGGTTTCGTCTAATGGTGCTGCTCCTCCATAAGTAATTTGAAACGCCCAAGTAAACTTAAGGCCTTCGTTTACAAAAATTTCATCACATCCGGAATTTTGGACTAAATCTGCTAAAGTGTGTGCGCTATGTTTCATTATCGCAGAGGTTCTGCCGGTAGATAACTAAATTAATATGAATAATAATGTAAAGAAAAGTCAGGTGCAGCGTAAAATGTGGATGATTCATTCTACAGGCAACTAGAGAGCTCCTTAACCTGGGGTTTGTCGCTAGGCAAATACAAATTCAAACGGTCGGAAACGGGTAAAAATTACCATATAATATATAGATGTCTAATTAATTAAATATTTATTTTACGTAGGGAGCGCGTCTTTTGTTTCTACGCAGAAAGGTACTTGAAGCGGCAGGTCACTATATTTTGTAGAAAACAATTTAGAAGTGGTTTTATTACCTCTGTGGTATTTTTTACCCAGTAACGACAAACGCCGGGTTAATTTGGCAAAACTCTGAAGATTATTCCTGTTAAATACCGGGTGATTTTTTAGCTATTATCTTTTTAAACACTTGATTTAAACAGCTGACGCACGTTTCGTTTTTGTTTCACTGTCAAACATCTTCTGTTTGGTCTATAATTTAACCATGAATCGTCTTACAATTGAACAACGCTTGCAAATCATTGAATTTTATTATAAAAATGCGTGTTCTGTTAAGAAAGTTATGGATCAATGGGTATGTAAATAAGCAGAATTGTCGATTTTGGAGTGAAGATCAGGCAGAAGAATTGCAAGAGCTACCAATGTATCCAGAAAAGGTCACAGTTTGGTGCGGTTTATGGGCTGGAGGTATCTTTGGACCGCATCTTCAAAGATGCTGCGAATCGTAACGTAACTGTGAATGGTGAGCGCTACCGTGAAATGATATCCAACTTTTTTTGCCCAAAATGCAAGAGCTTGACTTGCATGACATGTGGTTTCAGCAAGACGGTTCCACATGCCACACAGCACGCGTAACAATGGACTTGTTGAGAGATGAGTTCGGTGAATATTGTATTTCACGTTCGGGACCTGTCAATTGGCCACCCAGATCATGCGATATAACGCCTTTAGATTATCTTTTGTGGGGCTATGTTAAAGCTCATGTCTCTTCAGACAAGCCTGCTTCAATTAACGAATTGGAAGACAACATTAAAGCATTTATTTGAGAGATACCAGTCGAAACATTGGTAAGAGTATGCCAAAATTGGACTAAGCGGATGGACCGTTTGAAGCACAGTCGCGGTCAACATTTGCATGAAATAATCTTCAAACATTAAATTATATGGACTGTACTATCGATTTAAATTGCAATTTCTTGAATTGTTCTGAATTTTACGTGTGTTTGTTTTTGAAAAACTTTCCTATGGCTCTTAAAAAATCACCCTTTATATTGCTATACCACGCAGTTTGTCCTCTTCATACAGATAGTTCAGTGGATAGTTCATACAATATGTTCAATTAATAGGGCAGAGATTCGAGCTTGTACGACAATCTTGTTATGTAAAATTTCCTTTAACGCGGTGCTCCTACAAAACGATTTTCAAATTAACGGCAAAGTTACATCGCAATTTTTGTTTCACCAAGTTTTAAAACATTTGTGAAGCAATTTTGTTAAAAAGTTTTCATATAAATATATTTCAAAACTTTTGTCTTACAAGTTTATTTTGTGAAACTCAACGTGAATACCTTTCACAATCAGTAAGTTTCTTTTAATTTTTTTATAGCTTAAATTAGGCCCTAAAACTGCCAAAAGGAAAGGAAGGCACGTGGTTAAAACGAAAATTTATCACAATGGAAACCAAAATTAAAATTTTGGATAGACTTCCAAATTAAGAAAGGGTAGCTGATATTGCTAGACATTTTAAATTAATTGAATCAACAATAAGAACAATAAAACAAAACGAAGAGAAAATAAGAGAACGAAGAGATAAGATACAAATGGAACAAGCGCTAACGGTGTAGTTTGAAGATATGGTGAAAAAGCGATTGCGCTTAGATGGAAATGTAATTACGCAGAAAGCATTAAAACTATTCAATGATTTAAAGGAAACAGGTCCGCTATCAACCGATGAAGACAGCCATTAATTCGTGGCTAGCAAAGGATGGTTTGATAAGATCCAAAACCGACGTTCATTACACAATTTGAAAATACAGGGTGAAAGAGCATCCGCAGATTCTGATGCAGCGGATAAATATCCAGAAGAGTTCGTAAAAATTGTTAAGGAATATGATTATTTACCAGATCAAATGTGCCGTCAAGAACTTTTATTTCGAAAAACGAAAAAACAGCACCTGGATTTAAGGTTTCTAAGGACCGAATAACATTGTTACTTTGCATTAATGCATGACCACGCCAATGTTTTTTAACCGATCTTTAAATCCACGATCTATGAAAGGATGCAACAAAAACAATGTTCCAGTGTATTGGAGAGCGAACAAAAAAGCATGGATGACTGCCAGTTTATTTAATGAATGGTTTCATCATTGCTTTGCCCCTGACGTAGAAAATTATTGAAAAAGAAAAGTACTTGGTATTTAAAGTTTTACTACTTTTAGACAATGTTCCATCTCATGCAACTGATTTATGCCATCTTAATATTCAAGTCGAATTTTCACCGCCCGACACTACATCGTTATTACAACCTTTAGATCAAGGAATTATAGCAACATTTAAAGCATTCTACATACGCAAATCAGTTGAGCTAATATTCCAGAAGATGGAATCATCAAATATTATATAACGGTAAAGAAAATCTGGAAACAGTTCTCAATTTTAAATTGTGTTGAAATCGTTGGTACGTTACTTAAAGAAGTTTTTCAATTAACACTGAGAGCTTGCTGGAAAGTACTATTGCCGGAGGTGGTAGTTCTGGAAACTGTTGCTAATCCAGTAGGGGACGAATATAGAAATGTAGCAAAGCTGGCGAACGTAATAAGAGGCGATGGATTTGACGAAATTATTATAGATCATATTCGAGAATTAGTTACGGATGACAAAATAAATCAAGCAGATTTAGTGGCAATGACAAATGAAACATTAACGATTGAAGATAGCTCTGACGATATTCCCGATGTAGGAAATAAAAACTTTTCACTAAAGAGTATTGAGAAAATTTTAAATCTGGAGAAGGAGTTGGAAGAGCATGTTTCAGAAAACGATCCTCTAGCGGATAAAGCAAAAATATTCTAAAGAAATCTAGAAAACCATTTAACTGCCTGCCAGGAAATCTATAAAGATTTACGAAATAAGAGAAAACAGACTTGAATAAAAGATTTTTTAAAACCAGTAATCGCCGTCAAAGATCAATCTGATAGTGTATCAAGCTCTGACTTTGAATTGGGACGACCACGAGCAAAACATTTCATCCAAACTCGAATTATAATAATTGGGCCCTTGGAGGAAGACTTGTAGAATATCGTTATTTGAATTTTGGTTTAATTTATTGTTAAGTAGATTTAAAATTGCGTTTTTATTTTGTTTTTTTTTCAGATTTTATTTAATTTTGTTTTGTGTTTTTTAAATAAATGAATTGGCATTAATTTATGCTGATTAACGAATTGAATAAATGGAAAAATATCTGAAATAAAACATATAAAACCATTTTTTTTTTCGAATAGGAACCTAACCCTGATTTTTGTATGGAGTAAAAGTTTCCTACAACGCGGATTTTTTCAGGAACCTGTTGACGGCGTTGTAGGAGGATTATCTGTATATACAAAAACTGTTGGTCGATCTTTAGCTCCTGTGTGATACTACGATTATTATCATGCTGGTTAAATTCGATTATTTTCAGTGATTTTATCGACATTATTGACTTTTTCTTTCTCAAATCAGAATTGCAAGTATCGGCACCACAAACACCATTCTCAATTTCAGCGGTATGCCTTACATTTTCGACTTCATCAAAGAAAAACTGTAAAATTTACCGAGTTATCTCTTTGCTGGCTTCCTTTATTAACACCCTTTAACTCACAACCGTATAGAAAAACAAAAACCAGCAAAATAATTTTTGTAGTGTAAAATGTCACCTTAACATTGAGCATGAATTTTAAATGTTTTGAGCGTAGAGCGTAGAAGAGCGTGTTAATTAGATAAGCATTTCATGCGCCTATTCATTTGTATTCTCAGAAAGATGTGTATAAACTGAAAAAGCTGTTATACATATGTACGTAACATATGTATGTAAAAATGTTAGGGTGGGTAATTTTGTGTGGAACGATATTCATCGACATCGTTGCTAACGAATTCGGATTCTACAGAAAATTTTAAGAAAAAAATCTAATTGAGCATAGATCTAAAATCAATTTCGAGCCCTCTCAAATTCTGAGAGGAGTCAACTTTAATTAATATGAAAATTGGCTTGAAGTTATGGCAATGAAGATAGAAAGTATGAAAAATACACCTCTGTTGAAAGTAAAAATGATCCTAACCCACAATAACTTTAAAACACGTTGTTATGTCTAAAAAAATAAGGCTTTGAAAAAATTCTAAAAATACGTTTTTGAAATATCGAAAAATTTAATTGTTTTTTGGTTTCCTGTAAGTTTCAGCTTAATTTACAATAAACAAATTTCATATCTTAAATGAAATTGCATTTGTAGCGCCTTTATAGGGTTCTTTAAATAAGAACTGGACACTAAAAATAAACTCTTCATACCAGAAAATCCCCAAGTCTAAGTCTGTAATAAAAAAATAACATTAATAATCAGGTACATAACAATTATAGGCTTTATGGCAAAGAACGTTGATCTACAACAGTTATTAGATGAGAACTATTTTTCGCAACAAGAGTTATATGCCTGAGTTTATTTTACTGTAGTTATTTTATGAAAGAGATAACTGTTAATAAAGACATTTTTTTGCTCCCAGTAAAAGTTAGATAAGAGTTTATTAAGTAGAAAAACGTTACAATATTTATGTTATCGCACAATTTACAGAATATGATATAAATCTTAATTATACATCATTATATTTGTATATTTATCACAGGTTTGGTTTTTTAAACGCTATACATCTTACAAGCTAGGGTTAATCTATGCGCATTTAAGTACCAGGGCCTAATTGAACATTAAGAAAGTTCAGTTATTAGCAGATTGTCCGAAAAAATGGAATGAATTTTGAATCTTTTAGTCAAATTTTGTATTTGATCTGACAAAATCTTAGTTTTTGATTCATCATGAAGCTTTCTGGTGGAGAAATGCCATGGGAGTCGTATCATCATTTTGAGTACCTTATTTTGGCAGATTTGTTATTTCCCAACGTTTATTTTTCAAGTTGCCTGATAACTAATATGCGGGAGTTTTCTTTATCAGTAATAAGAAATGCAATCTGCACATAACCTCATCTCATAACAACACAGATATTTAACAATTAAATATCAATTATTTCTGCACATTTAACACTTTAACTTGGTCTAATTTAGAACTCTGCTGGCCAAGCTGATATTGAAGTAGAATTATTGACAACATTTGCATTTGTCATAAAAACACGGATAATTTTCCACTAAGTTAATACATTTTAATATTCAAATTTTTATCGGAAATATCAAAACAAATGTCAAGTATTTCACATCTGCTTACGGTTACGGGGAAAAATTAAAGTTCAGAAGATGCATACGGCTACGGTTATGTTTACGGCGTTATGGCGCCGGTGCAATTATGATGACGTGCTGAGTAACAATCTCTAAATTTCTATGACAACTAAGTAAAACCTAAGGCTTGGTTAACAGAGTTCTTAATCTTATCTCTGAGTTGAACCCGTTAGTAGCAATATCATGAAGTCACGATCTCAGTACTAGTACGCCACGGTGTACATAATTGTAGCTTGCTAGCATCCAATTGTACTCAATCGTTCACCCAGCTTGTCTCATTTATTTCGACTTGTCATTTTTGAAAATCGAACGAACAGTGCAACAATGCATGCACTTATTATATGTATATGGTATATTTAGGTAGATATAGATTGGCAACGGAAAAATATTTTTCTTGCATACTAAAACAAACGTTCAGAAATACATAATTCTTATGAGCAACAAAAAAAATATGTTTCATCTAATATTTGCTATGAAATCACTTCTTAGTTAAACTTCAGAATTCGCGCAACGTTATTAAATCGTAATTCGAAATAACTGTTCTGCTCACTGTTCATAAAACGTTGGTCAATAATAAGCTTCATACAGTGCCGGATTTAAACAAAATGCCGCCCTGTGCACCATAAGGAATGCCGCCCTAATTTTTTAAATTTGTGTGTGCGTGTTTGTATTATAGTACAAAAAATAGTCGTTATACAATAAACAGGTGTAACAAAACAAATTTTGGGTAGTTTTATGCATCAATTAACAGATTATAGAATAATATTTGATATATTTCAATTTTTATTGTTGAGCAAAATTTTTATTGTTTAATTATAAATTAAGGGCCAGGAAAATGTAATAAATAGCATAAAATATAGTAGTACATCTTAAAAAATAGAATCCAATTGAATCTATATAACAGCATACTTACTTAAACATATTATCAATCTTTATTAGATGAGCAAAAAAAGGAATGATTGCTTTTATGAGATCAAATTTTTACACATCACCTTAAATGCGAACACGTCTGGCTTTTCGTACTGCAAACTGGTGTATTAAATTGTCACAATTCAAGCGTTCAAGTAAACCAGACTCAATGCACAGTAGAGCCAGACTATTCAGGCGGTTTTCAGACATTGTTGAACGCAAATGATTTTTTACTCTATTCAGACATGAAAATGAACGTTCTGCGCTGCAGTTTGTTGACGCTAATGTGTTAAATATTCGATATGCTATCTCCACATTTGGAAACTCAGTGTATAACTCGTTCGTCCGCAGAAGTTTCAGAAGGTCAGATGGCGAGTTACGTTCTATTTTTCGTTCAGACCAGTACGCGTGAAAATGAATCATTTCGACAGTGAATGAAATCTCAAGTTCTGAAGTATAAGCTTTTCTCAAACATTCCGATCTTTCACGAAGCTCTTTGAAATTCAAACCTCCAAAATTAGTAATCACTAAAAATTTCTCGTATAACCTTTCATATGCTTGGTTTCTCTTTCTCAATTCTGAATCAACGTTGTCTAGTATGATATTGAAGGTATTTATCTCTTGATTCGTCAGCTTGTAACTTTCTTCTTCTTTTTCTCGAAACAGTTGTCTGATATTCTTGTATCTGCTGCTACTTTTATTAGTCCACGATAGTCATTAACTACATCAGTAATGTTGATTTCAACTTTCTGTAATCTTTTACTAACCGCGTGGATTCGTGATAGTAAAAAATGCCAAAGAATGTGCATGAATGTTATCTCAAGTCTCTCTAGTTGAATCCTCAGTACTCTAGCTTCTTGTCTCGTTATAGCATTCTCAGTTACATCTTCTTCGAATAAGATCGGAGTTTCAATGATTTTGCCATAGTAGACAAAATATTTTGTTACATCAATACGGTTATCTATGTATTATTAAGAACATTTGTCAATAGAAAAGTATTTGAATGCTTTTACTGTATGCACCTGCTTTCTAACCTTGTTTTAGAAGGACTGTCGGTTTTTAACAATTTAATATACAAAATCGAATGACTGATGTATTTTTTCCTGCGCCACATTTGCGCTAACCGCACTCTCTCAAACTTCGAAATATTTTTGTTATTGCGAATAAAATCAATTTTTATGGCCTAAAGAAGTCAATGAATAAAATCGCTCTGGCGGGTATTGTGGGCCACGTATTATATAACCATAGATAACGATTATTTCTGTGTGTACGAAGGTTTCTGAAGATGGAATTGCAGACAAACTATTAATTACAACAATTATCCTGAATCAACATTGTTTGATAAGTAATTCTCAAAAAAACAGTTTTTGTCACTCGAATCATATTTATTTATTTATAATATATGAAAAGAAATACTTCATTTTTTCATACACACTAATGCATTCGAGAAATTTTACGTAATTTAAGTAAAAATGTTATTTTATACATTAAAACCATAACATTTTTCAATAAAAGGTTTGGTTTCCCACAATTTCCGACACTGTCGGATAATGTGGGCCAAAATTTCCAATTTTTTAGGAACGTATAATTAACGTTCAGAAATTAACTTTGATATTCTTACAATTATTTCTCGCATATATGGATGACTAAACTTTCACTAACTGTTAGAAACTAATCCGAGATCAGCTTCTTATTTTCTCCATAAGCGTTTTCCCTAAGGTGGCCCCTAATATCCGCCGCTCCTCGAGTATAATTTTTTTTTTTTCAATTTTCTTCTCCTAGTTTTGCCGCCCTTCTAGAATCTGCCGCCCTGTGCGCAGGCACCGTTGGCACTTAGTGTAAATCCGCCACTGGCTTCATATTAACTTCGACTTAAAGTCGAAAAAAATTGGCACGCCCTAATAATTATATTCACATTACAGGGACTTACAAGTACAACTTTCTTTTTAGCAGTGCTTTTTTTTATTGTTGTCACAGTTCGATGGGGTCTCTTTGAACATAACGCTCATTTACTGTAAGAGTGTCATAATCCAAAGAGTGTTAAGAAAAACGTCGTCAAAGTTTTCAAATTTAGTAAGCCTCCTTAACTAAATGTAAAGACACGTTTTTACTATTAAAAGGTATCGCTATGTATTTTTTACATAGCTTAGAAGAGGAACATACTTATCCAAAAACAAAAAAACACTTTCTAGGTTATGAAATTATTGAAGTAAAGAGCGATACTGTTTTCTAAGACGAGTCAGTTATTTTCTACTTCTTATGGTATTCATTTGAGGTATTTAGGTTAGGTTGAAGCGGTTGTCCATTGTAGGACACACTCAGGCTGATGGCCCATTGTGATGCCGCGTGGGGAACTAGCCCCTATCCCTCCTCGAACCAATGTGTGCTATTTAAAAATTTCGCAAGGTCCTTAATTTCGACAGAGCCGAGGTATTCTAACTCAGTGACACAGAAGGTTCGGTATCGTCTCTTCCTCTTCCTCGTCTAGACAACTTCTGCAGAAGTCACGTGTTTGCACACCCATTCTCTGGGCGTGCCTACCGATTAGGCAGTGCCCCGTAATGACTGAACTCAGTGTCTCAGTGGCCTCGTTACGCCATCTTTCGTTCGCTACTCTTATAATTTCCTCGCGGATACGTAGTCTACATGTTTGCAAGGGTATACCTATATAGTTGTCTATGTACTCATCAGTCAATTTGGTGCCGATTTTCGCTAGTTCATCGGCTCTGCAGTTCCCCTCAATGTCGCAATGGCCAGGAACCCATGCTATAATTAGGTGAAATGGCTCAGCCATCTCGTTAAGAAATGCACGGCATTTCATGGCTACCTTGGAGGTTATCGACTGTTTTGTGAGGGGTTTTATCGCCGCCTGGCTATCAGTGAAAATGTAGATATCATCTCCGGGTATCGCACGACACTGTACCAGTGTCACGGCTTTCATTATTGCCATCAGTTCAGCCTGAAAGACACTACAGTAGTCGGGGAGCCGAGAACTGAAGGAGATCCCCAGATGTTCGGAATATACACCTCCGCCCACCCTGCCATCGAGCTTTGAGCCATCTGTGTATACATGGATGGACTCGCCCTGTCTTACCACGACCCGCTCCCACTCTTCTCTCGAGGGTAGGAGGGTCACGAACATTGTAGTGGCAAATATAAGCGGAACTTTATAGTCCACCTGTCCGGGAAGTCCCAACGCGCCATCCAGGATTTTTCCGTGGCCATAGTCTGTGTTTGACCACTTGCTTAAAGTGCTCAGTCTTATTGCTGCACTGCGCGCAATGTACTTTGCCTGCAGGTCTACCGCAAGGAAGTTTAATATCACATATAGTGTTCTTACGCAAAGCTAAACTTCTTTCATTGTAGGGTAGGTAGGGTGGTTGTCGTAAGACACACTTAGACCTTCGGCAGGTCCATTGTGATCTTTCATTGTAACTATAAGTTGTAATGGCGTTTAAAATATATATGTAATTGTGCACTCTATATAATACAAGACATACATAGTTTTACATGTTTTTACATTTAAAATTTTAAATCTTTGCATTAATTCATTAGGCATACATTTTTTAATCTTGGTGAAGGGTAGTTGCTTTTAAAAATGTTAACAGCTCGAGGATTTGAATGAGTAGCAAGCCATCTGCTGGCGGCTTCTGCTGATGTCTGCGTAAATTGCATAACATTTAGTTCTCGTTGCTAGGCTTCGTTTGGTACAAATAATGGAACATTTGCACATGTGTGTAACACCTGTGGCTGGAATCTCTGCAGCACTTTCAGGTTAGATTTTGAGGCCGAGCGCCATATTTCGATTCCGTACGTTCTTATTGGTTTAGGGAGGACTTTATTGTCTAGTGACAATGCTAATTTGTGGCCAAGAAACCAGTAAAGTGTACTGAGTTTCAGCCCAAGTTGTAAAAATATATGCGATCGTTACGTGAGGCGCCTGTCTAACAGAATACCTAAATCTTTATCTGTCTCAGGTATTAGAGCGCTGTTTAGATCTACGACGGGTCATTAGCCGTAGCGAAGCGTGAAAGTAATATGCATATATCACTGGCTTCTTGTAATGTTCACAGATTTTCTTGTAAGTGGTAAAAAGCAATTTAGGCATGACTACTTTTGCAATAATAATTGGCTGTATATGCGCTATTCGTTAAGGGTAGGTCGGCTGTGAACAAAGAATACAAAACCGGTCCTATAACACTTCCTTCAGGTATACCTGCTTTAATTTCGTGAAGGTTGGTAGTCTCATTGTTTATTTGGACAAGAAAATGTCTAATATTTAGGTACGATTTTAGAAGCATACTCGTATAGTAATTAACGGTAGGCTCAATTTAACCTCTTCAGGGCCATCGGCACATATGTGTACGTTTAGGGTTTTTTTATTTTAGTTATTTCAAGAGAAATGAAGTAAAATTTTATTAGAGAATATTTCACTACAGAATCCCTCACCTAAAGAAAAACAAATCGTTAAGTACAACGGGACGGATAACGGAATATTCTGCTTTATTCATGGTGTTTTTATAGCATTACAACGATAACTTCTTGTGCGTAAAGTGTTTCCATTTATTCAAAAACTATCATTATTACTTCCCAAATAAAATATCAGGTAAGTAAAATATAATCCCTTTCAATGATTGTATAAGTTTAAAAATCGTAATTTGTATTATAAGTCGCATTTTATAGCCAATTATAAACGTACACATATGTATGTGTACAGTTATCGGTTGAAGTAGTATTTCTTGTAAAAATTGTTTCGAGTAACATTTCTCTCAAGTCTATTATAAACAATAAATTCTTGTTCTGATGGATTAAATTTTACAATGAAGGCAAAAAGAGGATACAATAAGGAGCAAATCATTGCAGAAAGACAAAATAATGTAAGCTCAGATGTTGAAGAGTTAGAAGAAGATTTGACGATTGATCCCCAGAACCCAGAAAGATCTTTTATGAATGAGGAAGACTACACCGACTCCGATGGAAGTATTTATTTTCGCAACTCCAGACGTATTTTAGAAAGTGAGACTAGTGACGAGGAAGACCTATTAGGTATTAGACAACACCAACGGTCCCCGATTTGGTACACTGAGAAGGATAATGAATGTTCTAGATTCTATAGGACACTTTCCCTTAAGAGTTGAGCATAAAAACCCCCCACGATCTCATGATAAAAATTGAACGAGACGAACTCGCTATATACTTATGTGAAGAGTGTAAAGAATCCGTATGCTCTGAGTGCATAAAATCTTTCCATTCTTAGATGAACTCTACGCTAAGTGGCCACATATGTGGGATTAATTTTTTTTTTTTTTTTGTAAAAATTACTTACTGAATTGTTATAAATGTGAATAACTCGTAATAAAATGAAAAATAAAATTAACTTTTTTCACTTTAAAAAATTCGACCCTGAAGAGGTTAAGCATATAATAGCATTTTATTAGCAGACATTTGTGCAATAACTTATCAAAGGCTGGCGTAATATTTAAAAATACTCCGTTTTTCAATTGCTGCTCTAGCGAATTTGTATACACAATAAACCTGTCTATAGAGAAGATGTTTGTGGAGTTTTCAATTTATGTTTTAACTAGAAGTAAATACATATTATTATCTAATGATATATTGTTAATAGATATCGTCATGAATTTGCACATCTAAAATAAGACCTACTTGAAAGTAATTCTTACATATGTACATATATATTTATTATTTTTTTTTGTTTTTTGGTTTTTGAGCGATATTTCAATAAAAAGAGAATGATTTCTCCATATAAAATAAAAATGAGAATCTTGAACTTGAAAGACCCTGTACAACTATTTACAACTGTGAACATGTGCGTCAACTATGCGCAAGTGTGCACATACATACGCAGTTTATGTAGTAAACATGTTATATGATAATACTATTTTGCTAAGCAACCGTGTGGGTGTGTGCGAGCGTCGAATAGTCAGCCTCCTCATTCAATAACAAAATTGTATATTTTTTGCACTGTTTTTCTCTTTTGTTTTGATTCTCATCTTCTTGTCATGTCGTGTTTATAGATATCCTTCGATGAATTTTCCCTTTCAATCCTTTGTAACGAACAGGCCGTGAATGTCGGCATAAATGACTTTCCATAATCGCAAAACTTTTATGCTATTCTTAGTTTAACCTGTCATTGATAGGCGTTATTGGCATTATTTTCGTAGACATACCTACATATGTATGTAAGTATGTGCGCATGAACATAGTTGTTTGAATGCTAGTGACAATAGCCAGCTGCCAGTTATTTTAACATACATATTCCACTCACATTAGACCAAATAGTATACATATGCACATGCCTGCGTGTATACATATTTACATGCAAATGTTTGTGCCACATGAACACCAACAGACTTATGCTGTGTTCTCACGCCACATAATTCGCTCTCCCATCCGCAATTCGCTCTCTCATTCCTAATTCACTTCCCATTTACCTTTAGAACTACGTCATTTCGAGAGCGAATTTTCTCCTTTGCAAGTAATTCAGTGAGAATTATCAAGAAGTCGTTGTTTTATAGGAAATTTATCGAAATTGGCTACCAAACCCAAAATAAGGAAACATAGTGCACAAACGTTGAATAATAACCAGATAAACATATTTTATAGTAATGGAGGCAAAAAAGAAATTTTTAACAAAACTATGATATCGGGGAGGCTGTTGATCACCTCTAGAATAGTAGAGGAGACCAAATTATGTTCAGAGAACTATTCCACCTTATTTTAAATTCTGTGAAGGTATCATTGCTTCTGAAAGTTTAGTCTAGAAGAAAGTAAGTCCTTTGAAAAGCTTATACAAGGTGGCGCAAAATTAATCTCCCGAATGGAAGATTTCATATTTCTGCGAATGGCATCAATCATATTTGAAACTTGTGAACTAAACGCATAAATATCCAAAACACAGATTTCCATCACCCAAAATAGCTTTTTTTATTTAGTGACAAAGTTATTCGAAAACAAAATTGGATGATTAATTTTGCGCCACCTTTTATTAACTGGTGAATATTTTTATAAAACATGTTATAACTATTTTAGAATCAAACATTCTGAGAGATGGACTGTCAGTGCGCTAATGAAGAATTCAAGGCCAAATAAAAAGCAAAGAACAACAACAAAAATGAGAGCTGCTTAAGTGAACTTCAAATGCGTTATAGAAACAGCGTAAATTGCGAATTATGTATTTGGCGAATTACTTAAAAACCGAATTGCGTGCTGTGTGAACATAGCATTAGTAAGATAACAAAGTGTAAACAATGAAGAGCAATTTGTATGGCATTTTAGCCAGCACGGATCATCGGCTATCACAAAAGAAAAAATGAGCAAGTATAATAACACTGCCCTGCATCGGTTTTGCGAATAAGATGTGACCTAGTGTTCCCGAAGGGAATTTTCGCGCTGAGCACGAATCCGAGTTCAAAAATTTTCCATCACGTCAGGTTTTCGAGAAAAAGGGGGTTGAAACCCCTAAAAATAGCGTATTTGGCCATTTTTCAAAAATTGTGGAGCAGAACCCTAACGTGCTACGATCTTCGTTATTGTCAGTAATTGAAGGTTGAACTTTGCTCTTTGAAATAAGCCCAAACCCAAATTGTTCGCATGCACCCTTAGAGTAGGGGGTGTACCTATGTCTATGTCTATGTCTTATGGGTAGAGAAAAAAATGAACATAGGAACTTATCTACACCCAAGATAAGATATAATGAAAAGTGCAGTTTTCCTAAGGTATTTAGTGTCGCTGATTACAAATCTGAAGTCAAACATTCCATTTAAAAAGAAATAAAAAAAATCAAATTCAAATTTTCAAATCCTAAGTTCCTATGTTCATTTTTTTCCCTACCCCCGTAGACATAAGTACCCCCTACTCTAAGGGTGCATGCGAACAATTTGGGTTTGGGCTTATTTCAAAGAGAAGTTCAACCTTCAATTACTGACAATAACGAAGATCGTAGCACGTTAGGGTTCTGCTCCACAATTTTTGAAAAATGGCCAAATACGCTATTTTTAGGGGTTTCAACCCCCTTTTTCTCGAAAACCTGACGTGATGGAAAATTTTTGAACTCGGATTCGTGCTCAGCGCGAAAATTCCCTTCGGGAACACTAGGTCACATCTTATTCGCATCAGAAAAATTGAAATTTGCAGGGCAGTGTAATCGACCCATGTGTCTGTATGCATACACGCCCGTACATGTAGATGCTTATATCAGTAGTTATGCGCTTGTGTGCGTGCCAAATTGATAAGCCTATTTGTACTGATTATTAACATATCCATTTCTGGCATAGAGCAAAGTTTTACTTACATTAAGTACATAAATGTATGTACAATATATATCAGTATATATATATATTATATATGTGCACATATACATACATACCGCATTCCATTAGGTTCAAGGCCATTCTCAAGTTAGTATTACACACATACACATGCACCAAATTTTTATTCAATTTTGCTATTAATACACTTCTACCGAAATGTTAAGAGCTATATTGAATTTCTTATTGTATTTATTGTTTTTTTATTATATGTACATATGTATGTAGGCAGTCAACATGTATGCCACTCACACTTCACCGTCAAAATTCACAACTTAATTAGCAGTCCACGAACGTAAATTTGCATTTGATTTGAATTTTGTTAAACTGTTTTATGTGCACAAACTTGTTGCACCATATAATTGTACAAGAATGTATATAGTACACACATATGTTTATATGTGTAAACATTTTATATGCACATATGGAAATCCAGTTTAATTTCCTTTGCTTAAACAGCCACTGAACTTATTACTACAAAGTGCATTCATAAAGGGTGTTTGTTTTTATAGTACATAAAGAACTTTTTTGTGGTGTTATTTGCAATTCAATTCTGTTTCATTGTTTCTTAAAAATGCTCACATATACATTTTTGACTAAATGGCTTTGTAAATAAGATGATTCACCAAAAATCCGTTTTAGGTGTGGTTTACTTTATTGGTTTTTTTTTTAACTGCGGAAGGAGCTCACGTTTCTGTCAAAAATGTGCGTTGAAAGTAAATGATTCGCAACTTATTAGATCCCTACGCGAATACCAAGTGCTCTAGGTAATAAGTCGTTGGCACAAGCCGTGAAATCGTCAACACTGTACTGGGACGAACTTTTGATAGCCTACTTCTCTCAAACAACGAGCAAGTGACTGGCCATGATGGGGTCCTTTGGGCTACTATTTTTAGGAAACACGCCCATTGACTAGTCTAAGCTAAGAAACCCACTACGATTGAAGTTCAGCTAAGTTGGAAAAATTATTGAATGCACAACATAGAACTTTCCACAAAGAAGTTGGCCTCAGAGCCCATCTTAGCTAAGGAATCAGAGGTCTCGTTACCCGCGATACCCACGTGTCCCGGGACCCATGTTAGCATCAGGCTATTATGTCTACCGACATAGTTCAGCCTGGATTTACAGGACTTGACTACCACTGATGTGGTTGGAGGGCTGTCTAAGGCCATAAGTGCAGCTTGGCTGTCGCTGCAGACACATATAGATCTGCCTCTCCATCGGTTTTCCGCAACAAAGTGCATCGCTTCTTGAACTGCATACACCTCCGCTTGAAACACAGATGCATGCATTCCAAGAGCAAAGTGCAGTTTTGTCCCACTGGATTTCACGCAGACCCCAAAGCCGGAGCCATGCTCGGCCCTGGAGCCATCCGTAAAAATGCGAAAACAGTGTTTGCCGGGCTCATTTTCTGTGTTTGACCACAACTGAGCCTCTGGCAGCACTACACTGTATCTCTTTTCAAGTACGACTCTTGATGTCATGGAGTCAACTGGCATGGAGAGAATCGTTGGATCGAGTCCATGCCTTCTCTGTTTTCCAATGTCGGTCAGGAGCCGTACCAGTTCCCATTGTGCTTCAGCCTACAGACGGCCTTCAAGGCCTCTCCTTGAATGAAAGCATCAAGTGTTGGCAAACCAATCAGAGCATCGAATGCCGGGCCTGAAGTAGTCGGAAAAGTTCCGGTGCAACAGATGGCCACAGTGCGTTGTAGTCTCGATAAGGTCCTTTTGACTCCCACGAGAGAGAGTCTACTCATCCAGACCACTGATGCATAGGTGATAATAGGTCTTAGGACCTTGCTAGGAGAAAGACCTCACGTTTTCCCAAAGACACTGCCAAAAAGCTATGTTTCAACGTGTGATTTCCATAGGAGCTTACTATCGAGGACTACTCCAAGATATATAATTTCCTTGGATAGCTGGATTATGACTCATTTTAGCTTAGGCAGAACGAGTCCATCAAGCTTTCTCCTTCTGGTGAAGGGGACAATACCAGTCTCGGCGGGATTTGCCGATAGCCCATTCGCACAGCACCAAGTGTCAATCAGATCCAGAATTTTTTGTACTTTCCTGCAGATGTTCATAGGTGCAGGCTTAAAACAAGAACTTTTTTAGCTGTAATCGCAAAATTGGATAGACTGGATGGTTTACATAAGACAGCAAAGGCCTATTTATACAAAATACTCAGTGCCATAAATCTCGCACATTGATAAAGCCAGGAAATATTCATAAGAAGGCATAGAATATGGGGATGAGTATTTTCTTTACGAGTACATCAAAATACTATAGATTCTTTGTAGAATTGAATCTTAGGAAAATCACAAAAGAAGCACAAGAACACAGAAATATAATGTATTCACATACTTAGCTCCTACAAAAACCCAACATGGCACATACACTGCCTAAAAGTATAATATATGGCTCAAAATCCTCAATGATTTTTGATAGTTTCTTTCCCGGACAAAAAAAACGACATTTTTTTTTTAATTTCGAAATTTTGATGAGCATTTTTCTTAGTTTTATAAATCTTGTACAAAAGTTGAAACTTGTATGAACTATATTTTTGTAAAATACACTGTGCGACAATTTTGGGGTCATCAAAATCAAACCACACCGGACCTTTTTTTTCTGAAAATATACCTATTCAATAGCAAAACCCTCGCTGGGTTTTTAAAAGTTAGCTCGATTTTTTTCTTTTATTGCGTTTTGAAGTTTTCTATTTTCATGAGATTTTGGAGTTTTACCTGTACGCTAAATTTGACTTATAAATCGACCTTTGTTTGATTTAATCGATTTATTTTGTCATAGCTTGATGCAGAAATGTCGTACATGTACAAATAAACTTATTTTGAGAAGAACCTATATCTCAATACGCAATTTTGAATACCAAAACTTCGAAAAATTGTATGTTTTTACCATTTTTTACTGTAATTATGAAAATAATTTTATACGTAACCACCCGTTATACACATTTTCAGAATTTTCTATTTTTGCTAGTATTTTTTCCAGATACGGTTTTCCAATGAAAATTGGATGTAACGAAATGTGATCGTGAGTAGTGAAAAGCAAGATTGGTCTCACAAGACTTTTAGCCTGTTAAGTACATAGAAAAGTGGCTAGCACACATTCCATACTACTTTTTTTGCTTCGAAAAAATAATTTTTTGGAAAAGTTTTCGAAGACTTGTAAATTCATATAGAAAGTAATGTCATAAAAAAGGTGTGTGCAAAATTTCAGGCACATCGGTCAATAACGTTTTGAGTTAACGTGTACGCCAATTCGAAAAATATAGTTTTGAGAAAAACGCGTCTAAAGTCGGCAACGTAACTGCAGGTATACCTCTCCCAGCGCTCGAACGCAAATAATAGAGTCGTCACGGTTGACGATCTATAATATAGGAAATACTTTAATTTAAGTTCTAAAAATTTGTTGACACATTCTTAAGGGATTATATTAACATTTTATGAAAAAAAAAACAATTTTTTTCGAAATTTTACAGGTATCTGCCCCCTTAATGCTTCTGAGGGCCATATCCGTCGAGTTGACGATGAAGATCTCAGGTATAAATCATACATCATGCGCAGAATGTTTATGTCGGCAGTTTACAAAGTGAAGTCCAAAATAAACAAGACTGAGCTAAAATAGAAACGACAGGAGCTTTGTTCTGATAACTTCGAATTTATTTATTGAAAATAGTCCCCTCAGGCCTCGATATACTGTTTTGCGCGATCTAAAAGCTTTTCGAAAGAGTGTTTCAGGCCACTGACCGGAATGTCCTTTAGGATGTCGGTATAAGCCTTTTGGATGACCTCTACGGTCGCAAAACGTTTTCCTTTCATGACCAAATGCAATTTTCCGAATAGGTAGAAGTCCCAGAGAGCAATATAAGGTGGATATGGCAATTAATTGATCGTTAAAATGCGATTTTTAGTCAAAAAATCAGTCACAGGGGTGGATTGATAAGATGGTGCATTACCATGCAATAAACGCCAGCTTCCTCCTTCGCGGTATTCATGGCGAATTCGATGAATGCGATGCAACAAACGCTTCAAAACGCCAAAATAGAAGATTGTATTGATGGTTGGCCCGTTGGCACGAACTCCTTGTGAACAATTCCCTTGGAATACTAAAAACAAATAAGCATCGACTTAACTTTTGACCTCTCCAAACGCTATTTTTTGGGTGGTGGCTCGTCTGGGGTGTTCCATTCGGCACCATTCCCTAAGTTTCAGGTTCATGTTGGAAACACCACGTTTCATCACCAGTTACAATGTTGTAAAGTTTGTTCTTGTCTTTTCTCGCCTTTTTAATGAGGTCTTTCGAATGTTGAATTCTGATCAGTTTTTGATCCTCAGTTAACTTGTGCAGAATGAAACGTGCACAGACCTTTCGTAGGCCCAAATGGTCAGTTCCAATGCGATTAATCGATGTTTTAGTGATATTCAACTTTCATTTTTGATAAAAATAGGAAAAATTTCGCTGGAGTTTTTGATGATTACTGATTTTGGGCAGCCTGTATGTTCATTGTCTTCACAACCATCTCTGAAACATGTAAACCACTCATGAACTCTGGTTCGAGATAGATAATCATCGCCATAAACTTTTTTCATTAATTCAAATGTTTCAGTAAACGTTTTGTCGATTTTAAAACAAAATTTGATATTAGCTCTTTGTTCGAAACTCACAAACATATTGACACTTTAGACGCCATAAATTCGCTTCCACTGAACCGAATGTCACCAAGCTTTCATTGAAAGTCAGCTAGGGACGCAACTTCCAACGCACTAACTCATTAAAAAGATGGCTCCATCAAAAACATTTTTATGACGCCAGTCTTGTTTATTTTGGACTTCATCTTGTATGTTGGAACAACCATGGGAACAGCGAGTTACCCGATCAAAACGCCTTCTCTACAAAATTACATAAACACCTTGAAGTGCCTAGGATATTATGGGTTTTTTCTAACGATCAAGACCAACCATAGAAATTACAGATGGCTATGTTCCTATCCTACTGAGGTTCTTGTTGTTCTGGACACGAATTTTCCAGGCACTGTTATGGTTTTACACATAATAAATAAAATTTACCGCTTTCTGAAAAACGGAGTCCACATTTTTAAGGATATAGACTGGATTACCAACTAGGAACCTAAAATCGACTCACATGTTACCATTTCAGGTGTGGCCGTTGAAAAAGATGTTGACTGCAGCTATTAAAACGCCAATTAGTGTATTTGTGTACCAATGCAACACATGGGCAGAAAAGTCCCGGGCCTAACACGTAGATGGCACTAGTTTTATTACTAATCCTAAAAAGACAGCTTTTAGAATTTCATGATATTATTTTCATTAGTTTATGCATTATTGTGCTAAGAGCGAGACTACTTTTGTTATTTTCAAAACAATTTTAAAAAACAAAAAACCTTTTTCTTTGTTAGACCCAGGACTTTTCAGAACGTGTGTTATGTAGCGGTAATTTGATAGTTTTGCAAGCGGACGGTTATTTCTGAGTGAGTGTGGTAGGCGCGTTTCAAAAATGATAAAACAAAAACTACTTTTCCCAAAATTTCGACCAAGAACATAAAATTCTTAAAAAAAAGTTTTTAAATAGGATCTTTTTCACAAAAAAATTTCCCAAAATTAGTTAGCAACAGAAGTTTTTAGAGTTTATTTTATCCTAAAAAATAAAAAATAAAAACATTTTTCAAAATGTTAAAAAGCACGGAAGATATTTCGCTTTAAAAATTATATACCAAAATATTCTATATCAAATAAATGTGAAAATTATTAAAATTTTTCCGTTACTCCTCTTACTCAATCCTAAAAATAAATCAATTTTGAGAAAAATATTTGGACCAACTTAAAGGGAACCGCTCAACAGCTAAAGAGAGTCTTTTAAGTTACAAATGTATGGAGAGTTTTTCACGCTCTTACAACAAAGCCAATAACAAATGTATTCAGCGAAAAAGCACGATCACTTGATTTAATAACTACTTGGCTCCTCTCGGCCTCATTTGCTCACGGATTTCCAGTAGGCAAACATTTTGCCAAGTAATTAGAAAAATACGGGTTCAGGAGTAATAAGCAAAATGTTCGAAGATTGCACTAGAAGCTCTTAATGAGAGTAAATCTTAACTTTTTCAAAATATTTACAATTTTTCATAAATGTGTGTGTGGATAATGTACTGTTCCTACTTGCACTGCACATTTTGCGAAAGTCGACTTGAAGTGAAATACTAAAGGTTTGGAACTATCGAATGCTCAGCGTGGCTTTGATATGGACATTGAAGGAGTAATTAATGAATTTGCAGGCAATCAATTGAGGTATTGAAATTAAGTTTCATTGGAGTCATTTTTTTGTTCTTTTGTAGTAGAATGTGTTTGAACAATTTTATATACATTTGTACTTATATTTCTTTATTTTATGTACATTACTCCTAATGTAAAATAATTTCTTTCCTCTTTTTATGTACTTAGAGGCAACCTTAAGAAAGGTAACGAATACATTTTTGAGCAAATTGTTCATCAGTAGCTTATTTGTGGATTATTTGAATACGGATTCAAGAAATAATTGTGTTACTGTGCTTAGATATTAAACTTTTTTTGTGGATATTTAACTTTTTTTTAATAATTGATCTTACTTAACAGATGGGCTAAAGTTTTTGAGAAAGCCAAATTTGACAGTTTTTCTTGACAGCAAACCTTTAAAACTGTGGAAGTCACTTACAAAAGAGCAAAAAATTAAGCAAATGATTTAAAAAAGACCAATTTAAAACACATTAAAGGATGTTAAAACTGGTGCTAATCTAACCAAACTCGGAACCCCATTAAATTAAGAGGACCTCAGGTAAGTAAACTTACCTATTAAAACCTTTTTGGGTGTCAGTTGTTTCTTTCTCGTGCCAAGTTCTTCTCCACCTGATCTCTTCAACGCAGACGAGACCTTTTTCTTCCTCTGCTACTACCAGCAGGTACCGCATAGAAAACTTTCAGAGCCGGAGTGGTTGTATCCATTCGGACGACATGCCTATGTCGCGTAAAGCTCATACAGTTCATTGTTCCATCGCCTACGATACTCACCGACACCAACAAGCAAAAGTCCAAAAATCTTCCGCAGAATCTTTCTCTTAAACACTCCAAGGGACGACTCATCGGATATTGTCATCGTCCAAGCTTCTGATCCATACGTTAGGACGGGTACGATGAGAGCTTTATAAAATGTTAGTTTTGTTCGTCGAGAAAGGTCTTTACTATTCAATAGCCTCCTTGAAGTAGCACTTGTTGGCAAGAGAGATTATCCGTTGGATTTCAATGCTTACAGAGTTATCGGTGTTAATGCTGATTCCTAGATAAACGAAGTCTCTTACAACCTCGGAATCATAACAGTCAATTTTGAGCTTTCACAGAGCAATTATAGACATAAAGCAAATGATTTTTAAGCAAAATTGCAATACAGTTTCTTATGGAAATAAATTAAGAAATATGCAAACTATGCAATACATCTTAAGCAAAAAATTAAATTTCAAAAAGTGTTACCAATTATTAAAAAATAAAACCATTACTTTACCCTGCACAAATATCGTAATACTCTTTCGGTTGTGCCAAAAAAAAAAAACTTTTTAAGAACCTCAAAGTGAATTATAGCGGCATTGATGAGTTCCGTAGAAACTTTCTAAACAATTGAAGACGAAAAAGGAAGCAAATCAATAAACCGTCACCAAAAGACGGCGCTTTAATATATGCATACAATCAAAGAAACTTTATCGTTATCGTATACACAAACCCATACAAATACGCACACTTCACACAAGTCCTAGTTAGGGGCGCCAGGTAGCGGCGCAGCACATGAGCAGTGTATGTGTGTGTTACAGGCAGCACCTATTCGTAAGAGTATATGAAGCCGACGGCAAAGGCCGCGCTGAAATGCCTTGCATGATTAGGGGCTGCATTGTGAACGAGCGTCCCCCTGTGGCAAACGGTAAGCGGTAAGTGGCAAATGACAAAAGTCGAGTAGTGGTATGTGCTGCGTAGGCACCTCGGCTACCCGAACGTGGTAATTTCCAATTGAACGAATCCAACAATTAAGCATAAACGACAACCTATAACAGGTCGACAATGCAAGGACATTCGCTGCGCAGAATCCTACAATGCGTAAATTGGTCACTCCCACAAATTTGTGGCACTACAAAACGACACGGTGGAAGGCCTTGTTGAATAACGGTGAACAGTATTGTTAACGACGTACTACTCTAAGTAGAGCAGGAGCGAAAGCGAGAGGAATACATTGGGAAGGGGGTCAGTGCAGCGGAGAATTTTATGTGTGAAATATTGGCAAAGGTGCAAAGGAAGCTTAAAGTTTCACGAAGACAATGTACGAACTTACGGCAGCTGTTGAAAATTCTTTGTAACTTGTATGCCAAGTGATAGAGAGAAAGAGAAGGTGAATGTGTGTGAGAGTGAGAGAGAGAGCGCACATTACAGAGGCGGGGAATACACAATTGTCCACTTCATTCGGCCTTCCATTCCAGCAATTTGTGGTCGAAGTGCCGGGAAACTTTGTTATGCCAAGAAAATAACAGAGAAAAACATCGCGAGAGTGAATTGAAGAAAATCCATGCCATATGAAACGAAGGCAGCGCTGACTAACTTCGCAGCGAAAGCCAGCTGCGCTGCCAATGACAAACGTCTTGAAAATGATACTGGTGCTGCTTACCAAACATATTCATGTGTGTGTAGGTTTGTGTGTATGGAAGAGAGCGCAAAGCGAGCACGTGCAACCAGAATCATACAAGTGGGTTCACATTCTCCAAGCTAACTGACAACTAACAAAAAAATAAAAAGCAAAGCCGTTTGGTGTTAAGGGGATGCACACTGCAAAATTTAAAGTCTCTCTCTCTCTCTTTGTGAGCTCTCAATTACATGAATGTTGTGCCCATGTTCTTGGCGGCTGCTAGTGGGATGAGTTAAAGAACAAGCCAAAATAGCACATTATTTTGAATATTGTTTTAGAAAATTTTTTCACAGAACCACTAGGTGGGTTAGAAAACAGATGCGGTTTAAGTTTTCACAAACCTGTGTGGTATCATTGTTATTTATCTTATTTGAACTGAAACTACAGGGTGGTGCAAAATTAATCGGAAATCGAAAGATCTGCATGTAACGCAAATGGCATCGTCGCTCTATTGTATTTGAAAGGTGTGAACTAGATAGCTGCAGTATACAAACATAGAAGCAATGGGGCGTGTCAAGGTTAAATTTTTTTTTTTCATTCAGTAAAAAAGTTATTCAAAAACAAAATTGGATCATTTATTTTGTACAAAGTAAAAGAATAAAGTCGAGTTAAAGCAATTTTCTTCAATTCTTTACAGATTCTTTATAATGTGTTTTTAAGCTATCCTGTTAAACAACCTTAACCACCCTCTGACGAAATGTTGTAATTTAATCCGTCACAGCATGGAAACAGAATCTGATATATGTATGTATGTAAGAAGGAAAACTATATAATTAATTCCTTTTTAAGCATAAAAAAGCATTAAAAAAATAGAAAAATTAACATAAAAATAGCCTAATTCATAAGTATGGTTGAATGAACAGTAAATATATTTTAAACATACCTCAAAAATATTCCTTCAAACATGCCACATGTTATGAGACACTTTCTGAGAAAAAACATTAATTTTATAAGCTCGCAGAAAGCTCTTAATTAAGTAAATTTCTTTTGGTTAAATTTCGGTTTGCTGGGTCATATACATGGACATGTAAAACTTCATACAAAAATTGGAACAAATACATATATTTGCCATTTCATCATGATTACGTTCTTATGCGTAAACCCACTAACAACAAGCACTTTTATCTCACTTCATTTCTGTTATCATTTCTAAAGCCTTGCCTTGTTTTATTGTCTGCTATATGCATTCCATTTTATTACATTTTTTTTTGCTTCGTCATTAAGTTTATGCTACCAACAAATATTAAATAATTTATTTACACATAAGTACAATGTTACACCCCCACCGCTACTCTGCTTTTCGTACTGAACGAGTGATGCCGCTTTCAGAATACTAGGTCTTTGCGTGCAGTTGCAGCTTTAATAATTTTGAAAAGGTTTCGCCGTTTCGTGCGCAGATCGCGTGTTTCTGATGAACCAAATGTTGATTGTAAGCTTGAGCAATAGTCACCTAAATTTTGTTTCATAAATTGAGACCTTTTTGTATCGCATTTGTAGAGTCTACCTTCAACAATGTTACCTTTGACATTCAATAAAGAAAAACTCATACCAATAGGTGTTACTTTGGACTTGGTAAGCCGTTCACAGTAAGCCGTACTTTGGAAGCCTCTAGCACAGAAACATTTACGATATCCACAAAAAATATTAAAAAGTACTAAATGCTGTCGAATTAACCATTCTATCAAGCTATAGTTCTTTCTAAGCAGACAACAGAATAATGAAATGAGTCTGTCCATTAGGCGATGGACACTTGAGAAGTGTTATCACATACATACATATATGTATGAAAAATGATGCTACAGTGAAAAAGAACTTCCCCCATGGACGCAATGCAAGCAAGAGCAACCTCACATCTATTTACATTTAAGAACAGACGACTGATTCAACCGCCAAATTTACCTAGACAAAAAGCTGTAGGACCACAAAAGAAGAAGAAGTCTATTTTCACTTCAGTTAAACGATCACGAGAAGAAAACGCTCTTATAATTTGAAGAAAATCGGTTTTTACACAACCAAACAGTTAACCTCGTTCCACAGTCGGCTTGAGTCATGAGATCAGAAAATTGTTGCAGATTAGGTCAAATAGGAATTGCAGTTAACTTAGTTAAATAAGTATTGTATAAAGAATATATGAGGTGTGTTCAAAAAGTAAGGTTACATTTCGAGTGTCGTGGCCAACGTACATTCGTTATTCGATTATGTTGTGTTGGTACACAGGTCACATTGTTAAGCTCGGTGATTTAGTGCTATAAAAAATTGATAAAAAAAATTGACATTTTTTGACCCAAAAGGAGTACCGAAACCAAATAACCACTGAATTCATTGATCTTGAGCTATTGCGAATTTTTCATCTGCCCAAAGGTGGACCTATCAGTAGTGCTTTGAGGATTGAAAAAAGCGCTGGCACAAGTGTTTTATAGTTGGTTGCAAATATAATATATATTAACAAATAAATAAATATTTTTCTAGAAAACTAAAAAGAGTCATTTTACTTTTTGAACTTTTGAATCTATAATTGTCGCGAGCATCCCTTGTTGAATGTCTGGTCAAGCACCTCTTCCAACTTGTAGTGTGCGTCTTAACTTTATTCCACAAATGGAGTGGCCTCCCTTTTATGAGCTTGAAATTAAAGCTTCTTTTAGCTTATTTTCTTTAAAAGAGAAGAGTTGTGATTTTAGTTAATGTTACATAACGTCGTAATGTTACATAACCTCAAAAATGGCCAAAAATATATAATATTTCGTATACATAAATAAAATGCACCTGCCTTTGTTTCAAAGTGTTTCTAATTAAATAACAACAACAAATGTTGTAAAACGGTGGTTTGACTTTTTTACTTATGCATTTAAAAATCGGCCACTTCAGAAAATATGTATTATAGTGAAAATATTTGACACTTTACGCCATCTCGGCTTGCTGTCGCAGCCGCTGCTATACCAAAATGCTAAAATATCGAAAATACGATATTCTTTCGTCAAAAAACTATGGCATAGTTAAAACAAGGCATAACATTAAAGAGTACAGCCAATACATACTTACGTACCATTCGCTCTTTGGCGCGCCTCTCAAACTTGATGTTTCCATCTCTTTGGCTTCACACTCCCAATGTTTTGCTAAATTGGTCGTTGCCGTTGTGGACGTTGAGCAAATATTTTGTTTGCTTTTAGTAGGCCTCGAACTGAGTACTTATACTCATAAGGTATAATACACACATGGAAATGACTACACATTTACATCTATGCTTTACGTGTATGCAAATTATATACTTGCATATATGTATACATATGTCTGTATGTATGTATGTTACACACGTTTAAATTTGGTTTGCTGTGTTCTTTAATTTTATTACTTTTGCTATAACAACATATGCGATTAAAGCGGAATAGAAAAACAGATGGGGAAAAACTAAATACATATATAAAAAGTAAAAAACAAAACTCATACTCGTAAACTTAAACTACACATATATATGTACATATATTGTAGGTATGTATGTATTGTATTTAGTAAGCACGTTTGTGCGCAAAGCAATATAGAAAGCCAAATGATATATTGTGTCTTCATTTTGCGCGGTGAACTTGAAAACCACGTGTTTTGTCAGCCAGCGTAAAAAAAACAAAATAAATTGTGGACGATGAATTCACAATGTGCTTCTGCTGCGGCTGCGTCCACTGCGGCTGCTGCGATGCTTGTTGGCGTCAAAAGCAACCTTATCTCCCCCCCTAAATGTACGATTCAGCAGAGATCAATAAAGCGCCCCATGCGACGTCATCACTCGTTGATCGAGAGTCGTCGCTCTCTGGCGGCGTTATTTAGCCGCTTTGCTTGGGATTTCGCATCGCCCTCCATTGACTGGCGCGATTGACTGATTGTGCGGGAAGTGAAAGGGCGGGCGTTGGCGGTGGTATTTGGCAGACGGCGCGCCAACAAACGTCTATAAGCGGAAGTTGAATTTTACATTGGCGGTTGGCGAATTTAAGCTAATGCGCACTTTGATCATGCGCAGTTGTATTGATTAGCATACGGTGCGGAATACCTACACATACTATGGGCATTTGTATATACATACATATGTACGTAGATTTAGGTGAGAATGTATATGTTTGCTGGCGTATAGTTTTGCAAATGAAAAAACACGCAAATGTAAGTAGGTGTATAGAATGTATATGTATTTAACCAAGCTCTTTGGTAAACATTGAAATAGTTTTCTGTTTACAAATGAAAACTAAGGCAGTAATTTGGCGTTAATCCATTTCGTGGATCAATTTTTGAAGTGGCAAATAGTGCATGGGGTTGTATTTGCCTTAGATGAAACTTACGTTTCATTTTTTAAAGTTTATTAACATTAAACTTACAAAATTGTAATGTATGAACACGTCAATGTTTTGTTTTTATATCTTCCATTACAATTATTTGACAATTCCCCTAATGACACAGCAAATAAATTCTTAAAAAAAATATTTTCATGTGTATATTTATTTCATGTCATTAAAAAATCTTAGATATGGCAAGCCCGATTCACTCACTGCTCTCAGTTTGCGTAAAGTAGAAACTTAAATATCTAATATCTACAGCTTTTTAAATTTCTTAAGTTATTTGCAGGTCAAAAGAAGAAGGGACTTTAAACTAAATCAGAGTATACAGTAGGGCGGGTCGATTTAAAAATCGCTCATTGCTCTGTGAAAATCGTATTCTAGGGATCAAAATAAGAAACTTTGCCAAAGAAACCATACCTCTAAAACGAATTCTGATGTCCCCCAATTTGGGTCGAACGAAAAATCCCACTTTGACCAATTTAGAGTGCTCCAATCGAGTCCAAATGTATGACCGACCCCCACTAACTTTGGACGGCCGATCCACCCATGCCAGTGGCACACCCCCTGGAACTCCCTGGGGGGTTCCCCATACAATCATTTCAAAATGTCACCATTTTTGGCTTTTACATGAGAAAAGAAACTAAAAAGTTCGACCCAAATTGGGGGACATCAGAATTCGTTTTAGAGGTATGGTTCCTTCGGCAAAGTTTCTTATTTTGATCCCTAGAATATGATTTTCACAGAGCAATGGGCAATTTTTTTGCCTCCCCACAAATCGACCCGGCCTAGTATACAGAGTGGAGTGTTCAAGAGAATAGGGTTTAAACTGAAGTGTCACTTGAAATTTAATGCTAATCAATCAAAGCGGCACCAAAAATATTGATATTAATAAGATAGATATGTATTTAGTTAAGCCTATCTCAATTGCCTGCTATTACCACATCTGTCAAAAGAAGGGTCTAAATAGAGGTAATAATTGAAATGGAGGGCAATTTTTTAATTCAGAAATTATCAATTCCATAAGGGATCAACCCGGTTTCTAACAAAAAATGAATATCGAAAAATTTATGAATGTGTACAAATACATATAGACTACAGCCCGTTAAACCTGTTGTATCATATTATAGAAATAACTGATAAATAATTAAAATTTCATAAATTATTATTTTTTGGTTGGCGCCATATATGTACATACGTACGATACCCTGCTGGGGGCAATTAATTGCTAAAATATTAATCAAATACAGGTTTTGCCTTTTAATTACGAAGCTAGAAAGATATTCGCAGTCTTGACTTCCTTCATGAAAAGCAAAAAAGGGCTCAAGCAAATGCCTTTCAGTGTACATACAAATATATTATCCATATGTATAAGTACATATGTATGTATGTGTGTGTGTACGCATTGCCATATTTAAATATTCATCTTAATATTCTTAGCCACATATTTGCTTTTGAGTTTATACATAAATTTGCTGGTAAGTTCAGAACCCTAAGAACCCGCAAAAAGTTAAAAAATTAGACAAATTAAAAATTCATTAAGTATTGGCACACGCGTCAAACGTGACTAGAGAAGGTTTGTGTTGGGATGTGGTTGAACTGATCTTACTTGACAGCTACTCAAAAGTAAATATGTTTGCGTGAATTTTTGTGTGTTTATACGAGTATATGTAAGTAGGTGCACACATACAAGCATACATCTTTATGTATTTATATTTGTTACCAACCATTATTTATCCTTCAAATCGCTTTCACGTATGAAAAGTGTCAACAAAGGTTTATTTAACTTCCACGTGCAGCTTAATTCAAGTTACGTCGTCTGAAGGCCAACCAAGCATCTTAGCGTTTGAGCGCTCTTGCACCGAATTTATTCGTATCAGTGAATTAAGTAATTTCGAATTACGCGTATTGTTAAATTACTTAATTGCTTGTGTTGTTAAGTGCGGCAGGGGAGTGCAGGAAATAATGCATTTCTGAGTTTTTATAGTCTCACTTTTACTAAAACTCAAGCTTTGATAACTTCAAGTATTTACACCCTGCGGCAAAACGGTAGTACCTAAACGTTTGGACCATTTTTAACTACTTGACTGGTCAAAAAATGTTGATGTGTTACATTTTTTCCTCGGCTGTATAGGCAAATATTTACCGGTTTCGAATTTTAATTTTTTCATTACGTTTAGAGGTTTGCAAACTGTATATGTTCTAATACATATATCGTAAAACTCTATAAGTAACGCAACTCTTCTTATTTCCATTTTTCTGGGAAGCTGTAGGAGTGTTTTTGTTTAAGTCTATTGGTGTTTTTGCTTGAGTGGATTGTTGTGGTTGCTAGCAAAGATGATAGAAGACAAGATTAGGTCATGCGAAGTAAAATTGTGAAATAAACTTTGGCTGTTACGTTACGTTACGCTCTTCCAATCGGTCGCTGTTCAGACGGCAAGGAAATAACATGAGCAATGGTTGCGTTATTTTTTCAAATATCTCTAACACCAATATCAGTTTGTACCGACATTTATAGATTATAGGTATTTTTTGATGACAAATCTAACAGAAATACTTTCTGTAACTTTAGCTTACAATTACACATCAAATCAGTTCAATTGAATTTAATTTTTCAGGCAGCTGGTAACCTTCTATATTTATGAGTTCAAAATTTTAAAACATTTAGTTATTTACTACAATAAGATTATGTTTTAAACGGGGGGTTGCCCTGTTAAAATATTTTCAAAAAAAACTTTCCCCTTGCAATCGTTCTGTAATATTCCAGTTAACCCATTCACTTAGCCCTTCAAAGAGAGCTCATTATATTCTTTTCGCTTTGCGCACGTATATTTATTTTTTTCGAGTTGCTGGCAACACTTTCCCTGTGTTTCTTAAATTTTCTTTACTTGATTGATATAATAGTATTTCATTTAAATTTTATTAATTTAATTACTCCTTTTTCATTTTAATGGATTTGCAGATGGCAACCCGCCTTAAAAGTATTTTCGAAAGCAAGATTTATCAAACATCTTTGTTTTATTGTATTTCATTTATCTTATTGATAAACTTTAATTTAAATTTTCAAAAAGTTGCCAACCTCCAAACTTTTGGACCCTTCCCATTTGACGCAGGAATTGCAATATTTAATCAATCCTATTAGTTTAATTTAACTTTTCCAACTCGTCAATGAGAAGCATTATACATTACTCTCTCATATTTATCTCATATACACAAGCGAATTCATAAAAATCGGTCAAGCCGAAGAGTGCGACCATAAACACCGTTATTTAAGATTTTTGTATGTATTGACCATTAGGTTAGATTAGATTTGTGGGGGGTTGGACAAGTCCAAGCACTCAGTCAGGAGACCATTGTACTACACCCGGATGGATTTCAGTAGGAAGAATAGAGAGATTGGAAAGATAAAATGTGGGTGGCAAGACGGAAAAATTAGTTTCAGGTCACTCTTCCACAAATCTCTTAAATTCAATGATGAATCTTAAGAGATCCGGAAGAGGAAGAGTATGAACTTCATCCATACTCAGTATATCGCAGCAACCCAATATCCTAAGTCTGTTTCTGGAAAACGCCGGACAGCTACAGAGAAAATGCTCTGCAGTGTCGTCATCCTTAAGGCAGGATAGACATATCGGCAGCCATATGTTGACCACAGGCGTTGTGCCCTGTGATGACACCCACCAGTTGTTTCAGGTCCTTTCTGCTGAGTTTTAGGAGAAATGTCGCTATTTTCCGGTTTTGTTCTTTCATAAAGCACTTGGCTACTCTGCACGACTTCAACCCAGACCAACGCCATTTATGGGTAGACATCATGAAATCTTCACTCCATAGTTGAATCAATGCGGAATTGACACCTAGAAAGGGTTCAGGGCCTAGTGGCATACTTGCAGAGCCTTCATTAGCCAGTTCATCAGCTAACTCGTTCCCTGTAATACCACAATGACCAGGCACCCAAATAAGACTAACTTTGTTGTGTTTTGCAACAGTGTTCAGTTTTGTCTTACATTCACCGTCTAACTTCGAAGAGCATCGTGAGTTAGCAAGGGCTTTCAGTGCAGCTTGACTGTCACTACAAATTCCAATACTGGAACATTTTACCATGATCTAATTCTGAAGCAAATCAAGCGATACCCTCTGTCGTAATATATTTTTAACAATACGAAAAATATAAGCCGAAAAATTGCCTACCAGAAAATTGTCCTAAAATGTAATAATTATCTGGTATAGGTATTATACTTACCACAACGACAATTTTCTCTTTTCAATTCGTTCTTTATGTGGAGTAAAGCATTTGTTGAAAGGAGAGATAAATGGTGACGAAATTTTAAAGTAAGGTTTAAGATTAATTTTAAAAGAATTCATTGCGCTGAAAACTCGCTCAAGTTCTGCATTTGAGTATGGCAATGAGAGGAGTCGAATTATTATATTTGCCATATTTTCAATTAGATAAAAGCATTTTAAAGCATTTAAAAACAATATGTGTAAGTAGATTCTTGTAAGTTCAGTGCTGGCATACCTTAAAATATTTCAATATATTTTATAGTTTTATCTTTCTATGAGTTGTTTGAGTTCAGAAAAAGACGAGGCACTAAATAATTTTTTTGGCGATAAATCTAAGCTTAAAGTACCAATTAGGCAACTTTACTTATAACGACTACATTGACGCAGAATTTAGAATCATCTATAATAACCATGAAATTTATTTTCTGGCATGCGAAAGTGCTCGGCATGACACAAACCACCTCCTCACACGCCAACTTTAACCCATCCATCTTATACTCTCCTCCCTTTGGTTCCACCATATTGAAAATTTTTGACGTGATAACGTCTTATAATTCGATGTAGCCGATGGCTGCACGCACCAAAAAATGAGTCGTTATCTTGCTCATGCGGCGTTACCTTGCTTGAACTGCATGTTATGTTATGTTATGTTATGTTATGTTATGTTATGTTATGTTATGTTATGTTATGTTATGTTATGTTATGTTATGTTATGTTATGTTATGTTATGTTATGTTATGTTATGTTATGTTATGTTATGTTATGTTATGTTATGTTATGTTATGTTATGTTATGTTATGTTATGTTATGTTATGTTATGTTATGTTATGTTATGTTATGTTATGTTATGTTATGTTATGTTATGTTATGTTATGTTATGTTATGTTATGTTATGTTATGTTATGTTATGTTATGTTATGTTATGTTATGTTATGTTATGTTATGTTATGTTATGTTATGATATGTTATGTTATGTTATGTTATGTTATGTTATGTTATGTTATGTTATGTTATGTTATGTTATGTTATGTTATGTTATGTTATGTTATGTTATGTTATGTTATGTTATGTTATGTTATGTTATGTTATGTTATGTTATGTTGTGATGTGTTTTGTTTTATTTTGGTTTGTGTGCAAGCGTGTGTGCGTTATGGGTTATTTGTATATGTAAATATAAAAATATAAATATTGATACATGTATACATATATACCGAATTTATAATAAGTGACGACTAGTTGTTAATAATACCTGTTGTTTTAATGTTTTTATTATTAATTTATTATTACATATGAGGGAAAAAATGTATGGTAATATTATATTTACCACATACCTTATAAGATATGGTGTATACTAATATATGTATATAAACATGCATACATACATATACTTTGGTGCAATTTTCATAGTCTCATATACTTATGTCCTATGCCAATACATATAAACATGCATATATACAGTTTCGCGCAATTTTCAAACGAAAAGAACAAATCTATTAGTAAAGATAACCTCTTTTTTTTTGTCACATGCTGACCTCGGCCACCACCTCTTCACTTACCCACCCCCACACTCTTATTACTATACATAATTATCTCAGTTGTTAACTTTTTCACCACGCATTCTTATATACCCCACTGTAATATAATATAATTAACATTATGTACATTCTCTTTAACTTCTTCTGTTATTATTTACTACAAATCGAATGAATTCCTGTAATATTAGAAATAAGTCTCAGTTTTTTAACATAGAATACATAAATAAAGTTGATTTTTTTATAACCCGTACATTTACATACATATATTTGTTTATGAAGGCCATTACCACGGAAGATCACCTCTTTTCCCCTTTTTTATATCCATACATACCAACCAGCAACGCATTAAGGTTTTTCGCCACTGTGAATGATGCCACAATAAAATATCAATTCCTATATATTTAAATACATATATGTACATGTATGTGGATATGTATGAATAAAATATATACTAATTCGTCGATGCCATGTGTGGAAACCGGTCACTGGCGTAGCGTACCTCTCTTAATTATATATTGTACATTTTTTATTTTTTATTTTATTTTCTTTTTCAAATTGGCGACTGTGACAGTGAAACCAAGACAATGCCACAGTGAGTTGTACTCGTAATATCTAATAGGCTGTGAAAAAACGAAGGAATATTGACATTGTATGGTAAGTAAAAGCGCAGCACACGCGGCTTACCATTTCAATATTCTAATTACATACACACATATGTACATGTATTGGCATATAGAAAAATGCCCAATATTGCCTAGTCATTAAAGGCGGCGATAATATTCTGAACTGAATAACCTTCACTTGTGTGTACACTGCACTGCAAGAAATGTAGATCGCAAATGAGGTGTTGACGATCAAACCAGAAACACAAAATCAGGGGGCTCGTTTCTTTTGCCTTGGTATTTGTTGTTATGAACAAAAAAGTGGATTCTTTCTTAAATGTGTTAGTATGCAAAATCCGTTGACACGCTAATACGAGTATTTGCACATACACACGCACCTTAAGGAATATTTTCTTTATATTTATAAATACGTCTGCAAGTATTTATATACATAAATATGTGTGTATATAATGAACCGAAAATAGGCGACTTTATTCGTGGACCTGCTGCTACAACGAAAAAACAAGTTAAAGAGAATATAAAAAGTAAAAATAAATTGTAATTGCTTTTGCTTAGGGAACTCGAATATTTGCGCATTATTGTAGTACAAAATTATTAATACTAAATGTCTCGAGTTCTCTTCTATCAGAGTAGATCAAACAAATGGAGATACAAGATAAAAGATACTCTCACATATAAGTACATACATACTTAGGTACTTACAAGCTTACGCGAAATCACGCCATCATATACTGTGAGCAAAAAGTAAGGTGAATTTGGTTGTAAAATGAAAAATCTTTATTTATTCTTGTAAATCAATTTCATTCCCTTCAAAATAATCCCCTCTCGATGAAATACACTTATGCCAACGATTTTTCCAATCCCCGAAACATGCCAAATAGTCCATTTCCGGTATAGCCATCAGCACCTTCTTCGATTCAGCTTTTATCTCCTCAATCGACTCGAAACGCGTTCCCCGGAGTTGTCTCTTGAGTGTTGGCAATAGCCAGAAGTCACACGGAGCCAAATCAGGCGAATACTGTGGTTGCGAAACGATATGCGTGGAATTTTTGGCGAAATGGTCACGAAGAACGAACATTGTGAGACGGTGCATTATCGTGATGCAAAAACCAAGAGTTGTTGGCCCATAATTGTGGTCTTTTTAGACGAATTGCTTCACGTAAACGACGCATAACGCTCAAATAATATTCCTTATCAACAGTTTGGCCAGGTGGAAGGAATTCATAGTGCACCACACCACGAAAAGCGAAAAAACTGTCATCATGACCTTTATTTTTGAACGACTTTGACGTGCTCTTTTCGGTCTGGCTTCGCCTTTAGCACGATATTCGCTTGATTGGTCAGTTGTTTCAGGGTCGTAAGCATAAATCCAAGTCTCATCTCCCGTAATGATGCATTTGAGCTTGTCCTGATAGTCTGAAAGCATTGTTTCACGCACATCAACGCGGCGACTTTTTTCCAAGAAATTGAGAGTTTTCGGTACCAAACGAGATTTGACTTTTCGTAGGCCCAAATGGTCTTTCAAAATGGTTTTCACAGATCCTTCTGATATTCCGATCATATCAGTAAGGTCTTTAACAGTCAAGCGACGATTTTTGAGCACTAACTCCTTCACTTTATTGACGTGTTGGTCATCGGTTGACGTCGATGGTCGTCCGGAGCGCTCCAAGTCATCAACACATTCTCGACCCTCTTTGAAGTCTTTGTACCACTTATAAACATTTTTCTGCGACATGGTCGAATCACCAAATGCCTTCTGCAACATGCTAAACGTTTCCACAGCCGAAATTTCATTCCGCAAACAAAATTTGATGGCACTTCTCTGCTCAATCAACTCAGACATTGTAAAAATCGAAAAATGCACTCTTGGTCGTTTGGTAAACACAAGCGTAAATATATTACTGATAATGACATTCACATGAAAGTTGGCCCAGATGTTATTAACAGTGCTGCCAACTCATGAAAAAAATAACTAGAGCGAAATTTTAATCCCGCGAAGTTTGACAAATAAATTCACCTTACTTTTTGCCTACATTAGTATGTATGTGCATATGTAGGTTTATAATATGTTTCCATATGACTGTAATGAAAATACAAGTTGAATTTTCTATTTGGTCAATGCTGTTTTCTAAGGTAGGCAATATCGTTTTTGATATCTTTGTCTTTTATTTGCGGCTTGTGAGCAATGAAACTTGTGTTGCCGCATTTGTGACCCGCTTATGTCACAAAAAAATGTTTACGTGTTAGAAAATAAAGACAGCGCTGAAGACAAACCTCGCCCTGGACAACCATTAACATCAACTGATGAACCATACGTCAAGAAATCTAAGGTTCGGTGTTAAAAATCGTCGTTTGCCAATAACAAATATTGCTAATACTGTTATCATTTCATTTAGAATGTGACAAACTATTTTGAAAGATGTTTTGTAAATTAAAATAAATGCAATTTCCTTTGTCGCCGAAAATACAAATTTTTTTTAATATCCTGAAATTTCCACAACTTTTGGTCCATATTCTATTCATATTCGCTCGATTTAGCACCATGTGGCTAAGCTCTTAAGCACTAAAGAGTCACCCTCAGTACACCGTTCCGATACGATTAAAAACATGAAAACCAGAAATCAATAATGAAACAACTGTTTTGAAGATTGGATAAGTTGTTCATATGCATGTTTCTTATCAAGGAGGTGTACGAGTACTTTGGAGGTATGATATGGATTTAAAAAAACAAGTAGATGTTTTAAAAGTTATAAACTATCTCGAAAATGTGCGCTGTCGCAATGGTAAAGTTCATTAATTAGCCTTACAAATAAGCTCAGTCAGTAATACATACACATATATGTATATGGATTAAAAAATAATACTTAATCGCAGCAGTACCCATTCTGTAAGCAACTTTATTTCATCGATCATTTCTTCGAAGTAAAGAGGAATCGTTAGAAGACGAGTAAAAACTAAAGTATTAAGGGGACAGATACCTGTAAAAGGACATATTTTCCCTGATTTTGATTAAAATTATTTAAAATGAAAAAGTTAATATATTTTTGTTCAAAATTGGCATAGATTAAAATAATATATTTTTTTTTTTATTTTAATCATTTAAAATGGCGGATGTACACTCAATTCTTCCAGGAATAAAATGTTTCAAAAAAAAAAAAAATGATTTTTGGGGTGAATTTTCCTACAATATGTTTTCTAAAAATTGTCGAAAACTTGAAATTCACATAGAAAGCAATGGCATAAAAAGGGAGATCGGTCAATAACTTTTCGAGTTATCGTGTACGCCAATTCGAAAAATATAGTTTTGAGAAAAACGCGTCTAAAGTCGGCAACGTAACTAAACCTCTCCCAGCGCTCGATCGCAAAGAATAGAGTTGACGATCTATAATATAAGAAATACTTAAATTTACGATCTAAAAATTTTTTTTTATATCTATTTCGATTCCTTTATGCTGTTACATACAACTGTGGAAAAATTATAATGTATATTATTACTTTTTTAATTACACTTTTTGCTTTTAATTTATTAATTTTTTTTTTAAATTTTTACGGTTTTCTGAGTTCCTATATTAAATAGTTTAAATTTCTTAGAGTATAATTTTTTGAACATTTGTGAAGAAAAATAAAAGAGGAGACTAAATAATATCGATCTGTAAAACGTTGGCGTCGTAAGTAAATACCAAATAAAACAAAATAAAAAAATTGAGTGCATATATTGTTTTTTTGCCAACGACAAAATGTAGGGGTGTACATCAAGAAAAACAAATTTTTTAGGCCATCCTAATGTATGCATGTATTTACATATAACCCTGTATAATGGTTATTACCATCTGGTTGCGATAATTTCTGTTCTTCGAACAGACGTAGCTAAATTTTTGAATTGATAACATTCCAGTATATTTTTGGGACAACCGTTTTTGTGAAAAAACTTCTTACTTAAAAAGCTCATGCATTAACCCGTCAACATAAATGTATTGAATTATTCATTATTTTTTCAAATAACCTATATTCGTGCCTAACGAAATAAAAATATGTTCATACTGGCATGTAAACTTATACACCAAAATGCTCAGAATGATGAAAGTAAGGTAGTTTGGTATTGAAAATACTCGAAATCGGTTAATAACCACGACTGCCTTTCATATGATGATTTTCAGATACCCATTATATTAAATTATTACCATAAACTTAAGAAAGAGTGATGAAAGACTACCGAAAATGTAATCCTGTAAGTTGGATTTGCAGGGTTGGAATGTATTAATAGTCGTCCTTGAAACTTCACTGCTTTGTTGTTGTTGTAACTGCCTAAAACATTTGCAAATATATTTCGTTAATGCTGCTGAAGTGACATCTAAGAATATAAAACCCGGTCCCTACGATTGTGTCGCTTTACTTTTATAATAATTTATCCTAGTAGGTGGTCCAATGACCGACACTGCGACCTAAAAGATCTTTTGTGTCAAGCTACCTAATTTAGTATGGATGATCCTTCTGATCATCCGCGAAAGTTACCCGACCACTACATCAGGTTCTAGTTTGCCTAGTTGTTCTCTGCCTTTGGAAAGGAGTTGGTTGAAAGCCATGTTCTTCCAACAATTTTTCTGCTATACGTATAAACCTTAGTATATCTGTAATAGGAGCTATCTTTATTTCTTCCGGATCCAGTTGATCACGGTGGAAAATTTGCATTCTGGTTCTAGCCAGTGCAACGCACTCGCACAATAAGTGCTCCGTTGTTTCATCATCTTCAAAACAGAGTCTACACTCAGTGTCCCTGAGGAGTTGAATTCTGTTAAGATGATAGTTTAGATAGTAGTGGCCCGTAAGAAAGCCTACTATTTTCCTGATATCTACTTTTCGTAAGTTAATCAGTTCCTTTTTGTAGGTAAAAGGTCTAACCAACCTCTTGGCTTGACGAAGTTTCAGATTATCTTCCCAGTAAGCTATTCTGAGAGTATGTTCCCACTGGTCTACCCTGGATTTAGCTTCCGCCCAGTTGATACCACAATATGGTTCTGGTCCTATAAGGTCTGATGTCGATCCAGCCCTTGCCAGTTCATCAGCAATTTCGTTACCCTCGATTCCAGAGTGACCTGGAACCCAGCAAAGTACAACCGTATTTTTTGTACTTAATTTTTGAAGATTGTTTACACATTCTTCCACTAGTCTCGACTCCAAAGAATGAGACATTAGTGCTTTCAGTGCCGCTTGGCTGTCCGAATATATAGTTATGTGGGCCCCTTTGATACCCCTTTTTAGATTTGTCAGTGCACAGATCGAAATCGCTTGGATTTCGGCCTGGAAGACACTGGGCCATTTGCCCATGGGTTCTGAAATTTTTGTGTTGGGTTCAAAGATCCCGGCACCAACACCAGTATTTGTTTTTGAACCATCAGTGAACCATATTAGACTTTTTGGGTTAACCCAAGGTCCTCCAATTTCCTATTCATCACGGTCTGAGATAATTATCTCATAATTTCTATTGAAGACCCGTTTCGGAATCATGTAGTCTGTTACTGAACAGCTAATGTCCTTATCCGGTATTTTTCTTAGAATACTCATATGACCAAAGTCACTGTATTCCTTATTTGACAAGATTTGCATTTTTAGTGCATTTCTAGCTGCACATTTCCATATGAATATATGCAGTGGGGATAGTCCTACTATCGCTTCAATTGCAGTTGTGAGACAACTTCGCATGGCACCTGTTATAGACAAACAGGCCTGCCTTTGAAGACTTGCCAGTAATTTCTTGGCTGTTTCTTGTGTGGTTTTGGGCCACCAAACAAGGGACGCATAGGTAATGATTGGTCGAATCATCATTGTATATATCCAATGAATCATTTTGGAGTCAATACCCCATGTTCTCCCCAGGAGACTGCGACATGCCCACATGGCTCTGGTGGCTTTATCTATCACCGATTTAAGGTGAGAGTTCCAATTTAATCTTTTATCCAGAACAACTCCTAAATATTTGACCTCATTGGAATAGTTTATATTTGTTCCTTCGACAGTAATTGAACCAAGGTCCAACTTATATCTCTTTGTGAAAGGTACAATAATAGTCTTGCTGGGATTTATAGAAAGTCCTTCTGCACGACACCAGTTTAGAATGAAATTTAATGTTTGATTCATAATGCTGGATATTGTTCTGTCGAATTTGCCAGGAATAATCACTGCAATATCGTCAGCATAGCCAATTATCTCCAAGCCTAACTCACTTAGTTTGACTAGGAGGTCGTCAATAACCAGGGACCATAATAAAGGTGACAAAACACCACCTTGGGGGCATCCTTTTAATGCTTTGACTGAGACTGATACATCTCCTAGAGGTGAGCTGATTTCTCTGCTTTCCAGCATTGCCTTTACCCACCCTATGGTCGGCTTGTCAATGTTTTTATTTTGTAATGCTCTATCAATCGAGCGATAATCTGTATTATCAAATGCACCCTCGATATCTAAAAATGCGCATAAGGCGATTTCCTTAGAAAAATGAGCTTTCTCTATCTTTGATACGAGAAAGTGAAGAGCTCCTTCTGTAGATTTCCCTTTATTATATGCCTCTTACTTTTAATATATGGAAAAATTATCTAACCTTCCTCTCAACTGTGTAGAAAATAGTATATAGTTTATCTGTGGTTTTCAATAAATTCGGTTGCTGGTGACGCAAGGAAAAAGTTCCTATGCAATACCTACGTACGTATAAGTACATACTTACATCTTGAGATCATTTGAGATTCCAACTAATGTCAGTTCATCCGATCGAAAAATGTCGTCTGAGGCCGATTTCGACAGCCAATTAAAATTAAGCATTAAAAACATCTGCATGTACATCTGCATACGGATGGAAAAGTAGGGGAATTTTAAGTAGATCACTTTAAGAGCAAGCTTACTTCGCATTTTATTCATATATTTACTCATATATGTATGCATGTATGTTCTAATGGGACCGTCTAGACTTTCCTCGAAACAGAGTTCGCTGGGCAGGGAGACGTCATTTATAAAGGCTATGCTGGCCATTTTCAAACCAGCGACTAGAATTAGTATTTTATCTGTATTACCCTTTAACAGAGTAATTTTGAATTTTCTTCAATTTAAGCCTACAAAAGTTGTTTATAGCCACTGTGCCTGCTGCGTATCAAATGCGCGCGATTAGCGCTCACTAACCCTATAGTGAGCATGAATGCGAACTCAATTGCTTGAGAGCGAAATGAACACAAACATTAGCTCCCATCAAGCGCCCACGGCAAGTGAGTAAGAATGAACGCTTTTGGAATGTATGTCAACGTTGTGCTGCTCTACTACGCCAAATTGGCTGAATGGAAACATTGGGAATGGGGCTGTGCTTTTGATTGTTGATGATGGGGTCGCATGACGTTAACATCCTCGGCGCTGCTGCTGACGACGTCATCGTCTTCGCTGCCGTACGCGTTGCTTTCGATGTGCTTTGTGCTTGGTGGTGGTTGTAGCGATTTTGCTCTGACTGCTGTGGTTGCTGCTGCACTCGGTTTTGCAACCACCGACTAGCCAGTTATCGTTACGAAGCTGGTGGAGCCTGAACAGCTTGCACGTACAGCTATTTCGCCCCATATGGCGCTAGCCGACAAGACTTACGACGACTACTACGCCGTGAATACGAAACGACAACGATTCGGCATCCACAAAGTTGATGTGTAAGCATTGTGTTGTTGGCGCTGCCGCCTCTCGTTGGTATCACTAGTGGTTGCTGTTGCTTCTGCCACCGAGACGGACTGTGGCGCTTTTGGGATCCGCTGTACGAGTCAGTTGTCTGTTCGCATCCAACTAGAAAGCAAGTAGGTTCTGTACTAGAGTTTCTTCGGTAAGAAGCCACGAGGTCGTTCGCTGCGTTAGCAATTTGTGAGTGATATTTATTTTCATACGACGTTTATTACTCGTTACTTTTAATCATAATCGACAAAGTTAGCGAGTGCGACGACGAAAGTAATTTCAACAGCAACCGGATTAAGTGACTGACTTGATGATAGCCCTAGTGGAGGTCTAATAAAAATTAAAATAATACAAAATAAAAAAATCTTGAAGAATTTACGATTTCAAGCGTAGGTCGAAAAAATTAATAAAGAAAAGAAAAATTTACAAAAACACGTAATAGAAAAAACGAACGAAAGAAAGAGAAGGAAAGCAGAAGAACCAATATTTATTAGTGTTTAAATGTGTTTGTGAATAAAAATCGTAAAAGGCAAAAATATGCGCGAAAGGCGAGAAGCGAAAAAACGAAATAGCGCACAAACTAAAATATCAGTGAACAAAAAATTAAATAATAAGAAAATGCTACGGAGTAGCCTCCAATTGGCGGGCGGGCGGACGATGGAAAAACGCATTTTTTACCAGAAGCAATTTTTATTTATTCTAGAGTGGAGGAAATTAAACGAGCGAACTAATATGTATATGTGAAACGTTTGTATATCGAAATGTTTTGCGCTGCCAAGCAATAAAATCAACTACTCCAAGGCAAATTGCGCGTTCATCGCGATCACCTAATCACATAAATTTAGAATAAAAAAAAAATATTTTTAGAAAATGTTTCGCTAATGATGTGCGACAGCCGCCTGTTGGTGAGCGATCGCAACGCGGAGGGAGTGAGGGAGTTCCTATGCCGTTTTAGTCTGCCGGAAACGAGAAGAGTTTACGTTTTTAAAAAAAAAAGTTCCCTACATTTATGGGGAATACTGCTGAAATGACTGTCCTTGGCCGGATCGTTTCGGTAACGTAGAACCTACCCTCGAGGAAACGATCAGGAAGTACTGCTAACGATTGCTTACTACTAAGCAACTTTTTCGCGCCAATTCGAGTGCTATTATGTGTTTCAGAACTTCAAAGAAAAATGGAGTCCACCAGTTAAATGTAGAAGTGTACACTTCAACTAGTTCTGTTTTGAAATCATAATATTTCTGTGATTTTAGAACACATCTTAAGCGCGTATGCTTCTATTTTTGTGGTTTTGCTACTACACAAAATTTAATTTTCATTAAAAAGTGATGCGAAATTGTCGTGAATTGATGACGCGACGTCTACTCGCTATACTTTTTTTAAGCAGCAAGCGCTCTGTCATTACAACTTTCATACAGTATATTATTGACGCCTCAAGCGTGTCGCTGATTTCGCCTTAGTGATTCCCAATTGTAACAGCCGGTCCACTGAGCGCGGTTCACTTCAAATTTCACTAATCCATTACTCACTTCTCAGCGCAGTTTGTGGCTGTTATACTCCACTCAGCTTAATATTGATCGTTGTCGCGACTGGGTTGCCTTTCTGGATTTGACTGCGTTGTTTCCTTTCCACTTAAATTAAACACTTAATACTATACATATGTATGCACTACTACTAGCTGCTAGCGGTTGATCATGCTCTGCCTCGTTGCCGTACTGAGAGATACGAGTCAGTCAGCTAGCCTATGAGGTAGGCACGCAAGCACACAAGCACGCAGGCAGACTGGCAAGCAGGCAGGCAGGCGGTCAAACCATCAGACAGGCAGCCCATGTGCTATGTGCGCGGTCAGTCGTTTGGCCGCTGCTTCTCTGCTCAGTATGCTATTTAGTTATTCACTCAGTCGCATAGTTAGCGAAAACAAAAACTAAAAAAATACCAACATTGCCATCGAAACGAGTTTTTCTTTTTATTTCAACTTATCTTTTACTTTCTTCGTTTTATTTTTTTTCTTGTGTCTGTGCCTGAAATGTCAGTTCAGTGCCAGAGTCGGATTGCGACGTTGTGCTGTATAGTATCTGTGGATCTGTGGTGTGCAAATGGTGTGAGATAACATACCATACTGAAAGAAAGAATGAAAATAATTTTAGATTTAGCAGCAACAAAATTCAAAATAAAATATAAACAAAGTAGTGTCACGGCGCAATTCTTGGAGGTACAGATATATACATACTTATACGTGTATAATTGACTGCGATCAATCCAACTCAGCAAATGGGTTAATTTCTTCCACTCTCTTTCGTTCGTTTCGACCAAAATAGTGTTGTGCTTTCAGAAGCTGCGTAATATTGAAACATAAATAACAAATTTTTACAACACAGTGCATCTAAAAAGTTATGCCTACTACGAACATATAATTTATTAAACACCATATATTTTATTTATTCGGTAAAGAAGCTAAATCAGTTCAACGTGTAAACGCGGCGCAGAAACTTATGAACACGAGCAATCAGGCCAGCATCTAAAGCACATTCAATCCATAGAAGAATAAAAGAGGCGCTAGAATAATATGCTGATTTGCGCATGAGGCAGTAATTGAATGAGTTTGGCGTTGAGAAAAATTAATTGTGTTTGAAAAGCCTAAAATAGAGTATCACACGTGTTTTGGTTCTGTGTGACCATTCAAAAGTGACAACAGACAACAATAAAACACCAGAGTGACAGTGTTAAGTAACATAGTAAATTAAGGTAAACAAAAATAAGTGGAAAAGTGTGTTCAGGTGCGTTAAGTTTGTCGATAAAGAAAAGTGAAAAGTGTAGCAGAGTGAAAAAATCGTGGTATTGAAAGTGAATGTTTAAGTTGGGATAGAGTTAGAGAGCAAGATAAAGATATACAGAGAGAGAGAGCGCAAGCGAGCAAAAACAAAATAAATATTTGTATGCATTATAATCCCGGCCACCGGCCAAAACTGCTCTGTAACGATAAAGTACAAGATTTTGCAACAACATTGTGCCAGTAAAAAAAACATAAGAAATCCAACAACTGCAAGAAGATCACTGCGTCGAAGGGGAATCTTATGTAAGTATTTTGCGAGTTGTCATTTATGAAAAACAGGTATTAAAATTAAATTCGCAGTCAAAGAATTTTTGAAAAAGGGGATTCTAATTTTTGGATAAATTTGGTCATGCAGTGTCTTTCAATTTCGAGCTTCTTTTTTAACATTTATTATATCTTTATTGCAAAAACTAGTTTTGGAACAATCCAACTTCAGTTAAAAACGAAAAGTTTTGATAATAATTATTATTAAGTATTTATTCTCACGATAGCGGCAGGCTAATCACCTACCCTATCAGAAATCAATTAGATTAACGAAACCAATGCAAGACAAGTCTTGTCGATACCCTATGCTCCCGAGAGGAGTGAACAAGGGGGGAAAAATTATTATTACGGCCAGATATTTATAGAATTAATTTTCATTATTGTTATAAAATAAGTTTTAAAAATCCCTTCGTTTTTAAATTAAATTGCAAGTTATCGCATAGTTTTCCTGATATTTCTGTTCATATATGTATGTATGTATATATGTTTCCACATGAATTTGATATGTTTTGTTAACGATCTGATTAAAGGATTCAACAGCTTCTTCAGGCGTTGAAAAACGTTGACTTCGCATTTTATGTTTGTCGTTCGGCAACAAAATGAAATTAAGTCGATATTTTGAGTGCTCATAAACTCTCTTGTGTGAGCCGATACGTAAGATCTTGTTTTGTTTTGGTGAAGAATGAGTTGTCCGTGGTTAAATATCCTCAACACTTCTATGCACCAATCGACACAAGTACTTTTTAGGCAATTGTCAAACGGTATTCAATGAGAATTAATCTTTTTCGACGATAAAATGTTCACACAATATTGAATCTATGTTAATCCCATAAGTGCTCAAGGATGCCTCTATCTTACGTTATGTCTAATGGCGATTTTGATTTATCAATTGCCGCACAACAACTACCCACACAAAAGCCTTCACGAAAATCATCTTGTAATGATCAACCGCCATGTTGAAACTCTTTGTAAAAGCGTTTCACAGTGATTGAGAGTGGTGCTTCCACGCCAAGAGCCAAAGTAAGTTGATCAATGAACTCCTGTTTCGACAATCCACGTCGAAAAACGTAATTAATCATCGCTCATTGTTCCATCTTTTAGCGAGATGAACTTTTCAACTCACTCAAAAACGAACCAATAAAGCTCGTAAGTGAAAACGTTATATGCATATCGGGTGCCTGTTAAGAGCTTGAGAACTTAAAATTATAATACAAAACATAAATATTGTTGGAATGCATTTTTTATTATTATCTGGTAGATACTTTCATGAGATTTATTTTCTGAATACGATATCCGGTATACGTCTGCCGTGACTGCAATAAGTTCAACTTTTGACTAATTTTCCCAAATATTGCAATTAATCGATTGTTGAGCACACTGTGTGGCAAGTTGCGCCGTCTTGTTCTAACCAAATGTCGCCGATGCTTAGCTGATTAGTTTTTGGAAACAGAACGATAGCGCTTGCCATTCACAAATTTCCGAAGTGTGGAAGCGTTGTTCTGGTATTAAAAGATTAATCATGACTTGGCAAACCCTACTGAAATATCAACACATTTTGTCCTTCTCAGCTGCCAAACCATAGTTATAGCTATCGATAGTTCTTATGCAGATAAAAAACCACCCTACATAAATTTATGCTAAAAAATGCATAAAAATATGTTATTACAGTTCATTACACGTAATTGTGCTAAGGCGACCTTGTTAAAAGGCAACCCTTATATTGAAATAAATACACAAGTAATCACAGTCATTCGTAGTTACAAAAATGTTAGAAGCAGATTTTTTCTAATAAAACTATTTTAAAAGAACACTCCATTGACTTAAACACTATTACAGTCAATTTAAAACAACTTTTAAGTATAGAATGAGATGAAAGCGATTCTAAAATTTCGAAGAGAATACAAATTTGGTTAAATTTAAAATATTGGATATTCTCTTAAACGTGGCCGCCGCAGCTTAACTACCATAGCAACATTTTTCTCTAAAAGCAGTCGGTCCTCGCTAGGCAATGCAAACCTGCGAGTGTATTTCTACCATAAAAAAGCTACTTATAAAAAAATCATTTGCTATTCGAAGTCGACTTAAAACTGTAGCTCGGCCAAACACCAAACAATGGATGTAAGAGCCAATTATACCTATAAACACATTCTTCCGCATCTGAAGCAACTCTTCACGTCTGATGTCATAATGTCTGGATTATCTATCATACTCAAGATCCCACGTTTCGTCTCCATGCGTTTGATGAAATTTGGGTAGGACTCAGCCTTGGATCTCAGGTCCTTGTCGATATCAACGCGGCCCCGTTTTTACAACAAATCCCAAATCATGTTCTACTGTGTCCTGAACGGATCTATAAGCAATATTCAAGTCTGGCAGAGGAGTTTTTGATGGTTTCTTTCACTTTATTATGGTTTCCAACAATTTTCGATGTCGACGGCATCCTACATGCTAGGAATGTTAATCACAGATGTGGTACTCTGACCAAAATATACCGAACTCAATTCAGCTAAGCTTGAGTTAAAATCGAAATGGTTTAATAAGGTTGTAATTTGTTTTACATGGCGAGGGGCACATTGAACTTAACTTCCGTCAGAACAAATGGCTTAGAAATCGACTCTTTCTGTAGTTTAACTATAAATATTATTCGCTGCATTTTTCTATGCATAACAAGAGTGAGAAGACTGTTGACCTTTAGGTAATGATTGTATGCGAGAACTTCCATGTGGCGTATGCAAGAAATGTTTTTTTATATTGAAAAAAATGCGTAAGATCTTTGCGGAAAAAATTACCAAAAATCAAAGCGAATTTTGAGAATGAACTATACAACTACATTTAGCATCTGACATTTTTGGAAAATTTTCAAAAAAAAAAAAAACAAAAAAAAAATTGTTAAAAATATCTTTAGTTTTTCGAATTTTTGTAAAGCCTTATACTGTGATTTAAGTTTTTAAATGAACTATATTTTATAAAGAAATAGTGAAAAGCATTTAACATAAAACTGATTTTGAATATTTTAAAAATAATTATTGTACGTAGACTTCTACTGCTGGGTGTAATTAAGTCAACTAAAACACTAGTTCATGAATTCTAATTTTTTTTTGGCCTTCACATGCCACTATCGAATCTCTTTATTGAAATGGTCGTTGATATCAAAAATCAAGTTAATTTTTTTACGTACAAAATTTCGTGATATTTGCAGTTCACCGCTATTAAAAAAATAATGAATTTTTCGTAATTTTTTTTCTTTTAATTAAATCTTGTTTTTTGAGAAAAATATAACTCTTGGCGAAGAAAGTCGATGGATAAATAAGAAAACTGTGATAATCAAACGAAAATACTCAGGTTGCTAAATATTAATGTATACACTCGTATTTGTATGTATGTATGTATATGCAGCCATCACATGCTGGTTCCTCAATTTTGAAAAATTTATATCTTATATTTATATTTATTGATAAATAAAAACTCGGAAATAATTAACCAGTTCCTCAGAAAGTATTAGGCTTATCGAAAAGTAATGCAAGCACACAGTTTATGAGGAATTTCAATATCTTTCATCTGCTCTAATTTTGTGTATTAAGATTGTCCAACTGGTTCGTAAATTATGCGTGATTAAGTGACACCATCTTAGTTTTTTGGCTGAATAACTGTAAATTCCAAATGTTTCGAAAACTTGTTTACAAAAAAAATGAGCTCGATTTTCTGAAACAGCGAGCTATTCTATATATAAATTGGATAGTGACATCCGGTGGCCATTTTTTGTTCTAACCCAGTGAAGTCATAAAAATAATGTAAGGCTTAAGGGTTTTATGAAAAACTTTTTCAAGTCAGAAATTTCTATTTTTTTCTAATAAAGTGGGAATTCCATTTATGAAATTTGGGTAGGTTCAAGAGATCAGCAGTGCTGCCTATATCTAGTTGCGCTCTACGTGTGTGTAAGGAGGCGCAAGATTAATCAGCCTAACGGAAGATTTATAATTTTCGCACATGGCGTCCTACGTCACTCATATTTGATACTTGTGAACAAGACAGCTGCAGTATGCAAACAGACAAGTAGTGTAGCGCGTGAAGGTCTAAATAAACATTTCTATCACTTAATATTTTTTATTTATTAAAAAAGTTATGTGCCACATTATATCAATATGTAGGGATCAGAATCGACGATGGACAAGCTTGGCAAGAAACAACCAGACAAGCAATGCCAAATTCAGGCTTATTATTGACTTCACAACCTCGGGCATTCAACGAGTTAGATTGACAACAGTTGTCGCGGCTAACCAACTAATTATGGGCACTCTTAATATTTCCATGTCATAATAATGAATAATGCAAAAATGAGAGATATTCTTAGAATATTCAAGAACGGACGAGTTCAATATTGGTGTCCACATTTTCCGCGAAATAATTAAATAATTTTGATGTATATTTGCACGAAAAAGTAATTTCAATTTAACTTTTAAAGTATTCAGCAGAAAAAATGTTGCTACTGGCAAAAATTCTGTTGTTGAAATGATGCGTATATTACACGAAAGTTTGCAGATGTCGAGTTCTAATCGCTGCTTCAGGTGGCCCCTACACCTTCGAGAGACAATGGCAAATCTCTGAGTGCCATGTTGCTAAGATTTGTAGAAGAAAATAAAGCCGCTCACCACAAATTGGATGAAAAGTGTGGAGAAACACCTGGTCAAGGATGTGGATCATGCGGAGAACGTATGCCATGCTCCGCGATCTGGATAATATTTTAAGTATAGTTGGACTTCTAAAATACAAAAAAAAAAACACGCTCATGGCTCAACTAATATCTTAAAGATTTTTCAAGATCCACTAAACGAAAAACCACAATCCACAAAAACGTTATCAACGACGAAATCAGTGCGAATAAGTGTTTGTCTACCTAACCTCAATCGCATACATCTGGTTATCATAAAAATCAAGTCGTTAAAAAGCCGGTAGTGTGGAAAATTGTAGAAAAGCATGTGGCTAAAAAAACGAAAATAAATCTTCGAGACAAAAACAAAACAAGTAAGTAAACAAACAATAAACGGCCTTCCGCTTCGAACGAACGAATGCAACGGGCGAATGAGGGCAAATCACAGTTGAAAGTGACGCAAAACATGTTGCTGCTGATATGGCAAACTAGGAGAAAAGCATTTCAAGTTTGATTATCTTATTTAAAGAAGATAAATTAAGAAAAGCTGCGTCTACGTCAAATACGAAGACGAAGATCATAACCACACAGTTTAATGATGAAGAATACGATTGAAGTGAGCAGAGAAAGGAAAAAGACGACAGCTGAAATATACTAACATACCACCATCGCCCCTGGATATCTGAGCGTGTGGTAAACTTACTTGCGATTGTTTGAATCTTCAGCGAGTCTATGGAGGTATGATAAATCAAAGCGAACAGCTGGATCAACTAAATGGCCCAGCGATCTACAGGCAAAAGGTAGAAGACTGGTTGTAGAGGAGAAAACAAAAAAATGTGCCATGTGTGTAATTTTGCTCAAGTTTTCAGGCGCCAAGCGGATGGTGAGGTGTGAAGAGAGTTGAATATCTGCAAATTAGTGCGAAACAGGTTCTCGGGCAAAAGTGAGGCAAATATGGGCACAAATAAAATAAAAGAACCAGTAAAAGTGTAGAAGAATGCAGAAATCGAAAGATAATTTGTTTGTGAGGAAAGAAAAAAAGTTTAAGAGTAAACAAAACATCCAGCGAAAAGGTAGAGAAGTGATTACATTCGGCCGAAGCGCAAATTTAAGAAATGACAAACTGGAAGAAAACATTCATATGAACATTATTAAACTACATTTGTGAAGAAGAAATTGTCGACTACCCGTTAAGAATATTTACCTGGTCAGGCAAGAGCTAACGAATAAGACATATGTATTTAATTTAAAACTCGCCGGTTCGTTGCTGATGCTGCTCATGATGAATTGATGCTAAACATGGGCTCTATCAGGAATGTCTTTCTTTTTTGGTATACGAATTTTAGATTCTCATGTTACTATATATTGAAGTAGTGCTATTCAGGAAACAAATTTGCTGCTCGTTTGTACTCTGGTGTGCACCGTGCGAGGTGCTTTTGAAAATACCAGGGGTTAGATTTTGAAGCGGCTGCCGTAGCTGAATGGGTTTGTGTGTGACTACCATTCGGAAGACGTAGGTTCCAATCTCCAAATAAAATACCAAAATGAAGAAACAATTTTTTCTGATAGCGGTCGCCCCTCGGCAGGCAATGACAACCTAAGAGTGTATTTCTGTCATGCAAAAGCCCCTTATAAAAAAAAAAAAACATTTGCCATTCGGAGTCGGCTTTAAACTTTATATCTCTCCATTTGTGGAGCAATATCAAGACGCACGCCACGAATAAAGGAGGAGGAGGAGCTCGGTCAAACACCCAAAAATGGTGTAAGGGCCAATTATATATAGATGTCCACATATATAAAAGTTAGGAAGCGCACATCTCGTTTATATTTAGAGTGTTTCAGCTTTACGAAAGTGAAAAACTAAATTCATGGAAAATTTGAAGATATCCGCGTGATTGGTGCAAACTATGCGCTGTCAGCTTAAAGAAGGTATTTTGTGTGTAGCTTGTAAAAAAGGGAGCAAAACATTATTAACGTGTTTCTCCTCTTTCGAGTTTCCAAGATGAAAGGCATAGTAAATTCATAAAGAACGACGAAGACGCTAAAAAAGCGCGTGTAAATTTTTCGCTTTGTGATTTCAGAGGCCCAATCGGAGATAGTGCGCGTACGTGTACATGTTCAAACATACATATATACATGCATCGGTATTTACATATATACTTTCAAACATACTCACCAACACACAATTAAAAATATATGCTACATAGACACCTATCGCCCCACACAGCTACAAGTCTGCGTAGAAATGTAGAAGTGTGTGGGGGTCGAAGCATGTGACGAAGAAACGATGGTACAGTTGTAGAAGGCTGACTTACTATAGCTAGGCAGGTGGGGCACGGTACAATGGCGCTGAGCAAATGCCAACAAAATCGAGAGAAACTTAGTAGACCCTCACGAACACATCACACACACCACACACTCACACACACTCATTCTCTGCGATACATTGGGCTTTGTGGCGAGCCAACAATTACAGTGAGGCTGGTGATTATGACGGCGAAGACACTGAGATCATTGGCTGAGCGGGAACACATTTTAGGGCTGTTTGCCGCAGTCGCGCAGATAATTTTCGCTGATAGGTGGAAGGGGATGGGGGCATGTTCCGCTGACTTACTTTGCTTGCTTAGTGTTTATAAGCACGTTGTACTTGTTTTTGTGCTTTTTACACTTAAAAATTTCTCCTTTTTTTTGTTGATTTTCACGCCTCTTTCGTCGTCATCTTGTTAGAGAGAGCAAATGATCATACGACTTAATAAAATTCCTAATGATTTTGAACTGTTTTGATTTGAGTAATTATTCTCAAGAGCGTCTGACAACACTTTTTTATGAGCGGGAGAGTTGAAGAGCGCGCGATTTGCTTAATGGCGTATCAACTGCGCAGTTGATTTTTTTTTTAACAAAAAATAAAACAAACCAATAGTAAGCATACCGCACCATAGTGCGCCACTTTAAGCGTTTACGGAATCACTTGACATTTGTGCTTTATGTAATTTTTTTACTATTTGAATATCAAACTCAATCAAAAATTTAATATTTAGTTGGCAGAGCGTAGAGAGTACAAAGTATTTATGTATGTATGTCTACTCGTTGAGGTAGAGAGTAAATGAGAGGGAGAGAAAGAGTTTTTAAGAACATACGCTCTTTCTTTTTGCTTAATTAAATATTAATAAACTTTTAATGCAACAAATTATCAGTATGGAAAATTTTATAGCAAATAGGTAAAAATAAAGTGATATTGTAATATAATATATTGCAATCAGCTTTCAAAAGTGCTCAATAAGCCATTACAGGCACTGTAGCCATTTTTAAATATTTTTTTTTCAATATTACTATAATAACAGCTTATTCGAATGTTTAAATATACATACACATGTATATGTACGTGCATGCCTAATTCCTGTAGAAATTTTTATATGGTATATCATATTACCACCCACATAGTGGTTCCTTTGTTGGAAGTACAGAAAGAATAATAATTTAATATAAATTTAATTTCAGTTAAAAAATATCTGCTAGCACCGTTTAGCACTAAAAGAAAAGGTATATTCGTAACATTTATAAGAAAGAAGGTGTCTGTTGTGATGTGAACAGACATCGAACAAACCAAAAAAACGTAAATTTCAACTAATGACGTAACAAGTTCAAATTGAATTTGATCTGCGAAATCTCTAATATTGGTTTTAATATTGCTATTCTTGACTGAAGGTCAATCGATTCGTTGAAATGAGAAAAAATAAAATAAAATAAAATAAAATAATTAAACAACAACAGTTTTGAGCGATAAATATTATAGCTGTTATATTATTTAGTTGACACCATATATTTTTTCCATTACACTTCAGCGGCAGTTGAACCATTTACGAAGTGTAAGTTGTGCGGCATGCCATTAACGCACCCACGCACATGCTTCCAAATACAAACATGGACAAGTTTGCACACAAAATTAACTCTAATACACTCAGTGCTTATTTCCCTACATCACATCATTATGCCGTATAGTTGGCCCACTAATTGGACTTGCCAACCTTGATGACCGTGCGCACTTGCGAGTGAGTGTATGCTTAGACTCATGTTGTGTATTAATCGTGCATATTTTACATATGCATTGACTTACACACCTACATATACAGGGTGAACGATATGAAGTGTTATCTATTCAAAACGCCATAACTTTTTTGTGTAAAATTAGTTTTCATCGATTTCAAAGACAAAATTGTTGAAAAATTATTACAATTTTAACATATTTATATTCACTTTAGCTCGATATGACCACCTTTTGCCTTGACTATAGCCTTCAAACGGTCAAAAAATGAATTGCATGCTGCACGAATGTGATCTTGAGGTATCAGATGGAATAGTCCATCGGATTTGCGTCTGGCGAATTCGAAAGCCATTGTGTGGACGAAATGAAGTGTGGAACATGATTTTTTAACCATTCTTCGTTCACACGAGCTTTATGAGACGGTGCCGAGCCCTGTTGGAACGTCCATGGTCGACGACCGAAATGTTTGCGTGTCCACGGCTCTAAAGCAGCTTCTAAAACATTTTCCCGATAATAAGTCGCATTCACTTTGACAGGCTCGATAAAAATGATTTGAGAGCGTCCATCAGCGGTCACTGCGGCCCAAACCATTACTTGCGATGGGAAATTGCTTCGAGTGACCACACGTAGGCTCAAATTCTCGTATGAGCGTTCGGTCAAGTAAACACGATCGTTTTGAGTGTTTATGAACTGGTCAATTGGGAAATTTTTTTCATCAGAAAACACAATGTTAGGAAATTCGCCACGTTCGTGCAAGCGCAACAACTCCTTTGCTCTTTCGCACCGACTGTTTTTTTGCTGGGGTGAAAGATTGTGTGCTTTTTGGAACTTGTAAGTCTTGACCATGAGCTCATTTTTCAATATGCGTCAAATGCTGCCTTGGGATATTTTCAGTTCTTTGGCCATTTTCTTCCACTTCGATGTGGATTTCGTTCAAGTCGAGCCTTCACTTTCCGAACCATTTCTGGCGCTGTTGTGGTTTTTTTTGGTCCACCTCCATAGCGTTTTGCAATGTTACCAGTATTATTGTAACGTTTTATAGTGTGATATACAAACATTTTATTCACTTTGAGGTGACTGAGCTCACGAGCAATGGCTGGTTGTGATTTTCCAACCAAATATTATATAACGCAATCACACTATTACGTTTGAATTCAATCACAGAAAAAAAATTCAACAAAACTGAGACGCAAATGCTTTTGATGGCTTATAAACAATATATTGAACTGTCATTAGAACAATTTTGGCGTTTTTGTCATGAGCTGTTTTACAGATACAAGCAGTGTGAAGTTGGTAACACTTCATATCGTTCACCCTGTATATGTATAAGTATTTCGTATGTACCCTGCAGGGAATCTCACTGATACGAAACTAGTGCGTATCTACATAGAGGAACCGAAACTTGTAATGGTCAAGGTTCAGTTAACTTTTTCTTTCCAACAACCAGTTAGTGTATTGGAAACGGGGATGCCCTATTTTTTATTAACACACTTTTATTAGCTTGGGTTGTATGTATGTATGTATGTAACGGAATCTTTGAGCTTAATTTTCACTGGCTTCTAAAAATCGGATCGACTTGGAATTTTGCACACCTATCAAGGACCGATGACAATGCAATAATTTGATAAAAGTTTTCCATTATCCTATTATTATGGCGGCCGCCGTAGCCGAATGGGTTGGTGCGTGATTACCATTCGGAATTCACAGAGAGGTCGTTGGTTCGAATCTCGGTGAAAGCAAAATTAATAAAAACATTTTTCTAATAGCGGTCGCCCCTCGGCAGGCAATGGCAAACCTCCGAGTGTATTCCTGCCATGAAAAAGCTCCTCATAAAAATATCTGCCGTTCGGAGTCGGCTTGAAACTGTAGGTCCCTCCATTTGTGGAACAACATCAAGACGCACACCACAAATAGGAGGAGGAGCTCGGCCAAACACCTAACAGAAGTGTACGCGCCAATTATTATTATTTTTTTTTTCCATTATCCTTAGTAGGATTGCCAGGATTAATATTTTCTTTTTTTACCTGTGGCTCCCTCCACGAAAAAAGTTTTTGGCCTGAAGATTACATTAAAGTTGTCAGATGTAAATTCTTGTATAATATTGAATCTGCAATTGACTTAAACTTCAATTATTAGTGACATACATAATTACCACTTTTTTGTGTGTGCAAAGCATCAAGTTTAAGGCCAAACAAACGTCATTTGCGAGAACTGCGGATTTACTTCTTTAATAAGGTTTTCTTTCTACCGAACACAATGGATCTCGGTAAACCGAGCACTGCCAAAAAAGTGCGCTCAGTACTACTCTAGACAAGATAAAATTATTATTTTGATATTGCGGCGCGCCGGTCGAAGCCTATTATTTGAGAGCTCTAAGTTGGGAAGTCTTTCCTCACCCACCGTATTTAGCAGGCATTGCCTCTTCTGGGTATCACTTGTTATGGCTAGTTGATGGCACGTAACCTGTCGAGGTAGCACACTCTGAATGCCAATAATTGGGTCGGTTCGTGGGTAGCTTAAAAAATGAAGAGCTCTTCTGAAGTATTATCCGATTGTTACCAGAAAGATGGGGAAAAGTAGTGACTTCAAATAAAAGGCTCACAAAATAAAACATACGAAAACTAAATATTTGGAGAGCATTAAAACAATTTAAGTCACTTTTAAGTTTTTTAAATTTTTGTTTTGAATTTTGGTATTAAAGCTTCATTAGCCTTCCAGCTTCATAGCCTTCCAGCGGTCTCCGTTAATACAAAGGGACACCTTCGAGTGTATTTCCGCCATGAAAATGCATCTCAAGAAACCCCATATGCCAATCAGAGGTGCCGTAAAAGTCTAAACCATTTGTGGAATATGATACAATCGAAAAATGCACCGCAAATGGCAGGAGATGCTTTGTCTAGTACCATTCAAGAATATGCATGTGAGTACCGATCTTTACTTAGAAGTGGGTGTACTATGCCAGCTCTCGAAACAATTTTTATAAAACAAACACATTTTTTGTAAACCTGGGTGTCGGAACCGACCTTATTAGATTTATTCTCAGAATGATAAATTGTAGAACAGTTGTAAAAGCTAGCTACATAAACTCCAATATCATTAGAAACTTTGAGTTCATCCTTATGGTGACTGATCAATGTACACTCTTGAGGGGTCCGAGAGGCACTTTTTTCACTCATGTTCCCTTAATAAAGGAGTGGGCAGGGTGACGAATTGGGAGGCAGAACTGGGCAAATATGTTTACAGATGGCTCGAAGTTGGACGGAAAGGTTGGTGTAAGAGTATCATACAAGGAGTTCCTTATTAAAATCAAATTCAGTCTATCAGATCATTGTAACGTAGTCCACGAAGATTTTGTTTACTCTCAGAGAGGTAAACATTCACTCTCATAGCCAAATAGCACTAGAACCCTGGACTCGCTGTTGGTGTGCTAGAAGTCAGCCGCGGGTTGCCTGACTTCTCTCCCGACTGAATCCGAATACTTCGATATTAGGCCCATTTCATCCTCGAAAAGAGGGCTTCACGTCAACTCAGCCGGTTAGTGTACAAACGTTTAGAGTGGTGATATCTGTTAAATATCTACGGGGTGAGACTTGACATTGCTTCGAGCCCTTCTTGCAGCAGCTGTCTGGAGGGTTAGGTGAAATTATCTCAACGCCTTCTGCTCTGACCGGACTAAAATTCAAACATCTTACCTCTCACGTTTTTGCTACACCTGCGTGCGTAAATGGGTATACCTGGATAACGTCCAAACTTGACATGCGTATTGCTCCCAACTCATTTAGAGACGACGTAACGTTCCCACGTCAGTCGGTTCTACGTTGCCGGAAGGACCCAGTCAAGGACTGCTTCTCCAGCAGCGTTTCCCGTACATGTATGGGAAATATCTCTGCTGCTACAACAACAAATTAAAATGTAGGAAGTTCTGTCTGGATCGAATTTAGACTTCCTTACTAGTTTCTCACTGCGTTTGCTTACCCTATTGGGGTATGTGTACATATGTGCGTACGTGTATTTTGTACCTATATATATCTATGTGTATGGAGATATGAACCTTGCAGCATAGGAGTATGTGAGTATATGTTTGGAATTAGGGTTTGGTTATTAAAATTCGGACTCTAAGCGGGCGCCAACACTACTTATGGTACCCACATACATAAACTCGTACACGTACATATATAAAATCAAGTGTAGGTACATGCATGTGTATATATTTACGTTCAAATGTATGTAAGTGCTTTCGCCTATTGCAACGACTTTATAACAGCGCTTATCAGCTGTGAGCGGGTTACAAGTATTTTGCTATTTTTTTATATTTTGCTGTTTACGAAACAGTGTTGTATTGAGCGATAGGCGGACAGATAAAGTGTGCGTTGTAATTAAGACATGAAACCAACAAACGCGAAAGGCGAAAAGGCATTATTTATAGTATTTATTCACGTATTTCATTAAGCCTTATATGCACGTGTATGGGTGCATATACTCACATGCACTCCAGTGACTTATCAATTTAATGCGATTTTTAAATTTCATCTACTCGCACTGACCTTCCGCGTAAGAATTTATCTCTACTTAAGAATGTGTGTACATGCATACATATGTATGTGTTTAACTTATAAGATTTTTGGTGTTTAGATGAATACTTAGTTTTAAAATAAAGTAAAGAGAGCAATATGAAGTTTATACAAATATAATCTTGTTCAAGAATTTCCTGCAACCACCGCCAGGTGACACTCTAAGTCAACTGATTTGGGTTCTGTTTTTTTGTTAAGTTGTCACATCTGTGATTAATATTCCTACCAAAATTTTGTAGTCATTGTTTGACATTTGTAAAAGTTACGCCATCTTGTGTAAATCTACGTGTTTTCGGTATTTTACAGTTTTAAAAATGGATTCATTGATGCGAAAATCTTTGATATGTTCAGAATTTTTTTCGGTAACGATACTCTAAAGAAAATAGTCGTTTACGAGTGGTATGAACGCTTCTGAACTGATCGTGAGTTCAGCGAGGATTACGAAGTTAGTGGCAGTACGTTGACATCAAAAACTGATGTAAACATCAATAAAGTGAATGAGAAGCTGATCAATAACCTGAAATTAACTAGCAAAGAGCTGACAAAGGGCTTGAGCGTTGCTTATGGATCCTCTCAGGACATTGTACTTCAAGTTACTGATTTGGGTTTGCGCTGCGTTGTTGGCTTCAAAGGACCAGAAGTTTATGCGAAAAGGCACAGCGTGGATATCGCCAAAGATATGATTTCCAGAACTGAATCCGGCCCAACATTCATCAAATGCATCATTACAGGAGACGAGACGAGGGTTTATAAGTGCGACATGTAATTCAGACATCAGGCTAGTGAGTGGAGAGATCCAAATGAAACAAGACCAAAAAAATACGTCGTTTTGAGCTAAAAAAGAAAGCGATGCTAACGATGTTTACGGGATACACCGGCATTGTACACCACAAATTTTTGACAGAAGGTCAGACAGTCAGACGACTATTATTTGCAGGTTATTACGTGTTTACGTGAAGAAATTCACCAAAAAAGAAAGAATTTGTGGGAAAATAGCTCGTGGATTTTGCACCGTGATAACGCACCGGCGCACAGGGCCATCATTATTCGTGAATGTTTGACCAAGAACGAAGCGATCAAGTTTGACCAACAGCCATCGAATTCACCTGATATGGCTTCCTGCGATTAGTCTTTATTTGATCGAGTCAAAAAACTACTGCGGGGAATGCCTTTTTAACAGCCGAAAGTAAGTAATGGACAGATCGAAGACGGTTCTGATGGCTATAACGAAAATAGAATTCCAGAAATGTTTCGAAAGCTGGATCAAACGCTGTCATAAGTGCACTACAATTGATGGGGAGTACTTTGAAGGCGATAATATCACTTTTGAAGACCAAATTTTATTTTGAATTTTCTGAATACATGCATGTATATTCGAGAAACTTTTTGATCAACATTTTATAGGCACATCTGGTGTATGTGCTTAAGTACGTGTGTGAGCAGAGCAGCATGTTTTGTCATTGGCCATAATCGTCGAAGGGTTTTTGTACTGAACTCAAATTGCATTGACTTCCTCTCACATAACATTGAAGCCATTTTTGGTCGCCATTTACCATCGATGGGCATTTCTCTTTCTATAAAATACCTTCTTACAGCTATAACCTACTTTAGTTTTTCTCTTCGCAAAAATGTGGAATCGTAAATTTGTACCATTTTGAAAATATTTATTATATGCAGAGTAATTGGTTATATGAGTAGCTGGTTATACGGTGAAAGATGTAATGACCATATCGCTTTTGAACTGTTCCTGGGATGCTCTATACCTTTTACTGTCATTTGCAAAAAGAGGTCAATAGAAGTGGTAACTACAAATACTATAATAGTGGGACAGTACATATACAGTTAGGAAGTAGAGATTGTGTGCACTTCGCTCTTCGTTGATAATTTTTGCTAGTATGCTTCTATATAGGAATACTTACTACGTATCTGTTTAACAAATTACATTGGCATGAACATATGTAGCTACCATATACAGTGCTACGGTCTCACCATAAATACTAAAGTAGCCATAAATATTTTTTTTATTTGTTGCAGAAGCAGTAAACAGTGAAAGGGGAAAACCGTTAAATTTTATGAAATGTATTTACGTTATTTTAATTGCTAATAAAGCTAGAACTTTTGAGATATATTCGATCACGAATTTTTTCAATACTTTAAATTTAAACAATTTCGGAAAAGTATTATTTTGTGGCTAAGGAAACTCTAACACACCTTTTTCGCAATGGAGTACGCATTTCGGCCTGGTATGGCGAGAACAAAGGCACATATGCTCAATCCAACCCAGCTCCATCTTATATTTAGTGAGGTTACTCAGTATGGATGAGGTATTGCGAAAAGTAGAGGGCACAAAAAATCTTTAAGTTGAAGTGCAAACCTCTAGTATTGTATTCTATAGAATTCTACGAATTTATATTATTTAAGTTGGCGTGATGGTCGATTTTTCTGCACACACTTCCAGCTAGTCATAGTTGACCTTTAGGCTTAGACCGTGGCCTGACTACGAACAAAAAGTACGAGATTTGAAGGATACCCAAGAAATGTAAGGGGGACATCTTTTGTTATTACAACAACTAAACCTAAAGATCAAAAATTCTTTATTCATTTATAAAAGTCTATTGGGTATTTATAACTGTTTAATTATAGATAACCAATACACTAAAATTTAACAAAACCGTAGGCGGCTAAAAGTTTTTAATTGGGAAAATTACTGGTCAAATTTTAATCAAGCCATCGTGTCATTCCCCATGTATCACTTGTTTATTTCGGACCTATCAAAATGCATTTGGTTTCATCGTCTACGGTATACAGTGACCCCCAAGTACTTTCTGAGTATAGAAGTAAGAGTTGAGTGCCGTATCTGCTGCCTATTGGTTGTGACTGTTGTTTTTTGTATAGGAAACGAGTACTAAAAGCTACTATTCTTCTGGCCCTTCGAAGTTCCGTTGCGAATGTGGAGACAAATATCACTTCCATGATTTTTATGTCGTGACTCTGATAGCGCTCAAAAATGCGCTTTATTTATCCTGTCTTCTTTCTCTTCCGGCAGAGAAAAAATATTGCAGGGATTCGCTTCGATGCGGATTGCAGCGAGAAGCTCTTGTATTGCAAAGTACTTTATGACGAAGTTTCTCTTCCACCAAAAATCCAATACTGAGCTTTGCTTGTAAATTAGGCAGCTGTGGTAGACGATGTGGCTACGCTCAGACTACAGATCGTTTCTTTGCACAAGTGGTATTTGTATTGACTTGTTTTCGATAGTTTGAAAATACGTGAGTGGGTGAGATTGGGCTGCAAAAAATTACCTTCCCTTAGTATACATTTAACTAATTTAACGGATCATTCGCGATATTTGCAAACCAACTTAAAGTAAGTAACTTAAATTTTCAGTATATGTATTATATAAAGTGAGAATCAAAAGTACGCATGTGTAGGGTGTTTTTTTAGCTGCATCTTGGTTCCAACAAGATTATCCAGCTTGCCACCCAGCGCGCTTAACAAACGATTAATTGGCATATTCAAGCAACCATTGACGCCATGCGGCCAGATATATTGGAAAAAGTAGCCCACAATTGGACTGATCGAATGTGCAATGTAACTCTTAGATGCCGCATATTATATTTTAAAAATAAATGCCATGATTATAATAAAAAAAACATTCTCACTATATTTCTATTTTGTATTATCATTTTATATTCTCAAGCTCTTAAAAAATACCCGATACATATTTGCAATATATAAATTAAATAAAAGTTTTCAGATCATAAGAAGTGCTGTTGGCATAGGTAAATATTCTTACTACATACATTTTTCCAAATACTGGTTATTTAAAAAAAAGAGAAATTGTATTAAGGATTAGGTCACTGTACAAATTTAAATAATAGTTAAGGTGGGAAGAGTGTCTAAATGATGCTATTAGCGCTGATTCTTAGTCTGAACTTTTATATTAACAATTCCATATACACGGGTTAGATAGATTTTTTTAAACAATTTAATACTCATTTTTTTATTCCAGGCGTCGCTTAAATATCTGTGAAAATATGCTTATTCTCGCTCTTAAAGTGGCCGAACACCCCTTAAATTAATTTGTCTCGTTTGTCTTTTATAAAAATGTGGCGTATCGCCCGTTTTCATCCACATACCTCTTCTTTCTGCATAAATACATATGTTGCTCCTCACTCTCTTAATGCTTACTAACCTGTCCAATGAACGCACAATTGTGCGTTGACATACTCGTATGTATGTAAGCAAAAATTTACATATGAATTCGTTTAACACAACGCACTCACATAGCATACATATTAATGCTGTTTGCTCTGCCATGCCAGGCCTTTGACTTGCATACATACGAATATGTAATTCGTTGAGAGTGGGGCTACATACCTCTTATTGAGCTTCTATTAATTGGGAGAGTTTACATGAATAGCTAGAGAGGAAAGTAATTATGTGGTTACATACACACACATGTGAATAGATACATCATATGCGTGTGTGTGTATATTTTAATTATGTTATGCTGCCCAACTTTTTACATACTTAAATAAATAAATATGTATTATGTATGTATATATATATTTGGTGTTTATTCTGGAAATTTTGCATGAATGATTAGGCGCGCAGCATTTTGCTGATCAAAACGTCTAAAGCGTCGTATGCGTGTTTGTAGATAGAGTAGCTCAAACTTTCAAAGTAAATATTGTAATAGAAATATATTTGCATATACATACATACATATATTCACATACTTAAGTAACATTTGTGTCAACTATTTTTTTGCGCCGCAGAACTCAATTTTTTTGTACATACAGAGCGAGCTAATATTTGTTTGTGGCTATAAATAGCTTTTTTATAGTTGTTTGCCATTACTTTTTATTGCAAATATGTTATAAGTATTTAAATTTATAAATAAACTCCAGACATCGATAGATACGAAAATTATATTTTTTAACATAATTGTTGAAAAACACAACAGACATTATTTGGTTTAACCTTCGTTTGGCAGAAGTTTCAGCCTTTATGATTCCGTTCAACAAGCTCACCATAAGGCGATTTTTTCTTTTCACACAAAATCATTCGTCATATAATATACCAGAGCAAATGAATTGACAGGCGCGCACTGTAAATGGATTCATAAGAACCTTCCCATCAAGGTTTTGTCGAGTCATTACCAGAATGTCTGGCCTGACGTTGTTCTGATGGAAAACTCCAATCGGCCAAAGCGGTACTTCTATGTTAAACATCAGGATGAATGCTCGGAGGTATTCAAAGTGGATGCCGGAGTACCACAAGGCAGCGTATTGTGACCAACCACACATCATGATTGCTGCCTTCGCCGACGACACGGTATTAATTACGTCTGATAGGAATATAAAAGTCGCTTCATCGAAGTTACAAAATCTAATTGACACAATGGGGAATCCAAGTAAAGGCAGACAAAACGGTCCATATAATATATACCAATCGCTAACATGACCATCGAATGTTAACAATTAATAACACAGTCATCACTCAAAATGCAAAAGCTAAATACTTGGGCATGATCATTAACGCAAAACTGACCAGGAAGGACCATATAAGGAACGAAGTGAAAAACATATTCAGACAACTTTATTGACTACTGAACAAGGACTCAAAACTGTCAGTATACAACAAACTGCTAACATACTATAAGCCCATGATAATGCCCATCTGGAGATACGGCATAGAACTATTGGGGACAGCAAGTAAATCAAATATACAAATAATTCAACGACTTCAATGTAAAGTCTTAAGGAAATGCCCCCTGGTATATAACAAATGAAGACTTACACCGCGACCTAAAAATTGATCACATAAAAGACGTAATCCAGAAATATAGTAGAGCACGAAACACACACAAAAATTACTCACCCATTCGTACAAAGAGGTACAAAAAGTACAGCACATGGAGCTGACACAGAAATTAAGACTAAAGCGAATCATACCAACAGCATTAGTAGAGACAAAAACTATTTTGACAAACTATAACTAAGTATCATAGGTATATTACTACTGCTAATATATTAAATGTAAGCAATGTAACTATTCATTGAAACATGTTAATTAAATGCTGATTTCAAGTAACAATTAATCTGGGAATGTAAAAAACAGAGCCACTGATTTTCGCATATCTGCCCATTGAAACGATAAGCCAACAAAGCTTCATACAAATAAGTATTTAGTTTTCATTCATACCACCCGGATCAATATGTTTCCAGAACAACCATCAGCTGACGCTCTAAGTCGACTGATTTCAGTTCTCTTATATTTGTAAGGTTGCCATATCTGTGATTAACATTCTAATCAAAATTTTTTCGCCATTGCTCGGCATTTGTAAGTGTTACGCCGTCTTGAGTAAATCTACCCCTACACGTGTAACAACGGGTTTGTATTAAAATTTGCACTAAAATGGCTTACAGCCATGTAAAAATTACGCGTACACATACATAATTTCTCCGTTAAATATCTTATCAAATGATGATGTATGTATGTAAGTAGACCACCTGTCTTAACGCTTATTTCTTTAAACTTATTTGAAACAACAAATTGTGCCAAATAAATATTCGTATAAAAATTGGTTGCTAATGGAAAATTAGGCAAGTGATAAGTTGAAGTAGCAACTTACGCGCCCTTTATCACGAGTTTATTTAATCTGTGGAAAATTAATTGCATTAGGTGCATATACTTATACGGGCACCCTAGCTGAATGCGTTGGTGCATGATTACCATTCGGAAGTGCGCAGGTTCGAATCTCTAAATGATAGAAAAACCGCCGCCCCTCGACAGGCAATAGCGAACCTCCTAGTGGATTTCTGCCATGGAAATGCTCTTCACAATAAATTATCTGTGGTTCGGAGTCGGTGCGAAAACATCAATACGCATGGGAGGGGGAGCTCGGCCTAACGCCCAAAAAGAGTGTAAGCGACAATTACATATATGTATATCTATATATAGATACATAGGTGCTGGGTTTTAATATTTGCTATCAAATTGCTTATCTATCGCGCCAAAGCCATGCTAACAACAATATCTTATGGTTTTATTTATTGCTTGTCTAGCAAGTAAAAATTGTGGTTTCCCTCGGTGCTGTGTGATGGGTATGATTTCTGGTGGGTAAAGGCATTACTTTCTGAAAGAAATTGCAAAAACGTTAAATTTTATTGCAGTTGACTGTAAGTTAATCCCAATCCAGGTAGTACCTACTTTCTCTTTCAAATTTAGGTGTTTACTTTTCTTTTTGTTGTTGTAGAAATGTACATATATATATATATATATATGTTTAAGTACCACAACCAATTACATGTTTTACTTTATAAGTAATTTTGTTACCGCAATGATCACGTGTTGCCCTACATTGCCACAAGGTACACGTGCCCGTCATTTTTTGGCAAAGAACCAGAAAAACCTTCATTTGCCGATCGCATTTCTAATTATAAATTTAAATTTTGCCAAATTTCGAATTAGAATGAAACACAAATTAAATGAAATATATTCGCCTACCGAAAAAATGCATTATTTTATTTGGTTTTGAATTGCACAGTTCATTAGCTTTGAAGCGTTTTGCAAACTAAGTATCTGAATATACAGCCCGTAACTGTATATAAAAATAATTGCAATTTTTGCTGAAATACTTTTGCACATGCTATGGTTTTGACATTGTTTTCAGCTAATACCTATGTATGTATGCGATATAATAAATATTAGCTCACAGGTGTTAGGTGTTTGGCCTAGTTTTTCTTCTAGTTTGTTGCCACGAAATGGGAATGGGGAGCAGTTCTATGCGGATTCTGAATTAATGTTTTTTGAAATGATATTTTTATGATTTGATTTTCATGGCGGAAATATACTCGTAGGCTTGCATTGCCTGCCGAGGCACGACAGCTACTAGAAATATTCTGTCATTTAATGTTTCAAGTCCCGAGTGGATTCCCCAGCGGATACCAATCGAATGTTAGTTACACACTAAGCGATTTGGCTGTTGTGGAATTGGGATGGAATTAAATTTCTTGTTTTCAAATCGCTTATTGCAGTCCCGCAAAAATTAGGATGCAAAATATTATTTGCCTCCTTGTAGTTCAAGATGTACCCCGACGCCATTAATTAAAACAGAAAAAGTGAAAATCAACTATTTTTATCAACCCTTATAAAGATAGCATTTAATGGCCATGCCACTCAAAAAAAAAAAATATACATGTACTTATAAGTGCATATCTTGAATGAAGATGTGGAAACTCGTTTCTCTAAATTTCTCGATGGAGAGTTTTGACTTTAAGCTTCTGGCCAAAGCTAATTTCCATAGTCAAAGAGTCAGAAACCCATCAACTTTCTATCCTAGTGATTTATCCTTGAATGCCTGTTCAAGACTAATTATTGAAGGGAATCGTGCAAGCTATACGTATGTAGATGCAGTTAGTTTGCCATTACAAGAATGTAAAGAGAAGTGCAGCTGAAAAGATATTATGACTTAGTAGTGGCACAAGTTTTCGTTGATCCTGTAATCCAAGGCTTGTCCAATCACTGCAGTTTACTTATGGCTGGTGTGGCGGTTTATTCTAATGCTTTCGGCATCTGCTAGGGAAGTTAAGTAACAACTGGGCGGTTGTAAAGCCACTCTATAAACTTAGAGTATACCAACAAGTCTTGAATAGGCTCACACGGTCCGTGTCGTTTTACTTGTTTAGGAATTTTATGAAGATGGGAGTTCCGACCAGACATGCAAGTCTTATAACAAGCGTAGTGGTCAGTTATTTGATCTCGTTAGATTATTGAAACGTTCTGAAACTGTTTAAAATGTCAAAATGACAAAAAAAAAAAAAAAAATCAGCTATTCTCCCGATCGCTTACGCCACGCGAAAAAAACCACCTTTTTTGTTGTCCAATAAATACTTCATATGAATGTGGAACATACTCAGATTTTAATTTTATTCTCACTTTGATTTTTAAAGGACTTCAAAATTTGAAACTACTAAATTTTCGAAAATAGTTTTAAATTCTTATGCTCGCTCTATGAAATTGAAGTGTACGATATATGAAGCGAAACTACAATTTGTGTTAACTTTTTGCCAAGACAATTATTTATTTTTTATAGTATTCATGGCGACTACTTTATTTAATGAAAAAAACTCAACTACGTTTTCCATCTCAATAAAGTAAGAATAATAACGAAGTTGGAAAGTAAAAAAACAATTTTTCTTAATAGCTGGGTATATCCTCTTACTTTTGACACCCATTTTAATACCTTAGAAGTAGTATAGGTATTTAAAACTATTTTTCGAAAATTTAGTGCTATACGTATTATTTGAATATAACTCGAAAAGTTATGGGAATCCCAATATAAAACGTTGAAGAAAAACTTATTCTCTTTACTTAAGGCATAGTCTAAGCTATTAATGAAAAAAATAGGAAACAATGTGAGGAGATTGTTTTTAAAAAATTACAAAAACAAAAAAAAAATAATCACTTCTGCATTCAATTGAACCAAATTTGAAATCAGTTTTGCCACTCAGAATGGATACCTCCTAAATGAGCTGCTTAAAGGCTTCAACAACTTTTTCAGACAATGAAAAATGGCTATCTCACCTTTTAGTTCTTATATTTGGGAGCCAAAAGAATCCATTAGTTGCTTAATCAGGGCTGCAAGGCCGGTGATCCATTAATTTAATCTTCTAAGTACTCAGAAACTCTCTTGTGTGAGCCGATATGTGAGAGCTCATACTGTCTTGATTGTTTGAAGTTTCTCAGCAGTTGGAGCAGTTGCAACGTGACCAGATTTTCTGGAAAATAGGACCATTTGTTTTGACGTGCTTGTTTGAGGCCAGATAAATTCTTGAACTCACTGAAAAAAATAAAAATAAAGTTCGTAAGTAAAAACGTTATTTGCAAGTTTATATTAAAAAATACCAAACGCAGCTCATTACAAAGATGACCCTGTACCATTTGATATGGAATCGCTCTATACATATATAAATTTCAGTCAATCGGCACGTTGGAGAACTGAAGAATATTTGAAGAAGTCGTTTGGACGAGTATAAAAAATCCATGAGAATTATTTCAATCAGAATTATACACTGGGTTAGAACGCTGAGATAACAGTTTTGGACAGTATGGATTTGTCGTGGGAAAGGGTTATTTCCTTATTTCCGTCCTCAATCCAGCTTTTTGGTATGAACCATGGTTTTATAAAAAAAAATTAAAACAAAATGAAGCAACAAAAAAACAAATGTCACCACTTTGCAAAATATTTCACTGCATTCATTTTGTCCGCTACTGTATGTATGTATGCGCACACTTACGCATTTACCAATTAAATGCAGCACTAAAATAATTATTTATCTCGTCACTTATTCAAGGTTGACATGAAAATGGAATAACAATTCGCATTCGAAGAAATCACGATTAGCATAATTGTTCGCGCATATATACACACAAATACATAATATATGTATGTATATACATACTAAGCCATTCGCTAAACTAAACAAATTTGTTGTTGATGTTAGTCTGCGTCATTTATTTGGGTGCAGAAACTAAAAAAATAAGAAAATAAAGATATTAACATTTTTTTGCAAAAAAATCACAGACACATGCATACCTACATACATATTTTAACCGGTTTGTTTATAGTTGGAAGAAGAAAAAAAAAACAGCGCATAAATCGCAAATTGTTTACAAACATCGGAAGTTCCCGCCACCACGGATGACCATGGCAATCGCTGACAGGCGTCGAAGCGGTGCGGCAGATTAAGTGCTCCGATTTTATTTAATTTTTCTCCGAGTGTTTACATTGATATTTTGCTAGCTTCACTTTGAACGATTTTTTTCTTTTTGACCACTTTGGAATTTAATGAAAACGTGTTTATTTGTTACTCATAAAGTCATACATGACAGCAGGTATGTTTATGTCTTTAAAGGTTAGCGACAAATCGAAAGGCGTGCTTGAGAATTTTCTGCGAATTAAACAAATATTTGTTTAGAATTGCTTTCAGTTTCGTGGGGTGATACGGGCTACATATGTATATACGCATGTAGGTATGCGTTCACTTTTAAAATGTTCTGTGCAAATTTAATCTTCACAATCTTCTAACTTGTACAGACCATATGACAGTTATCAGAGTGCCGTACGGTCTGTCCTTTATGTCTGATAATTTTTGAAGTGATGTCGGTAATATATTTTTCAACTGAAACGATATTTTTTATTCCCGTGTACTTGTGCCGTTGGGTATTATAATTATCTTCACACAATGGTTATATATAACCTCATAAAATAATCGAGATACATGCACATATGTATGTATATACAGGGTATCACAAAATTAATCACCCCATCGGAAGATTTATAATTTTTGCAAATGGCGTCGTACGTCATTCATATTTGACATATGTGAACTAGGCAACTTATGTATGTATATAAACAGACAAGCAAAGAAACGCATGCAGGGCAAAATAAAGACTTTTATTTAGTAAAAAAGTTATTCAAAAACTAAATTGGTTGATTAGTTTTGCGCCACGTTGTATATTTTAAAATGATCAGAACGCTGAGTGTAGTCAATTTAGCCGTCCGCCCGTCCACGATAATTGGAGCAAAAATTATCTACCAGCCCAAATAAAATTTTTACAAAAATGTGCATGGATGTGGAAAGTTTGGTGCGTACCGAATCTAAAGAGTGATTTTTTAAGAGCTATAGGAAAGTTTTTCAAAAAAAAACACACGTAAAATTCAGAAAAATGCATGAAATTTTTATTTAAATCGATAGTACAGTCCATATAATTTAATGTTTGCAGATTATTTTATGCAAATGGTCCATCCGCTTAGTCCAATTTTCACGTACTCTTTCCAATGTTTCGGCCGGTATCTCACTTTTAAATGCTTTAATGTTGTCTTCCAATGCGTTAATTGAAGCAGGCTTGTCTGAAGAGACATAAGCTTTACATAGCCCCACAAAAAATAATCTAATAATCTGGGTGGCCAATTGACAGGTCCCGAACGTGAAATAAAATATTCACCGAACTCGTATCTCAACAAGTCCATTGTTACGCGTGCTGTGTGGCATGTGGCACCGTCTTGCTGAAACCACATGTCATGCAAGTAAAACTCTTGCATTTTGGGCAAAAAAAATTGGATATCATTTCACGGTAGCGCTCACCATTCACAGTTACTTTACGATTCGCAGCACCTTTGAAGAAGTACGGTCCAATGATACCTCCAGCCCATAAACCGCACCAAACTGTGACCTTTTCTGGATACATTAGCAGCTCTTGCAATTCTTCTGGCTGATCTTCACTCCAAAATCGACAATTCTGCTTATTTACGTACCCATTGATCCAAAAATGAGCTTCGTCGCTGAACACAATTTTTCGATAAAAAAGTGGATCTTCGGCCAACTTTCCAGGAGCCCATTCACCAAAAATTCTGCGTTGGGGTAGTCTGTTCGGCTTCAATTCTTGCACCAGCTGTATTTTGAAAGGCTTCACACCTAAATCCTTTCGCAAAATTTTCCACGTTGTTGAGTAACAGAGGCCCAATTGCTGCGAACGGCGACGAATAGATAATTGATGATCATCATTAACACTGGCCGATACAGCTGCGATATTTTCTTCAGTTCGCACTCTACGTAAGCGGTTTGGTGGTTTGATGTCCAATAATGTAAATTTGGTTCTAAATTTAGTCACAATAGCTCGAATAGCCGCTTCAGTGGGTCGATTAAACAGACCATAAAATGGAAGAAGCGCGCGATGAACTTTTTTAACAGAACACGCATTTTTATAATAAAATTCAATGACTTGCACGCGTTGTTCGTTTGTAAGACGATTCATGGTTAAATTATAGACCAAACTGAAGATGTTTGACAGTGAAACAAAACACGAAACGACAGCTGTTTAAACCAACTCTTTAAAAAGATAATAGTTAAAAAATCACCCGTTAGTTTTCCTGACTGTTTATGCTTGCTCGTGATGTGATCTGACAAAATCTTATCTTACCGTTGAAAGTAGTTCTTGGCACTTTTTCTTTAGTTTTTGAAATGCGACAACATTGTGGGTATAGCATAAGTATCTCATCAAATTTGAGTGGTGCTTTGTCGGAAGCCCGGGAGAAACTGATTTCTAAAATATACATATAAATTTTTTCATCTGAAAAATAGTTTCGTTATAGGCTTTGAGATGAATGTCACAAAAGTACCGTTTTCAAATTCATTTAATAATGGGAAACGAATTGGAAGTATGTAAAATTATTGAGAAAAATTTTTCAAAAAAAAAAACTAAGAAGAAAGAAGATTGAAAGATTATAAAAACAACATCGGTGTACAAAAGTGAAGTAAAATCGTCATGATACCAGCCGAAAATCAGGCAGAAAACTGGCGCGACTGGTGAAGCGAGACAAGTTTTTTACCCGCCAGCCCAAAAATCAGGCTTTGGAAGCACTCTAACTACTAAAGTTCCAAACAGAAATGTAATAGAGCAAACGGAAAGGGTGCCAAAAAACTATGAAATTAATATTTTCGGTTGCTAGTTGTGGCCTGTCTAATGCCAAGTTTTCATTGTGACATTTTTAAGGTAAAGAGTGTCATTCTAGTATATATGTATGTATATCTACCACTTCTGATAATTTCGACTTAAAGCCAAGACAAAATGTTAAAATGAGCATATGTTAGTCTCAGCTATCACTGAAAAAAAGAAAACGTCTAAGAGAAGTTTTTTCTTGCAAGAAACTACGAAACAAAAATTTTTTCAACACTTTTAACAAAAAAACACAAAAGACTCTTTAAAAAAAGTTTTTGTTTTGTTAGTATAATTTATCTTAAAAAATTATAAAAATGCTAGAAACAACCGAAGATATTTTACTATAAAAGAAGACTATACAAAAATGTTTAACATTGAACAAAATGTCAAAATTATGAAAATTTTTTCAAAATTTCTTCTGTTTGCTACTTAATTCACTTAAGTCTACAAATAAACCAATTTTCAGAAAAATTTACGACAATGCCCAAAATAATTGAATCACTTGACATGTCATAACTCATTAGGTTTATCATCCCCACTGCGTTGAGACCCTTAAAGTTTTCGTGGCGCCTCTAGCGTATATCGCGCAGCCTTGGGTGTGAGTCCTAATTATTCGTATTACAATACTTAGAAAATAAATTCTCTAACGCTTGAGAAAAAAAAACTTTCTCTGGTTTATTCTTGTGACTAGGCATGTAGCGAATGGCGTATGTAAAGCAACTGCTGAAGGCTTTTTTGTATTTTTATTATCTATACACTAGGGTGATCTATTTTGGGTTTACGTAAGAAACAAAAAAAAGCGCTTCGAAACATCAACTACTCTATTAAATCTGCTTATATTATATTATAGTGTGGAAAGTATCTATCCATATTATCAGCAATGTATGTAAGCACCACAGTCTCAAGTTACTGAGTATACTGGAATAAAATAAGTTAAAAGCTGATATTAAAAAAATTTATGTAGCATTAAAAAAGTGTATGAAATAGGTACATATATTACTTACGTCAATGAAAAATATTGAATTCAAATATGTCATGAAGCATTTCAAAGTTGAATAAAACTGATCACCCTTTTGCATAAAAAAACTATAACAACAAATTTTGTATTGTATGAGCATTGAAAAGGAGGGGAATAAATATTTATTCTTGCACGAATTTAAATTTTTCAGCGAGTGACATTTGAAACGTCGGGGTACAGATGTACAGTGTACTTTCTCTTAAACCTACACCTAAGGGACTGACAAATTTGAACCCTCTTTATAGGAAGTTTACTGTCTATCTAATTTTCTATTGTAGGTATATCATCTTCAGACAAGATGGCCAACTATTAATGCTCACTCGGTAAAACAAGCCAGTCTCATCTGCAATAAATGTTTCGCAAATCAAATTCTTCAATCAAATATGGCACTTTTCGGTAAAGCTTTTGACATCTTGATGGATGATGCACTAAAATCGTCGTAATTGATTCTCACTGAAATTTCTTTGGGTTTGCTTCGTAGCGTAATTTATTAATATTAAAAACCTTGGGCTCTGGCAGAAGTTCTTCTTATTTACGGGATTCCCCTCTATACCTACAAGTGTTATTGAATAAGCACGAACTGTACGAATATGGGAGAGAGTAAAAGTAAAAACAATGCTGTAGGTTGTGGGGAATTAAAACAGCTTTGGGGTGGAAAACAAGTGTCCGCGACCTGTTATGAGAAGGTTGTCCGCTCAGTTGTTGTCCCTTAACAATTTGATAGTACTGGAAAAACTGTCCGTTTATAGGAGGTGTCCACTTAAGAGAGGTGTCCGTTAGGAGAGAGTACATTGTAGTTTATAGCTCCATCGCAGATATCTTAAAGAAGCGATGTAGTGCGTTTTCATTCATATTCTTAAAGAAATAACTGTATATATTAATGGAGATAATGTGCAACACCTAAACAAAACAAAAAGATCAGAAATCAATGAGAACTTTGAGCCACTTCACACTTGCACTTTATTATAATATAATTTAATGGGCTATAAAACTGCGTACCCAATTTCTTTTTTAATCCTATTTAAAAAATTTGAAATTTTTATGAAAATTTGTAGAATTTTTATGCATTTTGAGAAAGTGCCAAACTTTGATTTAAATGATATTTGTTGTAGAATGAGCTATATTTTTTATAAGAATTTAATGAAACATTAAAAGGCGGAAGAAAAATAGTCAAAACTGGTAAAAGTATCGCGTTGCTAATTAGATGCCTGCCACTAGGTGGTTTACTCGAAATTTTTGGAACTGGTGAAAAGGGTAAATCAAAGTGTACTCTGACAAATCAGCTTAATTTTTTTCTAATTCCTTTATTATTCACTCACATGTTGTTTGAAGAAAATTCGGATTAGGGCAAAATTTCTGGAAATTTACTTACTGAAATTCCTTACTTTTACTGAAATTACTAGATTTGCTTAAAGTTTCCCTATTTTATATAAACAAGAAAAAAATATATTTTTTTAGCAAATCAAAGTTCTGACGTCATTAAATTGGAACGTATTAGATTTTATTTGCTATTACATAGTTTTTCGATTTTATACTATTAACAGATTAATAAAATGCTTTTACATATTTCAAATAAATATTGTTTGTAGAAAATGCGAAAACAAATATATAAAAAATAAAACAAAGCTGATATTTGAAATGCAAAGGAGATAATTTTTAATCAAATCTAGAAACATCGGTGAATACGGATTACAAAACATAAATAAAACAAAAATAAAACATTCATCCTAGCATTTAGACAACAAAAGGGGTAGTGAAATCGGTATTTTTCACCCTAGTAACAAGTGAATGTTTCATTTACGTTTGAAGTACTCAATGGTGAAGTGCTAACGATAATGAGTAATTGAGATAAGCGCTCGTAATTTTTGACCTCAAATTATCATTTTTGATATTTGTCATTGAGCACCAGACAAAGAGACGTCGTTGTTCGAAGGTAGTTCCTTGAAAGAAATCATGGAATTTCACTGACATTGGAAAGTAAGAGAAAGTACATTTAAATATTTTGAAGTTTGTTGAGCTCTGGTTATTCGTACAAATATTTATTCATAAGAAAAGAAATTAACAAAATTTTGCATTTCTTTGTTTGCATAGGCGTTTGCTGTCATAGGTTTTTCAAAAAATATGTGTATGTGTATGTATTCAATCGCCATACGTTTCTTAATCAATACTATTTTTTACTTTTCTATTGATTACAATCATTAGGGTAATTCACGATTTATTGTATTTGGTTCTGTGTATTGGAGATATTGTAAATTTTTTTTGTGCAATTTCAAGCACAAGGTGGCACAAAATGAGTCATCTGATTTTAGTTTTGAATTAACTTTTTTACAAAATAAAAAATTAAAATATTTTGTCTGATGGAAATACTTATTTTCATCTCTTTTCTGTGTGTATACTGCAGCTGTCTGGTTCACAAGTGCCAAATATGGCTGATGTACGAGACCATTTGCAAAAATTATTAATCTTCCGATATGGTGATTAATTTTGCGCCACTTTGTACAATACTTTAAAAAATTTACTACAGCAAAAATCCATCGAAACCAACATTGCAGGACCGCATTTATTTCGTAGTGATGGCGTCTCTTTTTGCACATCAATACAAGTTTCTTTCAATTTTTTGTATTTATTATATTCAGTATTTGACTGAAAATACAACAATAGTGCATTGCACTTACCTGCATACACGCACATCATACCTAAATAAAATAAGAGCGTAATGAGTGTGTTTGTGATTTTGATTTTAGTATACATTTTTCAGTTTCTCACGCACTTTCAAAGATTTATGGGTGAATTTTGTTATTTTTAGAATTCTTGCGTGCTCACTTTGCACTTGGAAAGGTCGAAATGGTTTCAGATCAGATGACTGAGTTAGATGGCAAGCCACAAAGAATATGTATTTTTATACAGGTATTTCAAGAGTTTTTCTTTCGACAAAATAAGACTAGGTAATTGCAAAATCAGTATTATATGGAAATATTTTTAAATTTTCTTTTAAAGCCCAAACTTTTTAGAATGTAGGTACCTCCATTTGTGAAAAAATATTAAGACGCACATCACATATAGAAGGAGAAGCTCGGCCAAACACCCAAAAAGGGTGTAAGCCCCAATTATATATACGAGTTTAACTCAATTTTGCTGGACTAGTATAATATGCTATGTTTAGAGAAGGCCGAACCGAATTGAACTGAACCGAACTTCGATCGATTTCGGCCGATAACGAATTGAACATTTTCCATGGCCCAAAAATGCAAGGAAAAATATATATATAATATTTTTGAGCAAATGTTTTGTGTAGAAATTGTGGCATTGTATATACATATGTATTCAAAAATGTTAGAATTCCTTGCCTTCAGATATTTATCAATAAGTTTTTCAATCAAAAATTATTTGTTCAATATTATGACCTAATTAAATCGGTATTCGTTTTCTTGATTGGCGCGATAACCCTTAAGCGATTTTGACCGAGTTCAACAAAACGCGCCAGTCGTTCCTAAGTCATGCTTGTAACGGGCCCCAGTTGGGCACACCAAGTGATCTTTCCAATGCAGAGAATACCTTGCTCTGCCTCTGCTACCACCAGCTGGTACCACATGGAATATCTTCAAGGCTGGAGCATTTGTATCCATACGGATGACATGACTTAACCAACGTAGCCGCTGGCTCTTTATTGGCTGCACTAGGATTATGTGGCCACAAAACTCATACAGTTCATTGTTGAGAGTCTTTTTGTTTGAACTCCTGATACTTGCAAAAACAAAGCAAATGTTATTTACCACTTTTGCCAATTTCTTATTTGAACTCGGAAGCCAATCCAGGAGTACTAATTTATGTTTCATAAGTTCTATTACTGCAGAGTTCAGTTTTTTTCTAATTGAAAATGTTTATATGCTTCTGCCGTAAAATCTTAGATCTGCAGGTTATCAGTTCTGAAAACTCTCTTATATCGTTTTCATTCAAAGCGAAGCCTTGGACTTTCGCATTGCCCAAGTGGTTGGTCAAAATTATCTGTAAGCTTGTTTGTTGTAAGTAAACCATATCGATAGTGGTTGTTTCAATATTTAAAAATTTTAACATTTAAATTGCATGTATAAGTTGAATATTGTCGAAAAATTTTCCATGACATTATTTGAATGAGTTTAATTTAGTCAGAGGATTTGTTATTCGCTTAATTAAATATTTGTACGTACTTCCACTGAGCTGAGAAGTAATACTATACATAATAAATACAAACTTGTAAAATGCAAAAGTATTAATTTTCCTACTTCTAAGCTATAAATACTGGGTAAATATTTGATAGAAATATTAACATGTATTGCTTGCTCGCGCGTAAATGTGCTAATATGGAGTAAAGAAAGATTTGTTTCTAAGTGACTACTTGTTTTGTGGTTCTAATTGATTCCTGAGCGCTAAGTACGATACTTTGTTTGTAATTCAGCCAATTTGAGCAGTGCGCTTGGCCGAGCACTTACAAAATGTACAGTGATTATTATTATATTAACAGATATTAGATATATAACTAATATATATTTTCACATTTCTTTTCTTCAAGCAATTATCAATGTACAAATCTATATTTATTATCATTTCAGAACTTCGTCGCTCTAAGTAGAACTTTTAAAATCACAAGTATTTTCACATACGCCAAAATTGCTCAAACAATTTTTTATCCGACTTGTTACATCAATTCCGCAAAACTGCACCTAATAAACGATCCGTTTACCATAATGGAGGGCTTCGTGCATGACTGGCCCACGCCACCGCCCACAGATATTCCCCTGCATATGGATCTAGTCACCGAACTACAGGGCGATGGTGGTTTTGAGCCGCAAACTCGTGCCAGATCGAATACCTGGCCATGTCCGCGGCCAGAACAATTTGTGGAGCCGTCAGACGATTTGGACAGCACGAAAGCGAGTAACCAGCAGCTGGCGGGCGGAGGTAAGCAAAAGAGAACTGAACTGCAATTTGTATACTCAGTGTTTATGATTAATAGATTGAAGTACTTTCGCGATGTTATTAACAAAATAATTCACACTCTTCGAAACAATGACTGAAGCCGGAGTTGTACGCTTATATTAGGTGTAATTTCTTTCCTAGAGGTTTGATCGAGCTCCTCCTTCAATTGGTACTTACAATTTAATGTCACCTCCAAACGGCGCAGAGGAGCTTTTTTATGAAGAGCTTTTTCATGACAGAAACCCACTCCGAAACGTGCTATTGCCCGTCGATCGGCGCCCGCTTTAAAAAACAACTTTTTCTGTCATTTAGTGTTTGATGGCCACAGTGCTTTTAAACCTGGGCTCTACCGAATGGCAGTCACGCATAATCCCATTTCGGAAACATATTTTGGAACTTAAAAGTAGGCCTTTAATCTTCTCCTGAATTGTGAAGAACTAAATTTTTCACCACTTGAAATCTAATCCAAATCGACCGAATAGAAATGTATGTTGGCATAATTACGTATTTATAAATTAATACAAATTCCAAGCATCAATATTTTCAATATCCGATATTAAAGTGCATTTACAATTCCTGTATTTTGGAATATTTGTTATAGAATCCCGGAGTCCATCCCGAGATTTCTTACAAATTTTATTTAAGTAAGAATTAAAAATGTTTTCAAATCCACACTAGGTAAAATTAAAAAAAATTTTTTAAATATTAGATTCTCAATCATTTCAAATCGCTTGCAATGCAAACAAAAAGTTAATTTTTGTGTAAAAAGTTATTATTGTGACTCGTTTCAAAGCTCAATTTGTTTGTAGACTGAACAATCTTACAAGTTCTAAACTCTATTCCTAAACGGGCTTGACGCAGCGATATATCTTTAATCTCGCCTATAGACACGAAACGGTGTTCCCAAAATGGCAAATGATTTTCACTTTCTCATGGTAGTAGTGCACTCAGAACTATTGCTTGCAAAGGAGCAACTGTTACCAGCAAAAACGTTTTCTATTATTTTCTGTTTGCCCATCAACAAAGTACCTCCACCTGAATGTAATTCACGTAGGCACAAATCTCTCCGGTGCAAAATGCGGATACACTTAATATATATACCATAAATAGTATGTGGCACACAGATAATTTTTAGCACTAAATTCAAAGAAAGTTCTAGATTTTTATGCACTTAAAAAATAATAAACAGTTTTATAGTCTAATCCTTATATGTATGTGTGGCACTGATATCCCGGCACGATGAGATTAACGTCCCTAATAAGAGTTTACGTATTGCAACAGACGTTATTTTTTGCTTCCGTTTCGTTGACAATTTTATAATGGCCTGAAGCATGCACTGGGTATAAAAATATACACAAATCTACACATGGAAATATGAATAAATAAACGTACATACATACATACATATGTATGTTCCTTTATGTACATATGTATGTAGGTATGTACTATATCCACACAGGTACACAAGTGTATTTCCATGTAAACATATTTGTTGTCAAATATTTTCGAATTGCAAGAATTGTAATTAAAAATTTCGTTGCTTTTCAGATTCGCAGCAAGCTGTGCAAAATATTAACACAGCAAAAAAAAATTCGTCGCGTCGTAATGCGTGGGGAAATTTATCATATGCGGATCTGATAACGCACGCTATCGGTTCGGCGCCCGACAAACGGCTCACTTTGAGCCAAATCTACGAATGGATGGTGCAGAATGTGCCATATTTCAAGGATAAGGGCGATTCGAATAGCAGCGCTGGTTGGAAGGTAAGTAGAAAAGGCGGTTCAATGAAATCGTGGACTACATACAGATATTTAAATACTATTAATGTATATGTTTTTACTTAAAAAACTTTAAATATATATATATACATATATATAAATATACTAAGTATATATACTGCCTTAAGTTCTGTTACAAGTAAGTCCGTTATAGATATGAAATAATAAAATTTGTTTTATGAAGTTAGTTTTATTTAATCATGTAAATATTAAAAACAAAATTTTAAATTTTCATTTGAAATGATCACCATTCGCTTTTACATAAGCCATTCAGCTATTGCAGCAAGCACGGTTTCCATGGGTATTGACGTCGCTGCGTGAACTAAAGATTGTTTGAGACCCTCCAAATTTCCGTGAGGTATGTGACAGGCTATGTTCTCCAGTTCTGACAACAAACTTTAATCCAATGGACTTCCAGACCACCAATCTTTTGCGGCCACTGCTGGGTGGTTTTTGCCTTATAGGCTGGAGCGGAATCTTACTGGAAGATCCAACTCTCTCCATTGAAGAGAGCACTGCTCATCTGCTTCGCCATGACTTCCAAGACATCCTCCTTACCACTTTTGCCTCGGCCTTAACCCCTATTCTGTAGAAATGAAGAGACACTCACCCCAAACCATTACGGAGGCTGGAGGGGGCCACGCTGAACCCTTGGAACAACTTTTTTTGCGTCTTTAGAAATTTCAGATTAGATTTTGTCGTTTTGCTTATTAAAAACTATTTAAATAGTGAACATTTTCTCATCTGTGAAGAGAATGTTTTTATATGAGAAATAGTATTTTTTATAAGAATGTATATTAGGGTGGGCCATTTTGTGGGTAGAAAAAAGACATGGTTAGAAAAAACAATGTTAAAAATTAAAATTTGGAATAGTGTAAAATTTAACGGTTTTGACTATTTTTGCAAGATTTAGTTTGATTTACTTGTGAAAAAAATTACATATAGTCACTTTTCTATTATGATCTTAAAAAATGCTATATAATTTGCTTTGCACTGTCATGGGGTTCTTCAAATAAAAAATATATATCAAAAATAAGCTCCTCGTACCAAAAAATCCTTAATTATAAATTTGTATTAAAATAAAATAACATTCATAATAAAGGGTAGTTAAATTTCAAGGGCCGCTGTTGAATGTGAACCACACCTAAACGTCAACGATACCGTTGGGGGTTATTTGAAAGAAAAGGTGTACGTCGATAAGCCAGCAACAATTCAAGAGCTAAAGGATGAGATAATTCTGCACATTAACGGCATAGAGCTTCAATTATGCCTCAGCGTCATCGAAAATTTGGATCATCTGGTGGAGGTGTGCCGCCGAGGCTGCGGGGTCATTTCGCCGATATTTTTTCCCATACGTAATTGAGCCATACCAATATTATCATAATAAAGAGAAAGGATAATAATTTCCTAAAAAAATGGTATTTTATTCAAAATCAACACCGGCCCTTGAAACTTTACCACCCTTTACTTTGGTGAACATTAATTTTCCTCTTAAGTTCGTTTTAATTGAAGATAGCTTAGAATTTTATGTAGAATGCGAATCTACTACGCCTCGAAAAAATGTCCCCGCCCTAATGCGTGTTTATGTATTTCTACTTATGCACTTCATTGTTATATTCATTGTTATGCGTATATATACGTAAATCAATTACCACAAAAAATATGTGTGTATGTATGCACATGAAATCCGGTGGCCACTGAAAGGCGTTTCTATAAACAAATAACTATAGGTTTCAGTATTCAAAAATTGTCCTAAAAGCAGAGTGTCGGTCACTAAATTATAAACAACAGCTATGTAGATAACAGAGGCCAAACAAAATTCGTCTGTAAACAACTAAGTCAACAGAAAATTGGCGGGAAAAATAGTGTATGTATGTGAAAAAATTAATTCAAAACAATAAAATTAATTGATTACACCAGTGACTTTTTATGACTTGTCAGCGAGCATTCGCTGCAGAGTGCAGAAAAAAAAGTTTGTTAAGCGTACTGGTAAACACGAGTAAAATCTCCTTGAATGTTTCGATACGAACGCAAAAGTTATTTATTGGTTGTAGACCTTGTTTGTGTTTTGAATATTGAATTGTATATCTACAACGCTTTGAAAATAAATCGACATTGCAAACTCAAACTCTCAGCTATAAATCTGAGGTTTAAAAAACAGCTCAACAGCTCACAAACGTTGATTCATGTAATTATTTAGGACTATATATGCCACCACTGCCTTGCCCGCTATTCACTCTTATCCTAGGATAACTGGAGCCTAGCATTCGTTCTAGATTTGAAAAAGTATATCGACCTGAATAATCTATGATATATTTCAGTACGATTTAAATTGAGTTGAGCAATTCTCCCAGAAACCCAGGTAAACTTTGCGAGGTATGCGCACAATAGCTCTTCTAATTTTCACCGCATTCGGATGGACATTTTGGAAGGGTGTAAACTATTAACAAACTAACTTTCACCTAATATATAATATATGATAAGATATTGGGATGGGAAAATGTTTCAATTCTTTCTTAACCAAAGTTACTAATTATTTAAACAATTAAATGATTAAATGATGTTATGTGAAGTATGAACCATTGGAAGCTACAACTTTACTCCACCATTCAGGCAGCATACGGATTCCTCTGACGTAAACTTCGTGTTTTTTGACTGGATCTATTCATTGAGCCCGTTTGCGATGCTATCGTAAGAAGAGAGCCGCTCTCCAATAATGGCTGCTTGCATTGATCGGAACTGATGGTAATCAGAAGGTGCAATGTCTGGGGAACACGGCGGGTGGTTTAAGACTTACATTTATAAATAATTGTTGTATCTATATACACAAAACCCCATAGGTAGATTTGTATGTCGTTGTACAGTGGAGCGACTCCGAACAAGATTAGCTGAACAAAATTATTTTATCTGTTTAAACTATGGGAAGAATTAAAATGAGTAAACTATTTTTAGGCAATGGGAGTCTATTGCGCACCACTGTGGGGTAGAGTATTAGAAATGGGATTTTTTATTCTGCTACTTAATCCAGTGTATCATCCAAACTAATAATCACAATATAATTTTATAGACACGTTTCGGAAAGCTCAGTATCTGCAGTAAGTCGGCTTTCACAATATTTACTTGTGCATATATTTGCAATTTATTTTTCTCAAGTACGCAACTGAGCTAATTGTGGAGCTAAAAGAATAATTTTGAAATGTTATGTGTAAATGTTCAGCCACATGACAAAATAATTTTTCTTTCGAACAGCTTTTGGAAGGAGGTTGCTGAACGCCTCAAGAATTGGGATGAAGACCAAATTGGCTTCTGAGAAACTGTTTCTACTCCACTAGGAGCCGTTGCAGCTATTGAAACAACTAAATATTGTGCAGTTATTATTTTGGTTTTCACCTCCACTATTGAATACACAAATCCCTGGTTCTGAAATTGCTGCATCATTTCTAATAGTTTACGGCTGCCACCCTTTTCGCTACATATATTTGTAATAGCCTCTTCGCCTTTTCATTGAAAAATAAAGTAAAATTCATGTTTAACTTAGTTTATTTCTCCATCACCGGTATTCATAGCAAATAATAATAAAAATTAAAAAGCGGAAAAGAAGAAATAGAAAGAGATCTGCCAAAATGAATTACGAGTGCGTATAGAAGCAGAATAAATGGCGAATTACTTAGAAAGCGAACTATGTGCAGTGAGAACACAGCATAATGCTCAATCTGTATCTGTTTCAAAGCAGCTATACAAAAAAAAAAAAATATTACGGCATAAACGTAATTTAAGCGATAATCCAGAATAGTTAATTTTTATTCGCGTAATATTATTAATAAAATCAAAATGACCAAATTAAGGTAATTTAAACAAAAAAACAATTAGAGACAGAACTATGATCTATTTCGGTTGACTTAAAAAAAAATAAATAAATAAATAATTGGCGCGTACACTTCTGTTATGTGTTTGGCCGAGCTCCTCCTCCTATTTGTGGTGTGCGTCTTGATGTTGTTCCACAACTGGAGGGACCTACAGTTTCAAGTCGACTCCGAACGGCAGATATTTTTATAAGGAGCTTTTTCATGGCAGAAATACACTCGGAGGTTTGCCATTGCCTGCCGAGGGGCGACCGCTATTAGAAAAATGTTTTTATTAATTTTGCTTTCACCGAGATTCGAACCAACGACCTCTCAGTGAATTCCGAATGGTAATCACGCACCAACCCATTCGGCTACGGCGGCCGCCTTCGGTTGACTTAACTGCTCCATAATATTGCTGTATCCGCAGGCGTAGCAAAGGAGTGCGAGCCAAGATACCGAACTCTTAGACACCCAAGAGCAGGACAGCTGAGAGTGCTGAGATGATTCCTTCTCCAAACAGCTCAAGCAAAAAAGAACTCGAAGTAATGCCGAGTCTCACTTGGTGCACACCTTAGAAGTTCACTCCGATCCAATTGTGATCAAAACGAATTCGCGACCATGCAGGTTGGTAGGCGCTCGCTGAGTTCACGCAAAGCTTATATAATATTTTCAGGAGCAGAAAAATGTTACTTTCACCTTTCAAATCCTCTCATTTCGCGGAGAAACTGCCTCAAGGGTACTCTTTACACCTACCTTGGCTATTGGAATACATATTTACTTCTCTGACAGTTATAATAGTTACAAATGAGCAGCCAAGTCGCTGCTTCTCAATTTGCCGCTCCTTCTGCTTAAAACAAATTTCAATGGCCTGAGATTGGCTTTGATGGAGTAGTAAAATTAAATTAAAATCATTTTTGTAAATATGATATTTGTTAATATTAAATTTCATTAAGCATCACAATCTCAAAATACTTTTACTTTTGAAAGATCAAGTTATTGAGACTATAAAATTTTTAATACTCAATCGCTTATATTTGTCAACCCATTCATATGTGGCTTGTACTTGTGAGTTCAGCTAAAATATTACGGAAATTTACAAAATTTCACATAAAAGACTCCCCTCCTGCAACTGGTAATCAAATCACTCAAAAACCGCACAAAGCAAACACTTCACAATTCCCAACTTCACATCGGTCGATGTTCAATTACAGCAAAATATTCACTCACATTAGCAAACGCACACCATCATGCGCTCAAGAGTTAATGAAACAAAAATCATTAAAGCTGATAAGCTTTTTCGTCATTCACCCCTCCAGTAGTGTAGCAGTCTGTAGCCGGAAGGTAAGCACACTGTTTTACCTGTTGCATGTGACTAGCAGCTGTTGCTTGAACAAACAAACCAAATTACTGCTGAATGCCGGTTGCTTGTTTGCGATCGTCAACGCTTCAATCTACAACTGTTGCTATTTGTGTTTTTCGCTGCTCTTTTGTTTTTGCTACATTTTTCATGTTTGTTTTTTTGTCTTTTTGCTTTTTGTTTTTTTTTTTTTTGTATACAATGCATTTTATCTTCCACTCGAGAGCACAAATGTGGTAACAAAGTAATGCTAAGTATGATGAGGTTTGTTTGCGCTTTTTGCATTTTTTCGCTATTCACATTCATGCATGGATTTTTTAAGGTTTGTTTTGGTTTGTTGATTTGTTGATTTGTTGTAATACATACATACATAATTTGAGTTTCAGTTGTGTTACATTTAGTTTATACTTAAGTTTTGTTGTTCGTTTTCGTGCACAATACCATTACAGTTGTTATGGCCATTATTTGTTTGGTTTTGTGGGTTTGTACGTTGTTCGAGTCAAGTTCAGGGCCATTGTTGTTTAGTTAGTGGTTTAATTTTGTGTTTGTTTGCTGTTGTTGTTCTTTTATTAAGTATGATAGTTATTGTTAGTTCAGTAAGTCAATTAGTCTGTCAATGAATTAGCCGGCCAATCAGTTCACTCAGACGTTTGGTAAATCGACATTTTCTATTGCAATGCCATTGTTGATTAGAGTTTTTATGTTGCTGTCTGGAATTTTTTTTTGTTTAATTGCAAGACATAATACACACATACGTGCATTGATTTTTGTTATTTGTTTTGGTCGCAGCTTTCGTTGTCATTTGTTCGGATTTAACTTTGGTTGTGGAAAAAAAAAATATTTTTTATTCTTTTTTCACTGCTATCCGAGTGTTGTTAGCGTACTGTTATTCATTACCATAAAAATAGTTTTTCTTCAATATTTTTTTTTGTTTCACACTTTTTTTATTCATTGCAGTTAAAGCTGTGCAATGAATTGCTATCGTCTTTAACACGTAACAGCTTTTTCTTTGTTTAGCGGATAATTGCTTATTAGATAATTTAAATCTGAGTTTTAATTGCTAACTCTTTTGTGAATTAAAAATAAAACAAACGCCGACAATGACGTCAGTTAGCGGCGCTTTATTGCAATTAGTATTCAAGTTACTCAGTCATTCAGTTGGAAAGTGGTGCAAATTCGCATAACTAATGTTTTTCTGATAAAAAAAAGTATGAGGATATGATGCAAATAGTGGCACAGGATGTAGGAGTGATGCTGATCTGGAAATGAGAGTAGAATAAAACCTTATTTACAGTTTGTGAAGAAAGTGATTTTATGACCATATATTTTTTTTATGAATAAATTAAGCAAAACTTTGAGATAGCATGGGGAAAACGATTTAAAAATTCCGAAATAAAAATACTTTAATTTCTGGGTGTCAATAAATTGCGCGAATGCTGAATTGTTATATCGGGACTTTTTTAAGAGCTTGAGGTTTTAAAATGGCAACACAAAGCGGAAATATTGCTAGAATGAATCTGTTAGATAATCCCCTAGCATTTATTTTTTGAATACGATAACCGGTATATGTCCGCCGTGGCTACAAATTACATGGTCGATTCGGTCAGTCCCATTTTTGACTACTTTTTCCAATAAATCTGGCCGTATGGCGGCAATGGTAGCTTGCAGCAAGTCTTATCAAATTTGCTTTGCGCGCGCCTTGTCCAATTTGCTACATAGCCCCATAAAAAGTAATCCTGAGGCGTCAAGTCGCCCGAGTGAGGGGACCAATGAACAGGCCCACTTCTGGAAAGAAAGTTGTCACCAATTTTGCAATAAATCGATTGTTCAGCCCGCAGTATGGCAAGTGCTCTATAAACTTCGCAAATTTATTTATTTATTATTATTTTTTTTTTCAAAGTAAATTTCAACGATTTGGAAGCGTTGTTCTGTCGTTAAACGATTCACGATGAATTATCAAACCTTACTGAACGTAAATGTCAACACAATTTGCCATTCTCAGTTGTCAAACTATGGTTTGAACATCGATAGTTCTTATGCAGTAAAAGCAAAAAACATCCGGTACAAGGTGGCGCAAAATTAATCATCCGATTTTTCATGAAGCATCCGATGAAGCATCAATGAATACTGAAAACAAATACGTATTTAGTAGGAGTGGGATTATTTTCGAATAATATTCGAATAAACATTATTCGAATAAAACGAATAATACTATTCGTTTCAAATAATTCGAATAGTTCATTATTCGAATACCTTACTATTCGAATACCTTACTATTCGAATACCTCACTATTCGAATACTTTACTATTCGAATACCTCACTATATATTCTATTATATCAGGGAGAAAATGCTTTTAAAAATATAAAAATTACATTGGCCCTTCTCATGGTGCTAATCAGTTTTTCTCGATTTTTGAACATTGTGATTCTTTGATTTGACCGCTTCATGTTTCAATTAGCTAATATGATAAGATTTCTTTGGTATTGTTCTTGATAAAACATCGATAGGTATACATACTTATATGTATGTGCATAACTAAATGTGCATAAAAACATCAGAGCGTTTCAAAAAAAATATTTGGTTTTCCCTCGTAACAATTCTTGTGTTTAGACGCCTTAATATTAATATCGCACTTTTCAAAAGCAAAAAACCTAAAAGAAAATAATTTCACGCCTCAAGCAAGAGTAGTTCGCTAATCTAAGTAAATATTTACCAAAAATATTCGAATAGTGATGTATTCGAATAGTAAGGTATTCGAATAGTAAGGTATTCGAATAGTAAGGTGTTCGAATAGTGAGGTATTCGAATAGCATTATTCGAATAAACGAATAAAAAATTCGAATAAATATTATTCGAATTACGAATACCTCTCGAATAAAATATTTTATTATTCGAATAATTTTTATTCGAATAGTCCCACCACTAGTATTTAGTTTGACAGTAGTCACGCGAGATCTGTCGAAAAAAAACAATATTGGAAAAAGTACCTGCAATATGATCACCCTTTACTTAGAAGGCAAATGTAAATCTAATTGGCTACGGTGGCCACGGATGCACTACTAAGGTAGTTTATTTTGAAATGAAGAAAACGCCTTGATCGAAATGTAGATTTCTCTAGTATAAATGCGTGTACGTTAGCAAATGCATGCCTCATGAAAGTTTTCGGGCATTCAAGCATGCATTGAGTTTTTTATGCATATTTTTATTTCATTACGATAAACATCTTTGCTTGTACTAATGAAGTATGATAAAGTATGATCACTTAAAAGACATGGACTGCATTGATTACTTGTATTGAAATTTTCCATCTTTCAGTAGCTGGCACTAAATTATGTTACCATTTCGAAGTTGCACTCTTTGTACACATTTTTTTGTATGAATATGTTGCTTTCAATCTAAGTTTCTTATGTCAGTAATCCTCCAAGTGGTTTAGGAAAGTGGTTTATTTTATCAGATGCGCAGTCAAAAGATTCTTGATTTCTAGATTTCCGAATTTACTGTGCCTCAACTTCTCACCTTCTTACCGGCTTGCAGTGCACTTCCGATAACAAGTGTTTAATATCTGGCATCGGAAGCTTATCAGCTACTAATAGGCCAAATAATGACTCGGGCATTAGCATTGATTTATCATATTTTCCCAGAACTCGCCTGCGACTTAGTTTTTACTTCCACGTGAGGGTATTTGCAAGGTTTTTATTTATTAATAATTTCCGGTGTTTTGTTGTTAGTATTGCTTGCGAATATGTTTGTTATGGAAAGTGTGACTATTATTTTCTTGGTACTCAGCTTATGCATTGAATACTTTAAGGCATGAAATCATTTTGTTTTGTTTAAATTGTTATATTTTTTTGTAAGGAAATTTCAAATAGCATGTTTAGGAATTTAATCTGTTCCGATTGATCAGCTAAAAAGAAAACAACATTTTACATTTGAACTACGCAGAATCTACGAAAGTGAGTATTGTTTTGCTTTTGATAAGTAAGTGTGAAATAATTTTTATATTCGCTGGCTTAATTTTTGTTTAATGAATTGCTATCAATATATGTATGTACGTACATTCATACACATAAGTAATAGATAGTGAAATTTGCGACTGCCTTATCAGAGTGGGTGCCATTAGGTATATACATACATACATATCTATAAGTATGTATATGTATTAGAGTGACCTAGTGCAAAAAAACTCTTCATTTACATGGATAAGTTCTATACGGTAGTTACGCACAAACGCACTTACCTTCGGCGCACAGTGAAACGTTCCCATACAAACTAAGGTCAAAAATAGTAGACTTGCTCCAATTTAGTTAAAATTTGGCACATGTCCCGATTTCACATATGGAAACAGATATGTGAAGTATCAAACATAAATGTGAATCTATTTTTGAAGAATTTCGAGCATAAACACGAAAAATGGCCACTAGCAGTGGCAGAAGAATGCCACAAAACTCGATTTTTATTTTATTTAAATCAAAAAATCATTCATATAAATTAACGCAACCATTTCCAACCCAAATTAGTCGATATATGTATGTATATAATTGGCGCTTACAGCCTTTTTGAGAAAATGCAAAACAGCGTCTGGGGGAAAAATTACAAAAAATCAAAGAAAATTTTGAGCGACTTCAAAATCGCACTTTGTTGTGCTTAAATTAAATGAGCTACAAAACTGCGTACTCAATTTTTTTCTTAATTCTGATTAAAAATTTAAAAATTGGTAGAATTTTTATACAATAAATTTTATACAAACTGTGAATGTTGGATTATTGTGGTCAATGCTTGAGCCATTTTCTTTGAAAGTGGTGTAAGTCCATTTTGACAAAAAATTAGTTAATGATAAAAGTTAATACAATTTCAACTTTTTATTTATAAACATTTTCCAAAAAAATCTGTTAATATTTTCATTGTTTTTATCATTAACTAGTATTTTGTCATAATGGATTTAACCCACTTTCAAAGAAAACGACTCACCTTTTATTTTTTGCTGATTTTGAAAGTGGTGTAAGTCCTTCTCAAGTCATTAAAAGTATACATTTTTGTTAATCACACTTAAAAAATGACTAAATTATAAATTTAAATCAATTTAATATTTAAAAAACATAAAATCAGTGCTTTCCAATATTTTCCAAACCATTCAAATTCAAACCCTTAAATATCTCCATATAATATAAAATGGATTTACACCACTTTCGCGGCAATAGATTATATGCTCATTTAGGATTTATTCACATTTTTTTATCCTATTTACGAAAACTCTTAACCAAACAAATTTAACCATAGAAATGTTTGCTTTCAGGGCAGCGCTATCGTTCCAATTTATTTTACATCTCTCATAGATTCCTTAACAAGACAGTGTTTTCATTATTGGTTATGCAACCCTTTAACCGCTAAGGCCTTAAACGATAATGGGTTCGAACTCTACTTGTGCAATATCAGTCAGCTGAAAGTCAGTGATGGAAACTAATTCCCTTTGAAAGACAATGTAAATAATTACATAAATGTACATTTTTCCATTACGCTTTCGTGTAAAAATATGAACTCAAGTAATATTAGTCAAATAATTAATGCAATAATATAATATATATACAAAATGGCGCAAAATTTATAATTTTATATAATAATTTTTGCAAGTAGTGTCGTGCATCAATCATATTTGGCACTTATGAAATAAACAGCTGCACTACTCGTATACAAACAGACAAGCAGTGAAGCACGTAAAGGTGAAAATAAAGATTTACATCACTCAAAATCATTTCAATTATTAGGTAAAAAAGGTATTCAAAAACAAATTTGCGCTAAAGTATATTAGTGCTACTGCCAAAATTGGCTTCGAACATTCGATTGTTTTTCAGGGTGCATAGTACAGCGGCTTTTACATATACGAGTAGCTTAGCTCAAGAAAATTATAAATCAGCCACACTAGCCCATAGTTATTACGTCTGAGAATGTTAAAAATATTGGCTCACTTTAAGCGTCTAATTGCGTCGAAGTATTTAGTTGTCACACCTCGTCGTAATTTGCAATGCACACTAATAAAGGCGTTTTATTTATGTATGTATGTACCAACAATATATGTTTGTGAACGTATATACTTATACATACATACCTATTTATAGCTGAACTAAACTACTGGATGAATTTCTAGTTTACAACTAAACTTTGGTAAATTTCAACGCGCCGCTAGACGGCATACATATGTACATATCGACTGAATATTCTGGATTCCGCGGTAACGAAACTGGAACTTAAACAAATTCCATAAATAATGTTCGCAATGGTATTTATTTTTATGCCTAGTTAATTTCTGATCAACCTATGGACATATCGCATATAAACCGAAACAATATAGTCAATATGGACTACCTGGCTCCGGTTTTTAAAGGGGGGAAAACGTTCAAGATTACTATCGAAAAAGAAAATTGACGTAAGGGCTATTGCTCCAAACGTAATACACTTAACTTTTATATGGACGTTCGACCATGACTAGTGAGCAGCTGTTGAGATATACTGTCCAGAGTTAGACCTAAGAAAGTCGTATAATTCCGAATGGTAGTCACGCACCAAGCCATTCGGCTATGGCGGCCGCCAAGATTTAGTTTAGTTTAATACTATAACGTCCAAGATTGTTCCTCAGAACAGGAGACTGTGGTAAAGTTCTCAGCGAATTGTAAGCTACTTAGTGTTAGGTTCCAGGCCATAAGGGCATTGAAGGGAACGTCTAAAGGGGTCTCTCTATTCTGCAATTTTGTCATCGAAAAGTCAATACGAATATTATACATTGAACTAGGGGAAAAAATGACCAGAAGATTTAGGACAAGATGGCAGAGCTTTTCCACTTGCAGGAATGCTAAGGCCACGTGTAAACTTGACGATCATAGTCGTACTCGTTTCATAAAACACCATCACTAACACGAAGATATTGAAGAACCATGATAGACGTACTGACGGGGCTTAAGATATTAATCTCGGACAGCAAGGAAAGCAGGAAATGTAGGAAGCAGGACTCAAGGGAAACTGTGGAGTATCTCATCTCCGGATGTCCTGCGTTATTCAAGACACGCTTAAATTCGTAATGGAAACAGGCACAATGCGGGTGGGCAATTTCAAAACACATAACTAATGAATTTCGTCTGGTATCGTTATGGATCGAATCGGTCTATGGATTATTATTATAAGAAATACTTATCATTTTTCAGCTTTTATAACTTAAACAATTGAGCAAGAGAAGTTGTGAAAACATGAGAAAGCTTGAAAATATGGATGTCGGCCCAGGAATAGCAACTACACCCTTTATATCGAACCAGTGGATATTTCTGCAGGCGTTGTTGTCTGCATTTTTATTTTATTTTTATGTACATATATACTCGTAGCTGCAGGTTTATGGCAGGCAGCTTGAAAATCGTGTTCGGTTTGTGCGTTTTTTATATTTCAACTGTGCATTTTTTTATTGTTTTCCACTTTTGCACTATTTTGTTTATATTTTTGTTTTTGTTTGCAATGCACCGCAAACTGCGCAACTTCTAAATATCAATGAGTACATAGCAAATAGTTGTGCAATACTTTAGTCGTTGTTTTTGTACACTTTGTGTTGCAAAAGTAGCGGAATTGCAAGTGCAACCACTTACTTCTCACTGAAGTGCTTATAAACACAAAATAAATATTTACTAACACGATTATAATATACCGTACATTTATACGTGCATATGTGTTTCGCATAAAGGGGGTGTGACTGCTGACTAAATATATCTACATGCATACATACATACATATGCATATACGGTAGTGTGTGTAAATAGTGGGCACGTTGTACTTGCAGCATTTACAGCAGGCATTACATTGTTGCTTCTTTTGTTTTTCCTTTTTTTGCAACACTATGAATGCAAAAGTCGTATACTCGTAAAAGAATCGACGTCAGATGTTTTTTGTTGATATTTGTGTTTTTCCTACAATTTATAATTGGCAGTGGTTAAAGCAAAACATTTAGTGATTCAATGGCGCTTGCAATTAACAACATAAAAGTAGAAATAAAAACAAAACATTCGCGCACTCTTTTCACTTGCGGTAGAACAACAAAAAAAGTATTTATTTTTCCTATGCTGACAGCACTGAGTAGTGCAATTGCGTCGAAATATTTTTCATTTGTCAAGGAAACAAATTTGTATTCTGCCGCTGAATTTACATTGATTAGAATGCATTTTCTTGCTAATGAATATATTTATATAAGCACATATGTGTGAGTGTGCATGTGCATGTGTGCATTACTATTTTGCTGGTATCGGCGTTCAATTAATCACATAAACTTAATTATAGCGCACACCCTGTATCAGTGCTTTGCTCGGGGCGCTATGGCGTATTGGCGCAATGGAGGCGCAAAATATGGATTTCTGTGTAGGTAGCCTTGCACGTGTTTGTTCGATAGGAAACATGCATCACAAATTATTGCACTGGAAATATGCAAAATAACAACAACAGAATGAGAATATTGATTAGTGCAATCGTGTTTTGCGCAAACAAAAACAAGTTGAACGCACGCATACACACACACACTCACGCAACCTAGTAAACATTACTTGCCGAGTTTTTTAAAACCTTTATATTCCGTCACGGATTTGAAAAAAAAGTCTAACGAGTTTTTGAGATCTCATTCAGAATTGTAGGCAATTATCATATATACATACATACGAGTATCTACTATGTATAGGCTGATGAGAGTGTGAGTGTGGTAAAGAGAGAGATAGATTGAGTGCGCATTTTGCTGTTTTCAATAGGGTGCTTTAGAATGCCTTAGTAAGTGGAATATATAAAATGTTTATTTGATTCGTACAATCTAATTGATTTCTATATACATATCGCACCCTAAATACAAAAGGGTCACAACTCAAAATTTTCCACACTCGAGCTTGACTTGTTTACAGTAGCACAGAAAACAAACTATGTGACATATCTCGCTGAAATTTGCCATGTAAGCTTATAAGAGTCCTACCAAAAAACAAAAAATTTATTTTTGCCATATGTCATCCGCGGACCGTTTTATTATAACGTCTCGTTCATATTTGAGCAGAAAGTACATTTTGAGTTGTGACCCTTTTGTATTTAGGGTGCGATATGTACTTATATATGAAAAAGATGATAACTGCTATAAATTAAGGTTTGTTTTGGATATAAATGCATATGCATGAACATATGTATATCGTTGGTGTCAGTAGTATTTTAGCCAAAAAAAAGATAAAAATTAAAAAAAATTACTTTAAATTTAGTGGAAACCCTCTTTAAGACAGTAATTCTAAAGCCTGCCCTATTAATTATTCTTTTTTCTCAATAGAAGTTCAGCTATTCATAAAAAAATTTCAGTTCAACTTAAGTGTAAGTAATCTTAAAACCTGCTTTAATAATTATTCTACCACATGAAAAGGCAAGTGGAAGCTAGGTGGACTAACCTGACCACATGCAAAACAGCAAAAGTCATGTGTAGAACTAACGACAAAAAACTGATTCAATTCGTACGTACGCTCTCGCGAAAGGAATGCAGAACTATCATAGGTATGCTAACAGGTCATAATCTATTGGCTGCACATGCGTACAAGATAGGGATTGCTAACACGGACAAATGCAGAAAATGCAGAGAGGATGTTGAGGAGACTTTAGAACACCTTCTGTGCGTTTGTCCGGCATTATTAAAAACGCGACTAAGATGCTTTTGAGACGTCTTCCAGACCCTCAAATAGTGGGGCTCCCAGCCCTACTTAGATTCGCCAAAAGCACTGACATCCTACATGATGTCTACTTTAGATATTCATAGAGGTCGGTCTCCATCTGGTATCGCTAGGGACCAAAAGGTCTATGCGTGGCTTATTGCCAACCAGGCTAACCCAACCTAACCTAAGTGTAAGTAATTAATAGTAATCTTAAAACCTGCTTTAATAATTATTCTTATTTCTCATTTTATGAACTTCCAATCTGTAAATAGGTGATAAATATTAACAAGATAAATTATTTTTAATTAAGTAGTAACACTTTTCAAAAATAGTAACTTTAAACTTTCTTAACTACCTGGTTGATAATGCTAAATAAGGGTGGGGTTAAGGTAGTAGCATACGCCGATGACTTGGTCCTGATGGTATCGGGACCGTTCCCCCAGAGAGGGTTCCAGGACATAGGAACATAGAGAGAATTGAAATTGCTGATGAGCTTGCCAGGAAGGGGACTGAATTGGCCTTAGAGACCTGGGGAACTGCACAAATTATTTCTCAGGAAAGCGCAGAAAAGATGGAGCTCCATTGCTTCATGTTCTAATTTGAAAACCCTTTGGCCCCGATACGATATACGAAGGATTCAAAAAGTTCTTTGGACTTCTCGCCATTCAATTTCCAAATTCGTAGCTGTGTTTATCGGTTACTGGACGATTCTGCACACACGCGGAAAATCTAGGGCTACCATTTAACCTCCATTGCAGAAGCTGTCGAAACCTTTCGGGTTTGGCAGCTAGACGACTAAGGTCACTAGGAGTTCCTTTCTTCGACAGCCTGGGGCAGTGCGCCAGTAACAGCACTGGCTGGCAGTAGATATCTGTCTGTTGGAGGTCTCATAATGGTATCAAAACAGCGCTTTAGTGCTACTTGAGGGGTGCCAGGTGCACTTCAACCATTTAACCTACCTACCAGGTTGTTTTGCTTTTAATGGATTAGGAGTAGTCAGAAGGCCGAAAAAATGATGCTTTTCAATAATTTTTTTTTTGCTAGTGAATTGCTTTATTTTACAAAAATAAAAACACAGCATTAATACATCTTATTTCGGCTTGACCTTAGCAAAATTTCCAAAAAAAAAATTAATAATTGTAAAAGTTATCACTATTTGTGTGGAGCCCGTTTCTCCAAAAGTCCCTTGCGGTGATCATCACAAGTCCTTGGAGATTCATCTAAAATTAATCGGTCAAGATAAATTAGTTTTATTAATAGATAATCTTGTGCCTAATCGAAGCATTTTTTTCTACATTAACAATAAGGCGGCCTCAGGAAATATTTTTTTAAGAAAATGCAAACAATTTTTTTTGAAAATTCTGACTACCCGTAACCCCAAATATAATTTCGTTAACTTTTGTTTGGTGGGTACACAGCTTCTTACTTACAGTTAGTGAGTCAATTGGATCTGATTTGTTGGACATATTTGCTATTCATATTTAGCGACTGCAATTTTTTTAGCCATATCATTGACACAAATATCCATACATTTGTACATACTTAAGAACGTACATTCCTATGTCTATACAATGTAAAGGGTGTTTTTTTTAGAGGTTAGGTTTTCAAGATGAAACAAAACGTATATAATTTAATGTTATGGCCAAGAATTTAGCTTTATTATAAAGATAAGGGTTTGCCATTATGTTTTAAAAATGATTTCGGGCAAGTGGCCGCTCGAATAAATTCCAGCCGAGAGGCCCAATTTTCGACCACTTTTTTCAGCAATTGGGGCCGTATGTCAGCAATAACGCCGAATATTCTCTTCCAAGACGTCAATCGTCTCGGGCTTATCTGCGTAGACAAGCGACTTCACATAGCCCCACAATAAATAGTCCAGCGGTGTTATATCGCACGATCTTGGAGGCCACGCCACAGGTCCACGGCGCGAGATAATGCGCTCACCAAAAGTTTCCTTCAATAAATCGATTGTTGCGTTGGCTGTATGGCATGTAGCGCCGTCTTGTTGGAACCAAAGGTCGTCCACATCAACATCGTGCAATTCAGACACGAAAAAGTCATTAATCATGGCTCTATAGCGTTCTCCATTGACTGTAACATTATGGCCGGCTTCATTTTTAAAGAAATATGGACCAATGATTCCCTCTGCCCATAGAGCACACCAAACAGTGACTTTTTGAGGATGTAACGGCGTCTCAGCAATGGCTTGTGGATTATGTTCACTCCAAATGCGATAATTTTGCTTATTGACATACTCATTCAACCAAAAGTGAGCTTCATCGCTGAACAAAATTTTCTTGTGAAAATCGGGATCGGTGGCCATCTCGTTTTGGGCCCAAATTTGCACGATTTGCAAACGTTGTTCAGGTGTAAGTCTATTCATTAGGAAATGGCAAACCAAACTGAGCATAAATCGAGTGACAGCTGTCAAAAAGACCATCTACGAAAAAAGTAGTGCCAACTTGAAAACCTAACCTCTAAAAAAAACACCCTTTATATATCAAAGAAAAATCAAAAGAAAAAATAGCTACGTCAACATGTCTCAAGCTAACGTATAAATATTATAATCAATTGTTACTTTCTGATATTATTAATTCTTACATTTATTTAAATTTATGCGACACGCGCATGTCAGCCGTTATGAAAAGTGAATAAATAAAAACTGGAAAATTAATTGCATTGCTTGCATAATCAAGGTGTGTAGGTAAACATGGCGCTAGAATAATGGCTAAAACTAAGCGATCAGTGAGATAGCATTACTAAATTCGTTACAATGGAGTGTAGTTCCAATATAGCCAATTTCATATATGAGAACCCGGAAGCTGTTATTGTGGGCACACTGTGGGTATGAAATTGAAATACTTTTGATTTAGTACGTCTTGCATTTAATATGTATAGATGCCTCCAGTGAAAGTATCAATAATTACATTCAAGATTATTATACAGCTCAGATTAACGAAGACCTCAGAATAATAAAAAAAAAAAACAATTAAAAGTATACGTGTACGCAACGGGAATGAGAAAATAATGCTACGGAGGCATGGAAAAATGTGCAGCAATCGCCATTGCGTATGAGCGATATTTATCAGACAACCAGAAGATCAGTTTGCTTGAATTCGGTAAAAAAAATCTTTCGAAACTTTTGGGCATTACGAAATACCATGCAATAGCAATAACTCTGGAAAGGCCTGCGCGTTATGGCAATTTTTGAGTAGAAAAATTTAGAACTTTTGTACAATAACAAATAAGAAAACTGGAGTTTGGAAACTTGTTTAATCTGCATTTTTATTGTTAAGATTAGTCCCTTAGCGAAATGATTTTTCTTTTAGCATAGTGCAATCGGAGCCAAACACCACTTATTTAATAAAAATTTCTTCCAATGATTAAACAATATGAAAATCGCTTCGTGACAGTTGCGACATTGCTTACATTCTTGCTGGCTTGCTGTTTTTTGTGTTTAGTAAAAAATACGATGCATTCTTCAGTAACATTACAACCATGGCGAAAAGTTGGGGTAGGTAGCCAATAAGACTCATGCTCACTATATTTGAACCCGACAGAGTATCAAATGCAAGTTTGCATTGTGGTGATTCCTATAATTCCATATTGTACTTGTGTACTTGTACTTGTACTTGTGTACGTATGCAACTCAATTACTATTTTTTGCATTTTTCGAAGATTTATATAAAATCGACCACTTCTCTATTTCAATTTTATTCTACCTTAAAAGAAAATAATTGGGTCAACTGTAGCTTAGGAATCTACAAATTGTCCTTTTTAAATAACTCCTTCTGAAAATGTACTATATTTTAACAGGCTTTTAACCATCAGTAATTTATCTTCACACAACTACAACAAATTTACAATAAACAGTCAGCATATGAGAAATGGTACCAAATAAAAATTCTTCTTGAGTGAAACTATACACACAATATAAAGTTGGTTTTTATATTTTCATATAGTTTGAGATTGTCCTGCCATAATCTGCGTCATAAACTCAAACTTTGGTAGTAAAAAAATCCACTCGGACACTCCTTACCACTAAATATTTCCATGTCTCTGCCCTACTTTTGCCAACACGTAGACTTCTTTCTTCCTTTTATCTCGTAAAATCCCCTTATGGCGAGTCACTTTGCACCCTCCGCACTCCAATAGCAGTCAATCTTTGGAAGCCGCAGTTATGTTGTTTCAAAATTTACTACAAGTGACAAAAATATGCATTCACAAATGTATGCGTGTCTGGAAACTTTTATTAACTTACTTGTTTGTGTGTATGTTTGCGGCTCTTTAAACTGTTGAAATGCTCATAGAATTTTTTTTTGCTCCGAATAAAAATGTGTTTTTGATATTCTTTAAATGCTGAAGAAATGAAGCACATACAAGACATATACAAAATATGCCAAAAACAACAATAACAAATGCAGTTTTTTTAACAGTCAATATGCGTCTGTGTGCTTGTTGGTCAGCGTCTACTTGGAGAAGCTGTCGTTTTACGATACCCATAAGGCTCATATGTGGTGGATCAATGCTGATGATTTTGCGAAAGTAGTTGTTCTTGTTGTTCATGTTGTTGTTTGCTGGCCTGTGTTGAACTTGTAGGTTTGCTCTTGCTACTTGTCATACGTTTCATATTTATTTATGCCTGTATGTGTTTGTTGTTTTTGATTTTTCTTTTTGTCGTTGCATGCTATCATTTAGTGTCGCGAAGAGCGCTCTTTTATGCCAGCCAGATAGTTTATCAATAAACTTTGATATTTTATTTCACTTCACGGCGAGTATTCAGACGAACGACACACGCACATTTGCCCATATGCGTGTGTATATTAAGGAGGATCGCTGCCATGGGCTGGCCATTAGTACTGCCTAAAACAAATGATGATGCTTAAGGATTATATTATATTTTCACACAAAAGTAATCAATATTACAAAAGTATATTATGTTAAATAACTAAGGACTAAGAACTATCATACAATATTTTAGGACTATTTTAGTACTTCACATTTAATCTTAGTATTTTTTTTATGAAAATATATTGTAGTTTATTCTCCCAAAAAACCTATATGTTTCCACTTTTCAAATTTTCTGGAAATTAAAAAAAATCAACAAATTTTCATAAAAATTTCACACTTTTTGCGAGAATCGCGAGTACGCAGTTTTACAGCCCATTAAATTTTGGTAAAAGAAAGTGAAGGTTTTAATTGACGTATTAATAGCGTTGATTATAGCAATTTTTTCTTGCCAACGGTGTTGGGTGCTTTCTTCCTTATAAAAAAGAATTCAAGAAGCCTTGAATTTTTATATGCGTAGCAAAACAGCTTTTATTACTGTTGGCAAATCATTGTCTGGTACGTCTAACCCCATATACAAATATTTTGTAAATGCTTTTTAGTAGTTGGAGGCATGCACTTTCATATTTTATTAAAAATTCTGCTGCGATGTTCTTTATTTATTAGACGGTATAATAAAGAGGCGGGAGATCATTTGTAGGACAATACAAATAAAAAATTTTCAACTACTTTTTTGCAATTGTTTCTACATTAAGTCGCTCGTGTAAGCAATGGCGATCATTTTGAACCCAGATTTATTAAAATCGGTTAATTTTTGACTAAGTTATGGGCATTTAAAAAAAAATTTTTCTTATACCATTAAAAAAAACGATTTTGGGCCCAAAAACAAAATTGCCGATAACTCTTGAAAAAAATTTTTTTCGGGCGAACAAAAAAATACGTCTCTCATTATTTTGACCAGAGAGCAATATATTTGAGTTACATCGAAATCGAAAACATGACCCGAATAGCCCGGTTGAATTGAAATGGAAAGCATCTATATTAAAATTTTTTTTTTAAATGCCCATAACTTAATCGAAAATGAACCGATTTTAATGGTTCTGGGTTCAAAATGATCATCATTACTTAACGAACGACTTCATGTAGAAACAATTGCAAACAAGTAGTTGAAATTTTTTTTATTTTGCAAAACACAAAAAGTGCGAAACAGGTTTTTTACTCAAAAATTCATTACTCAAAAACAACTCATTTTAGCTACTGGGCATTCAGCTCAATTGAAGTTTGAGGTGTCCTCTTGATTTGGAAAAAGTTATAAAAAAAATACACTTTTTGAAATATTGAATTTCGAAAAAATTTCAATTTTTTTTCTTTTTTGCTAAATAAAAAATTGTCAACTACTTTTTTGCATTTGTTTCTACATGAAGTCGCTCGTGTAAGTAATAACGATCATTTTGAACACAGAATTATTAAAATCGGTTCATTTCTGACTAAATTATGGGCATTTAAAAAAAATTTTTCTTATATAATTTCAAAAAATCGATTTTGAGCCGAAAAACAAAATTGGCGATAACTCTTGAAAAAAAAATTTTTCGGGCGAACAAAAAAATACGTGTCTCATTATTTTGACCAGAGAGCAACATATTTGAGTTACATCGAAATCGAAGAACATACCCGAATAGCCCGGTTGAATTGAAATGGAAAGCATCATTTATGAATGTAAAGAATGAGTTTTCTACTGAGTGCATGTGAGTGTTGTATAGAATGCTAGTGGAATTAATAAGTAAATGAGAGTTAACATAACGTATAAGCATAGGTGGGTTCTATATGTTGATTTGAGATAATTGCTCATTATGCGAGTTTGAGAATGTGTCTGCGCATTTTTTGATGTATTTAACTAAAACGAAGCGTATTTACAACAATACTTATTGCGTCCACCACAATGTGAAAAAATACATTCTAGAATTTGTTTATATGAGATCTGGAAGCACCGTCGACAAAAAAATTTGTAAAAATCTACTGTATTTGTCGTCATTTCAAACTTGCACTTTGTTATACTAAAATTCAGTGAGCTGTAAAACTGCATACCCAGAAAAATTAAAAAAATTCTGGTTTAAAACTTTTTAGTGAACTTTTCAAAAAAGGTGAAAAATTATGTACAAAGCATGAAACTTTCAGCTACATGGGTTTTTGTTATTATGGGAATAGTATGAACTACATTATTATATTTTGAAATTTGCTCTATTTTATTGCGTTTAATTTACTCCTATGATAAAATATGTTTACTCAGATGTTTGTTCCGCTTGTGCATCACTGCTGGGCGCGATGCCATCACTTGTTTAGCGGTTTCATTCTCCGCTTTGATGAAATTTATTTAATTTTTCTGAAAATTATTTTAAAACTCGATCAGTTGTATTTAATAAAAATACAAATTTATACATACGACTCAAACCATTTTTTATGCAAAAAATCACACTTTAAGTTCCTGGGCACTTTTGGGGCAATTGCTATCTGTGGGTTAATTGAAATAAAAAACTAAGGCAGATACATTGATTCATGCTCGAATTGTTAAGTATATGGGTGTCGCCAGTACTTTTAACGCTATAAACACGGAAAGCTAATATTATTTAAAAAAAAAAAAAAAAAAATTACCGAAATTTTTACAAACTGATTTTTACAAATTTTACAAATTAGACTTTTCTTTAAGATTGTATTTAAAGAGTAATTTTTTCACTTTAAGTTTTGCTATGCTGCTCATCGACCCGCGCTAATGGTCAGACATGTATTTGTATAAAATAAATGCAGAGGCGTGCCAGTTTTTAGAACTTTTACACTAAAACTCGTTCCCTTCTCGTTTTCTCATAACATTCGTCACCACTTTATTACTCGCATTTGAAGCATTTTTTATATAATTTATTAAATTGCTTCTTCTCTTTTCTTCATTTCTTTATCGCCAGGTTTTTTTCCTTTATCATACGCATACATACACATGTGGAATTTCCATTATATACCTCCAGCAAAGTTTTATGGCATTATGTCGCACATTTTTACAATTTTTATTGTTATAGTTTTAATACTCCATAATCTATAGATTAATGTCAATATGTAGATTATGTATGAGCGTAAATTGTTCATATTTATGTCATTCGATTTTTTATTTTTTTTATTTTTTATGTGCGAATATTTTATTCAAGATAGCAAATTGACTGGTGTACAGTAGCTGCAAAATGAAGTCGTATAATTTTACATACTTTGTACACTCAAATAAGAGGAAATTTATCTTGTTTGCATATTAATATAGTTATTTAAATTAATATAGCCTTTTATTAATGCTCATCTTATAAATATTAAAAAAAGACACAAAAAAATATTGCCTAAAAGCAATACTCGTAAATCTACTTGCTGTTTCAAGGTGATCGTGCTAATTTAAAACCTGTTGTTCTAGGTAAAAAACTTTAAATAAATATTCTAGATATACTGAGCTTGGGCTAGGTCATTATATTTTGCTAACTTCTTTAGGTAAGAAAAGCATTATTTTGGATTATGATGACAAAAAAAATCCGTATAAAATTAACAAAATATTGCGTATTATTAAGATAATTTTTGGGTAGAAAACTTTCTTCTTCTTGGTTGCAAGCAATTCTAGCCGAGTTTAACAAAATGCGCCAGTCGCGCCATTTTATAAATATTACATTTTTTTCGCAAAATCGCACCTTCTCATGGTGGATTTATTTTAGCTAAGTGAAGGTTATACGTCCTAACAGTTCAGCACAGTGTGCACGATTATAAATTGAACCCAAAATAGTCCCAAGTAGCAATAGTAAAATCCTGAGGCTTGCGGCGTAAAATTTTATCTTGTAAAAACTCTCAGACAGGGATGAGAAATATCCTTATTGCAAATTTTGAAAAAAAAAAAAATTTATTAAAAGAGAAAATTGTTTGAGGTTAAAATCACTGAATTCCATCCAATTTCGCAAAGGTTATGAAGATTTTATTCATCAGCATAACAATTTATTTTTTAATTAGTTACAGTGTTTACATGTAGTTATTCCAACCTACCGTTTGTGGTACAAGGTGGCAAAATTAAGATTTATAATTTTTGCAAATGACATCGTACGTCAATCATATTTGGACAGACAATCAATCATACGAACTATATAGCTGCAGTATTGTACTAAAATATTTCCAGAGAGGTCCTCTGTTTTTCCATCTATACTGGATATCCATACTGAAAGTTTCTAACTGACTCTTGATCAATTCTATCAACTGTTCTGCTTAAAAAGCTGTAACTAGTCTTTCTACCTACGGCGCCAAAATGCCAATACCCAGTAAGACCAACAAAAAGCCTCGCAAAGTTTGGCTAACAGATTGAATTTTCTTTTAAGTGTATAATCGGGTCTGAACTAGTTTCGATTTGATTACGAAAGATGATGCAGACAAAATAAAGGGTGGTCAATTTTTAAGGGCCGATGTTGAATATGAACCACACCTAAACGTCAAGTTTTTTCTGCATTTCAATTGACATTTTTTAATTTCAGACTAATTCAATTTGAACCATGTAAAGATACATAATCGAGCAATGTTATTCAGGCTTATTATGAAAACGGGCGCTCAAATCAAAATACATATCAAAGAAAATCATCTTCAGTGATGAGGCACATGTTCACCTCAGTGGATTTGTCAATGAGTAGAATTGCCGCATTTGGGCGAATGATAATCCAAGAGCCGATATTTTGCGATACATGGGATTTAACCACCCTTTAGTATCCCAGCTACCTGAAAATATTTCGACGGTTTGTTTCTAAAAGGACAAAGTTATTACTCAGTAAGTTTATAGAAAAATTGTCTTCCTGTAAAACAATCAGAAAACTTATTAAACAGAAAGAACTTCTTAATCTAAGGAAGTCGGAGAATACGCCAACTCTAACAATAAGTTCCACCTTAGAGCTGTTATGCTAGCGGCAAATTTCGATGAAGGAGAACCAGAAAAGATGTATGAAATTTTCATAGAAGGTTTTTTTCAGAAATATCGAGAAATAAGCGTATAAAACTATAAAAAGGCTGAAAGTTAGATATTTTTGTAATCAGTGAATGATATCCGTTGTTTCCAAATTCAATTTAAATGTATAAGATTAGTTGAGATAATCAAAAACACGATTTTATTCATTTTACTTGGCACCCATTTGGACAAATGAAAATTAAAATATAAATAAATTGAAAATAAAAATGTGCTTGTTATAATTTTTTTTTAATTGGTTGTTAATCAGTATTTCAAGCTTTTTTTTCATGACCTTTGATAGCTACAATTTTTGCTGGGAATATGCACCGTGACTGCAAGTGCCCTTGCCAGTCAAGACACCGATAGCGGCTTCGGTGGCCTCACAGGCTACAAATTTAAAGTAGGCAACTATTTAGCGACCGCCTCAGCGGAATGGGTTGCTGCGTGACTACAGTTCGGTAGTGCCCAGAATCATAGAAAAATTTTGTCTAATAGTGGCAGGCAATGGCAAATCTCCGAGTGTATTTATGAGATGGCAACGCTTCTCATAAAAAACTATTTGGCCTTGATAGGTGACATAGAACTGTAGGTCCCTCCATTTGTGAAGGGACAGTAGGACGAACACACCAAATAGAAGGGGGAGCTCGTTCATATATTCAATAAAGAGTGTAGGCGTCGATTATATATGTATTTTATATTTTTGCATCCAATAATGAAAACACAGTAAAATGATTTGATTATCATAATGGCTTTATTTTTTTCCAAATTATTCTCCCTGACAGTCAGTATACTTTTGGACGCGCTTCGGTTTTTAAAGCAATTTTGCCACTCAGAAGTGGACATCTCCAAAACGAGCTGTTTAATGGCTTCCACAGCTTTTTCAAGCGTTGACCTCGGATTTTATTTTTGATGTTCGGAAACAAAAAGAAATCATTGTGTGAAAAATTAGGACTGTAAGGCGGATATATAATTACTTCTTTCTGTGCATGATCTTGGAATTCGTTGTCCTATCTAAAGAGTTATTGATTTCTTACAATTCCTTAATGAAAGCGTGTTACGGTAGATGTGAGAGTGGCTGTTGTCGAAATGTGGTCTGCTAGTATCTCTTAGTTTGATGGAAATTAAAAATTTTAAGAAAATATATTTTTCTTCACAAATTTCTTCATTTTAAAACTTTAAAGGTTTTAAGATTAAATTTCTCCATTTCCCAACCAGCTTCTGGAAAATAATTATTTTAGCGGCCTCATCGACCTCATTTTCAATGCATCGCATAAGTGAAAGAGAATTATTATTATTAGCAAATTACCCACTTACTTACCGCCACCAACCAGAGATTTCAACCCGCTGCGATAATGACGGTTTCGAGAATATAAATATATTTACATATAGTCTGTGCAAATTGTGCATACAACTTTACTAGTAGCAGCCAACCAGGAAATCTTAACTTGAATAATGAATTAAATTTATATGTTTATAATTTCACTACGTTTACAGAATTTACAAAATATGTATATGTAAATATAAAGCACTAGTTAAGCTAGCGCGAAACTCAACAAAGGGTAGTCATTTCACTTTCCTGCAGGGCGGCTCCATGGCATGGTGTAGTAAGGGCGGACCAGAACATCGCAAATTATTGAATCTTTCTATGAGATGCTGCTTAACTGGTTGGCGTACGCTTAAACTTACATTCCTGTATACATATGAATGTATGTATGTATGTATGTATGTAGGTATGTATGTATGAATGTATGTATGTATGCATTATACATCTAAGCTTATAATACACAAGTACAAGCACACACATTTCGAGGGTAGTCAGCTGCACAGATTAATATCGCGCAAATTGTTACAAACTTTTGCGGAATTCAATACAAAGCAGTGAACTTCCTGATTACGCACACGACTACACACTTATCCACAACATAGATATTTTTATATCACTTTTCTTTGGCTGGCAAAAATGAGCAGCAGATAAAAGTACCAAATGGCAAACAATTCGATTAATCGCGAGAATGCGCGCATATTGGCGACCAAAAGACGAGTTGGCGCCCCGTAAAGAGGGAAGGAAGGTCGACAATGGGGGAAAGTATAGACACACATACGTACATATAATATATACTTACATATATAAAAATAAGAAGCCAATGGCGGAAATGGTGACATGTAAAGCGGAGCTGCATTTGTTTTTTGCTTTTTTTTTTGGGTTTTGCTGCTAGAGAAAAAGTTTATCCACTGCCAAATTACACAAATATATGTACGCTTTTAAAAGTAAAGAAATTTGCATGAAAATATGCTATGCGCGGGAAAGAAAAAAACCAAGAATGTCTTAATTGAGCAGGAGATAAAAATTTACGATTTACTCAACAAAAAAAAATGTAGTGGAGCTAGAAATTCTTTGTAGAAGTTTTATACGTACCTGCACCATTAATTTTATGTAATATTATAGTAAGAAAGAGTTAAAAGAGTTAAAAGAGTGTCATTTCATTTTCTGAAAAGTTTTTGACATGTATGTATGTGTACGAGTATACCTTTGCAGCTATCAACATTTGATAAATTAATTTCAATATTCGCTACGACAACCAAAATCGTTAGATTTCTAGCGTTAAGTTTGCTACATAGATATTTATAAATGTGTGTGTGAGTGAACATATACCAGTGCACATACACACAAAGTAGAATAATTACATATTTCTATGCGCAGACAATCAATCAAAAACCTGCCAGAGGCGCAGAAAACGCAGGAGGCAGAAAATGTGCCAATTGAACGCGTAAAAATTAGAGTAGATTAAATAAAAGTTGGGAATGTGTTAACTTGTCGCACTTGCCAATACAATAATATAAATAGTAGACCCAATTGGAAAGTTTGTTTATATTCCAGTTCGTGCGTTGGTAAACAGTAAATTCGGAAATATGACTTTTGCGCTTCCATTAATGTTTTTGCTTTAAAAAAATTGTCACTGGTGCCCTTGCTCAACCCTGGCCCTTCGGTCGGCAATACCAAATCTTTCAGATCCATTCTGCCACGAAAAAATTTCCCATAATAGCCATCGGCGAATGCCGGCATTTGACTATTTTAAGCACGAAAGTATATTGAATGCGGTAGATCGAAAAGGCATACCCGGGAAACTGTGTAATCTGATAAAGGCACAGTATTCCCACTTCAAATGTAAAGTAATGCATGAAGCAATGCTCTCAGAACCAATCGAAGTAGTTGCGGGCGTCAGACAAGGTGCATCCTTTCTCTTTTACTGTTTTTGATTAAAACTAACGAGGTCTGACATAATACATATTACTATTGATGGCCAACAGAAGAAGTTGAAGATTTAACGTATTTTGGCAGCCAAAGTACTGCAAATGGTGGCGCTTTCACTGATATAACAGCAAGATTAAACAAAGCAAAAGCAACCTTTAGAATTCTCAAAAAAATGTGGTACCCCAAACAGCTTACGGAGAAAACGAAAATATGTATTTTTAATAATAATATCAAACCAGTCTTATTGTATTGTTGCGAATCCTGGTAAACATCAGTGGAGGTTGTGTTTGACTGCAAACGTTTGTAAATCGATGCCTCCGCACAATAATACGCGCTTGGTGGCCAGAAAATTGGATAGCGTACACTGAATTGGACAGAAGGTGCAATCAAGTTACAGGAAGTGGGCATGGATTGGATACACTCTCAGAAAACCAGCCCAAGAAATACCAACGATGGCCTTAGAATGGAATCCACAAGAGTATAGACGCAGGAGAAGACCAAGACGATCTTTGCGACGCTGCTTGCATGACGAAATAACTCGCAGCGATCTCACCTGGACTCAATTGAGGCAAAATGCAAAAGATTCAAATATGTGGAAATCATTAACTTGGGCACTTTGCGCCACATAATCGGCTCTTAAGTAAATAGTAATAGCCATTGGCGGCGTCGTGAAACCGCATTTCGCTCCCTTTATAGAAGTTAGTTTTTTTGGCGGTCTAGTGCATTTTCTTCACATAACTGGGCATTTTGCTTATGTGAAAGAACAAACCTTACAGAGAGTCAGTCTAAGTCGGTACTTATAAGAAGAATTTTGGCTGCCATTATTTTGAGCTGAGTTGACAAGAGTAGTTCGGATTCCTTCCTTACCAGCTCAATTGTGGCACAGTTTTCGTGGATGTTTCTGTGAACGGGGCTCCAAATCATGCTGATAGTTCACATCTTGGTTATTCCTATTTCATTGTAGATATTTAATGGTAGTATGACTGCCAGAGTAAATTGTAGAATGTTGTTTGACTACAGATCGCCCTTTTCTCTCGCTGTTCTTGATGCGAGAAGGTGACCCGCGTACAAGGCCAAGGAAAACCAACTGTGGTAAGACGGATTAGGAGAGGACGTTAAAACAATAAAAACCAGAAACTGAGAGGTGACAGCATGTGAACGACAATAATGAAAAAATGTCGTCATGCAGGCTAAGGCTCACAATAAGCTGAGCGGTCAGTGGTGATGATGATGCTGCGTCAGACGCAGACTCAGGTGCAAGAGAATTTTTTTAAGTGAATTTTACTACCCAAACTATCGCTTGGCCTTAATCCGTTGTTTAAAATGGCAGTGGGGCAAGGATTCTTAAGAAATAAATTTTCTCACTCACCGCTCTCAGGGATTCTTGTGGAGAAGTTCCAGAATTTTTGACTGACAAAATCTAAGCTAGTTCCAGGAGTGAACTACATTTAGCCCAGCCGCGTTTAGAGTAGTAGAATTTGCTTTAACTTGCTCTTAAATGACATCTTATCTAGTGTTTATCACTATACGGCATCTCTGTAGAAACGGATTGCCCGTACGACGGCCCATACGAAGCAGAATCAAGTAATATATCAGAATTTTTGGGAGAAACCTTTATATGGAAGAAAATTGTCAACATGGTATGCAAAAAGAAATAATTGTCAAAAATCAATGCGGCTTTTGAGCGACTTCACCTACACATCTTTTATATTAAACTGAATGGGCTATGAAACTGCATACCCAAAGTTTTCCAGATAAAAATTTCAAAATTTGTATGTAATTTTTATGAAAATATTTAGAAATTCGTAAAATGTTTGTGAATTTCGTACAAATTTTGGAACTTTGATTTAGGAGGTTTTGTTAATACAATGAATGTGTTATATTTTTATTAAAAATTTTTGCACGAAACTTTACCATGCAGAGTTCTACGAATATTGTAAAAAAGGTCATGTGACTTAATTATGCATGAATAAGAGTATATGAAGAGGCCAACAGAGATTTTTTCCAACTGGGATTAGACCATTATACATGCGAAGCTATCCTTATATAAGTACATTTGTATATATGTAAGTCCATATAAATACATATATTTCCTGCTAAGTCTCCTCAAGTATTTATGAGTATTTATTCTGTGACAACCGCTTATCCTCATAATCACCAGTGCACCAGAGAAGTGAATCCATTATCTGATGTCCACAAACTAACTGTCGGTCTTGCTGTTCGCCCAACCGTCGTTGATGTCGTGGATGGAGCGATGCGACGCACATTAAATGCACAAAAGTTTTTCCCCTATTACATCGTCGTCAAGTAGTCGAGTGCAGTATGAACTTACGTACATACAAATCCATTTTGATGACTAAAATTGTTCGCCATCGTTGCTGTTACCATCGACTTATGAATTGAACTTGGCTCAATTTTGTCGTTGCCACATTTATGTCATTCCTTCATTTCAATGTGTTACGCTGTGCATTTTTTGGGGCATTGCTCCTATTATTGCACTATTCATACTTAGTTAGTTTTCTTATACGACCAGCTCTTCTTATTCCCTTCTTAGTTCTTTCATTCGATCAGCTTCTTCTGCCCATGCCATGCCAGTTGTTCAACTATTAGCTTTGTCGCATTTGGAATTGTTTCACCGACCAACACCAACAAGCCACCACCGGAAGATGTTTGCTACACAAATATGCAGCACTTACAAACGAATAGCGTAGCCGGACAAGTTTGGACTACTCAACGCGACAACACTATCAATATGACACTTGCCACATGAATATCCTTTTTTATGTCCTTCGAATGAGTGCACGTTGTTCAGTTTTGTTGGTAGTTTTGTAGTTTTCTTGCCAGTTGTCAGCATTTAATACAAATTGCGCTCATTTACTTCTTTTCAGCAGCACTTTTTTATTTCTGGGTTTGGCTATTTTGTTTTTTTCTGTATATATTTTTGCATTTGTTATGCATTTGTGTCAGTTTGTGGTTCTTAAATGGCTAAAGGACTGGTTGGTGCGGAATAGAGAGAATGCAGGGGAGAATTGGAATAAGTAATGTGTGATTTTGTGCAATTCGTGCATACAATGTGTGTTGTTTAACGAATAAGTTGCGGAGATTTATAGGAATTGGCTTTAAATCGTTTGTTGCTCTTTCTTTATGGTTAGCATTTGTGTGTTGAGAAACAAATTCAATTGAATTGAATTGAAGAAATTGGTTGGATGCAACAAGTGTATATAAATATAAGTATTTGTGTATTTTCGAGGCGCCTAAAAAGTCTATGCGATAAATAATAAACGAATTCTTCAAAGCGAACTGAGGCAAGCAAATGCTAAAAAATATAATAAAATATTTTTGAAGTTGCTCGAGAATGCACTAAAATGTAAACAACCAACGAATGCTTTTTTATGTTTTCCTTTATATCTAAATCAGTTTTAGACTGAGTTAAGCACAGAGACCCATTGTGAAGTCAAGTAAAGAAAAATTTCATTGATTCTATCAATACTTAAAATATTTCAAATTATTCTGCTCTGTTCGCCAGCAAGACTGGTTTTAACTGTTTTCGTTTACGAAGTAGCGCTAAATGACTTGCCTCTTTCTCTTCACTTTTTCTCCTGTAGAAATCGTTATGAAAGCCTGAGATATTTTTGAGATTTGTTATCGTTATATCTGAAATATGTGGTTTCCACTACAGGGCTTTGTCTCTATTCGCTATTTGTTCGTAGTAGTAGTCTTGAAGGAGTCAATGTTCACATCTCTCTGAATATAAGCATTGCAGATATACCACTCCTCGTTAGTTATAGGATCAAATTCTTTCTTGCAATCGCTGTTATATTACTATCTTTGATTAGCTTGAAGTTCCCCACATTTCCCTGCCATACTTTCAAATCGGCAATATTATGGCTTTGTACTTTATATTAGCAGTTTGTTTTCAATTGCTAATTTAGATTTAGCGTTAATTAGCGAATAGAGCTCACCAAAACGTCTCGTTGGTAATGTGTTGCTTCCATTATACCCAGATATTTGGCCTTAGCATCTATGGGAATCTTATCGTTGTTAATATTTATTCTGACAACGTTCGTTTTTCTGTTTGTGAAAGTTACTTGGACTGTTGTATCCGTGTAAATTTGAATTCCCCATCTGCTCGTCATTTGTTCGTTCAGTCAAGCACTGAGGTTAAAATTCTTGTGGGTTTCCAACTGCCTCTTGAAGGTTTTTATCGGCAACTAATAGAGTGGTATCATCCGCAAGTGCCTCAATCATTTCGTGGGCATTGTTAGTAGTTGGTATGCTAGCTGTTGTCAACAGATACAGCAGAGGATCAAAAACACTGTTTTGATATACTCTCGCTTTCATTTCTTTTATGAGAGAATACCCTTCATTGCTTTTAACACAGAAATATCGTCACTAAATATAGCTTTGAAAAATGAGGTTGTAAACTTTTGGCTATTCGAACGACATACTCTGCCCCACTTGTGTCGGCATCTCATAGGTTGTCTTAAATAATGATAATAATATAAATATGATAATAATAAAATGTAACAAAATACATAAACTGTGGCATTTCATATACGAGTAAGTCATATAAATTTCCATTCGTTAGGAAAAGAATTCTAGTATCCGTGACTACTCGGTCATTAACTCCTCCCTGTATATAAATATTATATATGCACAGCTGGCACATAGATCTGTAGAAAAAAAAAAAAAATAATAATAAAAATAAAAAAACGCATCGCTCAAAATAAAAAGCAGGAAGTTCCCATATTCGAACTTGTTTTGACTTGTCAGCAAAAGCATCTGGCATTTACTTGGATTTAGTTATTACTATATACCAACTATTTGCAGTTGTTGCAGTTTTGCTGCGCAAAAATAAAATACTGGTTGCATTTAAAATTGATATTAAAACATTATGCATTAATTATTTTAAATATATGTATATTTTTTATAACTGCTTTGCTTGGACTCCGCAATAAGTTCCACACTCGCTCTCGCACGCGCATCCAATTTCAAGTTCAATGGATTCATAGTCAGAGGCCTAAACAATTAATTCGCTAGTAAGCAAAATGTCGTCTCGTAAACACATACATACATACATACATATTATTTATACTGGTATTATGTGTGTGTAAAAGAATTGTAATTACTTGGAATTTATACTTATATACCGAATACCTACTTATCTATCGCAATTAATGCATGCAAAAATGTGCCGGAATGAAAAAAATTGCATTCGCCAAAACGCGCATAGGTGGAATACATGCATAGGGGTTTCCAACGAGGATGAATCGAAAATATCAACAAATTAAAAAAAATCGAAATGGAATAAAATAAGTTGAGTGCGAGGCATTACCGTAATTAAATTTTTTGTTAAATATGTTTGTGAAACATTTTTTTGTCATTATACTATGTGATCTGGTCTATGAAAAGTTATCTTACGTGTCAAAAAATCATTTTTCACTTTTTTGTTGATTCGAATAGTGTGTGAAAGGCTCTTTAAAATGGTGAAAACCAAAAAGTCATAATTTGTTTGAAAGTTTGTTAAAAGTAAAAAAAAAGAAAAGTACAAATACGAAAAAGACTGATTTTTTTGTCATGATACAAATTAGAATAACAAATTATTGTGTGCAAATTAAAAACTGAACCATTCCTGGACAGTCTGAGGTGTAATGAATACGATACTGAAGTCTGTTTTCAAAAAATTTGTTACAAAAAATGTATTCATAACTTACAAGGGGTTTTAGAAGTTTAAACTTTAACTGCTGTTTTCTCGAAAACTTGTTTTCGCACGTAAGGTACCTTTTCGTAGACCAGGTCACATATTTCGCTGTAATTTGTGAAAGGCCTGCTCACTCAATCAAGATTGTTCATACAACTTAAATCAATAATTTTAGAACGATTTAAGATAATTCGCTCATTAAATAAATTTATTTTATTTAAAGTATATTTCAAACAATTTTTTCCCCCAAAAAAGTCTTTAATATTTTTTGTTTACTATTTTCCTTTAACACATTTCGCATATTTCTTAAATTTCAAGGTGCATGATATTTCGGGATTTCCCCGGCGCACTCGTTAGCCTTGCCAAAAGCTGCAATTGCTTCCGACGCCGTGGAAACATGTTTTTCATTCAATTTTTGTTATTATATTTGTTCATTTTACGTACTACCCAAAAAATTAGCTGGTCACTTTACAGAGCACTCAGTGAATGAAATTTGGTGTTCATTTGATGGAGAAGTTCAAGTAAGCCGGGTTTCATTCAGGCATGATTATACTGTAACTGGAAAAGTAATGGAAATTCCATTATGTAACTTGCTGGGATTACTAAGCCAGATTAGTCACAGGCTATTAATGAAATAAAAAATATAAAAAACTCTGAAATTAAAAAAATTTGCTTCGCAAAAAATTAACAATTGATTGAAAAAATTGATTTATTCTTAAAAAAAAATTTTTTTTCCTCAAATTAAAAAATAAGAAAAATTGTTTAAATGTGAAGAGATCCGAATATATTTTACTTTAAAAACTACGTACCAAAATTTTCAATATTAAATAAATCTTAAAATTATAAATTTTTTTCCAAATTTTTTTAGTTTACTTCTTATTATACACAATCCTACAAATAAACAAATTTTTAGAAAAATTTACGACAGTGTCCAAAACACTTGTTTCAATCGACATGGAATCGCTTAATAATAAATAAATAACTGACTTTCCAGACACCGCCAACGCAACATGTGCGCCATAGCTTGTCAACATCGACCCGTTCTTCCTATTAGACAACCCTATACAAGTACATATACTGGTATGCATTCTGACCAAACACGCGCTGCTAAGGCGCAATTACAATTCATTCATACAAATGAATGCGATATATTTGCCATGGAATTTCGTTTCTATTGAGAAATATTTTTATTTTAATTTTGGTACTTTTTTTAACGTGCCGTTGTTTTTGCCGTCTGTTTGAATGAAAAATTCTGTGCGCAAAATCCAGCTACAATAAATGTGACTGCTGATATTATTGTATAATATAAACAAGTTTTACATAAATGAAAGAGTATATGGAATTATTGGAGCTTAAAACCTTAAAACCAATGTTCCTTGACTTAAGAAGGCGGACACATTTTTAAGGAAACAAAAAGAATTTCGGTCATTTACACAATTCTTGGGTATTTGGCATTTTATTGCGCTGTTGTAGCTTTGGAGATGGTGTCATACAAATATTTGGAATTGTGGTAAATGTTGAATTTTTTTTAATTGGATGTTTTATGATTTAAAATTATTTGAAATATTTTTTCCTAAATCTTCAGGAGCAAGTATTGCACAGAGAAGAATTAAATCCGAAAATTAGCATTAATACATATATTTTTAGTAGTAACTATTGTATTTTTTAGTACTTGTAAATGAAATATTTATTTAAATTAACTAAAATGGGTTTTAATGCCGAAAAAATATTGTTTGCTCCACATTTACTTCTGAACCCAAGAAATGCATACATATAATTAGTTTCATTACGAAGGTTGATCAACTTCGAACTCAACTTCTCAGTTTATAACCACATTTTGTGATTATAATTATGAAATAATTCCCGTATATACAAATATGTGTGTGCACTGTTGGTGAATGAACTCACAGTTTACAAGAAAAGTTGGGCCTTACTTAAAATATGTGAAGCGGCTGATTTGAAAGCATCGGTGAAGCTAAGTTTAGATTTTTAAATAATGAAAAGAGTCATCGAACTTTCAATGAAAAATATAATAATATAATATAATAATAATATAATAAATAATATAATAAATAATATAATAATACGGTGTAAGTTCAGAATTTAGACAAAGGTTTTGATAGTCGATGCTACTTAATTGAGCCCTTCAAAAAGCAAGGGCGTGCCCGGTATTTGCCCGGAATTTGCTTCAATTTTGATATGGGAATGGTTGGATATGAATATTAAATTGCCCGTCCTTAAATTTTGGTGTGTATATCTACTTTTTCTACTTTTTAGTTCGATTAGCAATAAAAGCGAGTTTTAAAATTTTTTTTTTAACTATTTTTTATTTTTAGTATATGTAGGTGTTTACGAGTAATATATTATTACACAACCGCACAGTAAATACTAACCTCAATGGTGGTGTGGAAACTAAAAATTCCCAATTTTTGTTTAAAAAAATACCCAATTCATGTTTCTACCCGTATGGCAATATTGGCAAATGTTATAAAAAATGCACATTTTTCAGCGCTCTCACGAGAACAAGAGTTTCCCATCTAGTCATCTATGTTGTGTGTTCCGAGTCGATCAGATTTTTAGAAGCCAGTGAAAATTAAGCTCAAAGATTCCGTTACAGTCATTCATACATACAACCCGAGCTAATAAAAGTGTGTTAAAAAAATAAAATATTAATTCTGGCAATCCTAATAAGGATAATAGAAAATTTATCTCACATGTCTCACACTGCACTCGTTCTTCGTCACTATTTCGCCAAAAATTCCACACATATCGTTCCGCAACCACCGTATTCGCCTGATTTGGCTCCGTGTGACTTCTGGCTATTCCCAAAACTCAAGAGACCACTACCGGAAATGGACTATTTGGCATGTTTCGGGGATTGGAAAAATCGTTGGCATAAGTGTATTTCATCGAGAGGGCATTATTTTGAAGGGGATGAAATTGATTTACAAGAATAAATAAAGATTTTTCATTTTACAACCAAATTCACCTTACTTTTTGCCCACAGGTAAAAAAAGAAAATATTAATCCTGGCAATCCCAATAAGGATAATGGAAAACTTTTATAAAATTATTGCATTGTCATCGGTCCTTGATAGGTGTGCAAAATTTCAAGTCGATCAGATGTTTAGAAGCCAGTGAAAATTAAGCTCAAAGATTCCGTTACATACATACATACATACATACATACATACATACATACATACAGCCCGACCTAATAAAAGTGTGTTAAAAATTAAAAGAAGAAAAGGGTGGCGCAAAATTAATCATCCAATTTTGTTTTCGAAATGAAAAAAACAAATTTTTTTTGAGTGATGAAAATCTATTTTGACCATTGCACGCTCCATTGCTTTTCTGTATACTCCGGTTGCTTATCTCGTAAGTGTCAAATATGATTGACGTTTGCCATTTGCAAAAATTATATATCTTTCCATAATCATTTTGTGCCACCTTTTATATCTATAAAATGCTAAAAATCAATAAAACATTGTATACTACTTTGCTTCTGTTTTATGTCAGATATCAAGGAATTTTGTCACACGGTAATTTCATATCTGAATAAGCAGTTATATGGGAATATATGCGATAGCTTTCTCTTAGCCTTGTATTTATGATAAATAAAAATAAGGGGAAACACATTTCAGCTTTATGCGATCTTCAACAAAGATCCCTCAACAGACTATCACTTTGGTGTAAAAGTCGAGGACTTGAAGTAAATCCGGAAAAAACGGATCTGATACTATTTAGCAGAAAACATAAAACACCTGCTCTTAAACACATATTCCTAGGAGAGAAACCACTTAGAGTAACAGAAAAGGCGAAATATCTAGGACTTGTACTAGATAGGAAGCTAAATTGGGGGCTCACAGTCGCAGACAAAGCACGTAAAGCTATGACCGCAATGTACTCCTGCGGAAGGCTAATTGGAAAGAGATGGGGATTGGAACCCAGAATGATACACTGGCTGTACACAGCAGTGGTTAGGCCTATTATCTATTATGGTATTGTAATATGGTGGAATGCCCTTGAGAAAGGGGTGAACATCAAATAACTTGACAAGGTTCAGAGACTAGCATCTGTTCGATGTCAACCGCACCATCGAAAGCATTATATGCGACATTAAACTTCCTGCCGGTAGATCTGCAGGCAAAATATATATCAAAGGATGGGTGTGCAAGCACATGACTTCTGTAGAAGTTGTCTTGATGAGGAAGAGGAAGAGACAATCCTACACCTTCTGTGCCATTGTCCTGCTCTATTCAGATGGAGATTTGCTATTCTAGGCAGACAATTTTTTAACGAATTGGAAGATCTCAGTTCCGCAGAAATAGGAGTTATTCTAATTTTTTTTAAAAACACACAATGGTTTTAGGAGAAATAGGGAAAGCTCCCCACGCGGCATCACAATGGGCTATGGGCCTGAGTGTGTCCCACAGGACAATCGCTTCAACCTAACCTAAAATAAGACTCAATTTCATATTCTTAACTGCATAATAAGAGGAGTTATAATGCAACACTACATATCTAAATAACCCGTTGTATGAGAGCTACATGATATAGTGAACCGATTTAATTGATTTTCACAAATAGTTCGGGTAAATACAGAAAACAGTCAATTCCAAAATTATAGTAAAATAACTTCAGAACTGATGGAGTTATTCAAAACAATATTAAAATTGAAGCAAATTCTCAAGTAGCTTTATTTTAAAACCCGAAGCCAATCTGTCAAAACAGAGGACTCCATTGCATTTAAAATGACTCTATTAAGTACGATCAACTTTTAAAACCTTTGTCAAGTTACAAATCAGTGTAATTAATATTCGCTGCATATTTTTTCAAAAAACCTCGTTTTTCTTATGTGGCAATTAATAATAGCTGAAAATTCTGATTTATATGATAAATAAAGCGCTATTGGTTTGAGATTTGCTTTCTTTTTGTTTATTTTTAAATCAAAACATAAATAATATCGGACGCTTTTCTCGAGGAGGCATCCTAGCAAGAAATATCATTATCTATTTAAATGCCAGTTCGCTACCCTTTCAGTAGAAATGTTGCATTTTTCGTTTTCAAGCTTTTAAAGCATTCAGATACAATTTAACTGCTGGAAAAGCTGTTTTAAAATGTACGTGTATCTTAATTTCACATCTAACTGCAATATTTAGTGAAGTCTTTTTTCTTTTTTTTTTGCCGCCATTATATTCAACGAACTAGTGGCCGAACGTAAATAATGTCATTTATTTCTTTTTTTGTTATTTATTGTTTTTTTCTTTTTGTTATTTTATTCTGATCGCGTTTAACCGAGGTTACCGGCCGGGCCTGCCAATTGTCCATTGCTGGGAAATTTTGCAGCTGTTCTGTTCGCGATTTCATGATTTTTCAATGAGATTAGAGAAAATGTATATACGTATATAAGTATATACATATATGTTTATGTGCATGTGCATATTTGTCGTAGATACTACCCTGTGTGCCTCAGTGAATAAAAAAAAAGTTTGGTTCCATTAAATAAGTTGTATATACTCATGATAAAATTACCTTTATGACGTCTTCTCAGTTGCGACATTAAGTATCAACAAAAACTAAGTTTCATGTTCTGGCTAGCTTAAAAAAGTCATGTTTTTTGAAATTTCAAAAAATTTAAAAAAAAAATGTTTAATCCAAAAAGTGATTTAAATCGTTTTCAGCCTAAACTCACTCGATAAGCACCGTTGCAATGCAAAGTATCAGTATTATGACTTACAGGAAACTGCGTTTAGATTAGAAAGAAATAAAAGGAATTAATGAAAATATGCTGATTTCGTTGTCGATACTGTTTAGCACAAAGCTGTTTACAGTTTTTATACCTATGCACACCGCAACAAAGCGATATCACAGCAACATTTTTGAATATATATTATTTTTCTATGAAGTTATAGCTATTGTCTAACAAAAACGATGCAAATCTAATTTTAAAATCATATAAAAAAATTAAAAAAAATCCCCTTAACCTTCTCTATAGGTATAACAAAAACAGGATATTTTTTTGCACAACTTCGCGAAGGAAAAAAAATTATAAAATTAAAATTTTGTTGAGTGCTTTAAACATGCATTTAAATTTAATTATCTCTAAAACTGCACACCAAAGATTTTTCTAGAAATTGGAATTAAAATTCGTGGGTTGTGATGAAAATGTTGTGGAATGTTTTTAAATTTTGTGTAAAGTCACTGGCTGTAATTACACGGTAAGGAAATATTCGCACATCTATCCTTATGGGTCAGCTGAAAATAGATTGACTGGGAAATTTTTTTAAATTTTAATAAGAGCGAATTCCTTTTCCTACATTCAGGTTAAACTTTTGTATGTAGAGTTAAATGAAAAGTTACGAAAATCGAGTTGTGGTCGCAAATTTTGAGTCTGACGACTTTTACGACTCCTTTAGCGCTGTCGCAGATACCGTTAGAAGAAAATAATTTAGGGAAGTTTCTACTTTTCTGAATAAGCGCTCACACGTCAGTACTCAGAAAAAAACAATTTGGAAAAGTAAATTGAAGATTATACCATGGTTCCATACCATCTATGGCACCATAACACAAATGTTGCTTGGAAAGTTTCAAAACGTTCATATATCATATTCGAAAGTATACTCACGTGCATCCGTTAAACTTTCTTTCAATATTTGCTTCAATAGGCTCAACTAAGAACTCCATACCGGTCCTTTCAAGCGTTGTTGATTTCGAAGTTTTTCAGGCTTTCATGGCGTTCCAGGCAATTCCATACGAAAATTTTCAGGTGTGACGTTTAGTCGAACATTTGAGGACGTTTTAGAAACTTATTATTTATTGTGATTGTCCCAATTTTATGCAAAAATTGGAATATAAAATGTAGGAAGAGCTATCGAAAGGACTGATATGGAGTTCTGGCTTCACAACAGGTGCTCTCGTCGCATCAGTTCGAACAGTTCCCGCTCTCAAGCTGACTTCAAAATTAAAAATTTGTTTAAGAAATTCTAACATCACCATATAATTGAATTTTTAAATACTGTGGAATTAGAAATTATTTGCTTACCAAAATTAGATCAGGTTCATTCTACTAAAATCAAGCAATGTTAATTTTTTATATTTTTTTCATACGATTCCACTGACTTTGGAAAGTAAGTCTGACTAATTCGAGAGACAACGTTTTTGTAAAATAAAAGAAAAACACCAATCCCAAAATATTTAAATTCCCAAGCCCAATTACTTTATATGTAGTGGCAGCATTGCATATCTGCCAACAAATATAGTTCTTTTAGCAATCTCAAATACTTAGTATATCATTTTGTCAGCAAAATGTAAAAAATTTGTCACTTTTGAACCTGTATTTTTTTCTGCATGGTGTGCACGCGTCTACAAGTTTGCATGCTCGATGGTGTTTAGCAATTGCAAAGAGTTCTGTTTGAAGTTTGCTTGTCTGAGGTCATTCTCTACAAGGATTCGAAATTGTGTTATAATAACTGTTATTACCAAACTAATTATTAGAAACAGTATAAACACTTTCATGAGCACGGACATATTTTTTTTCTGGAGCATAGAAATTATTTCGGAAGTTTTAATAGTTTTGGCATAAGGTTAATAATACTTATGTATATATTCAGATGAGCACATGATATAGCAGATATATTAAAAAAAGGCCGGTAAGCTAAAAACAGAGAGACTTTTCATAGAGCAGTCTTACTTCAATTTGGTTGACACCTTTGACAAAAATGTTAGTCCTTCACAATTGATTTGACATAGGCCAGGAAAATTACTCCATTAAAGAGCGATGTGAAATCTTTTGCTGCTATCAGCATTCTCATAGAATTTTAAATAGAATGGAATGTAATGAACTTATTATTATTATTATCTATTTATTGGTAGTGTAATTTAAAATACTTCATTATATAAATATATATTATGTATAATTGACTCTTACATCCTTTTTTGATTGCTTGGCCGAGCTTCTTCTTCAACTTATGGTGTTTGTGTCTACTAGACATTAGTAATCAAACCTATGACCTAACTTTAGAAATTAGGTCATAGTAAAAATTAAACAAAAAAATCTGTTTTTTGGTTTTTGAAAATAATTCTTAATATCATAAAAATTAGATTCTCAAAGAATATGCGTGGAAAAAAGCCTAAATACATCCATTTGATGTTTCCGCACCAAAAATTTACAATAAATAAATAAAACTAAATAAATTTCAAACGCGCATCTCCGAACTGCATTTTTCAATTCAATCGAGTTCATAAGTCAATCAAATCTTGACCGATGGGGTTGAAATGTGAAAAATATTCCAAATGAACTTTCAACATATAAATAATTTTCGCATGTTTTGTTTTTGAGAAATTTGTTTAGTCGATATTTAAAAAAAAACCAACCTATTTATTCTGATGTACATAGTATCTATGTATATGTAAAATCAAACTGGCATATTTTTTCTTCAACGTAAATTAAAAATTGCAAGCCGAAAAGCCCTTCAAACAAACAAAGCTTTTTTCTGGGACTAGTGAAAAAATATGTATAGTTTAGGACCTGAAAAATAAAGGAATTTTTTTTCCAAATATTGATTTATTTCATTTACACGCTGAAAAAAAAATTTGTTTCACAATGACCTAACCTTTTAAGATGATTTGAGGGCCACACGTCCTGCCTATAACGTCATTATGACTCTACAACTGTATACCGATATCGCTTTACCACTTGCCTATATTCTTTACTCTTTATCCTTGTCTTCATTGTGAGCATCTGGCTGCCGAATTGAAGGATGTTTCCACACGATCATTATTTATATATTGTATACATATGCAGTAGATCTCAGATCTAGCATAGAATTGATCTCTCAGATGTACCTAATATCTATTCATTGTCTACGTTTCTGCGCCATGGAAAATAACTTGTTTATTGAGAAACTTTTAGGTTATGCATTTTGTTCATTGCGAACCGATTTTCAAGCTCTTTGTAAGTGAAAGTTGTCAGCTTTTGACAAAAGTTGTTCCTTTCCTGCCCTCTAGATGCATATTTTTGCTATAAAATAATTTTATTTGACGCCTCCTCGTGTGTGTGTGGTTATTGTAACACCTTCTATATCTCTATATTCTCAATCTCTAAATGAGTCACATGTGATGGAAATATTTTTTCCCCACTGATTCGCGTGATTTCTCATCATCTTATAAATTTGCCTGATAGAGACTGGATGGCAATCGATAAATATTCAACCTACAATACGCTACCCATTACTTTAGCGAACTAGTAGCCCTACAGCAGAGATTATGTGTAGTACACGTCTATATATGATATAATATTTATAGATTTCGTATAGATATACACATATATACCTGTATGCTACAAATATATAAATAATTTCCATACCTTTAAGCTGCTAACGTGGTAAACGTGATCGTTTATAAAGCCATCGAAAAACGACTAAACCCCTGCCCTCATCTAAGTAAACAATTTTCCTCATATTTAATATAAGCTTTTTAGGCTGGTAAATAAGTCGTCATTAAACTACTTATCTCCATGCAACTTATCAAAATTAGTATCATTTCACTGATAAGAACGGTTTCTTCGCATAGTTGACCTCAATACTGGAGCAGAAAATTTTTGTATATTACCTAACCTTCTCCCTCTGTAAGCCTTCAAGCTTTTGTGTGGCGCTTGCCTATCAGCAACTTTACTGTTGTTGGAACTGCGCGTTTATTCGATCTGAGCGGCCATTGCCGACTAAGTGACTGGCCTACCAGAACAAAAAAGAAAGAAAAAAAATATGCACACTTACACATACATATGTACATATAAGTAAATTTTACATACATTAGTAGAGAATAAGTGCTGATTGCTTGCTGCCTGTTTGGCTGACTGGTGAACTGTGTGGACTGCCGATGGCTATGTGAATGGCCTCTGGTTGGACTTAATCGAAAAGTGATAATTATTATTATATGCCATTAAACTGTTTTTAGATAAGTTGAACCTATTTTTTTGGCTTAGTTCTTTCAAATAGCCTGGTTTATTATTTTGTTTTGTTATTTGCATTTTTCTTTGTATATTCACTTAATTTTTACTATTTTTGCATTATTTAGCCTTTTTATTGGTTTATTTACTTTGTGCTCTTTTATCAGTTGTTGGATGAAATATTCGACGCTTAAGCAGCGAAGGAAAGTTATCTCATTTGGGTTATTTTTAGTCAACTACATATGGGCGCTTGAGTTTTTTATGAAGCATGTGTTGCTGGGGGAAATTCAGTTAATCAGAATTGGTGGTATCTGTAAATATGTACATGTACCATATAAATCTTCATGCATGTAAGTACTATATACACGTGAATATGCCTGCCGGAACCCCGTCTACAAAGTTATTTATTTTGTGATCCCTTCTAAAAGAAAAACCTGGCTGAGGTAATACGCATGCCAGATGTTCCCAATCTTTTTTATATCGCGACTCCGCTTACAGACTTTATTTCTTTGGATACCCCTTCTAAAGAAACTATCTACACTTTGGCGGGTGAGGAAATATTTACGTTAGGGGTTCCCAATCTTCTACGTATGGCTACTCTCTTAAACGATTTTTTTTGTTTTTTGAGAAAAAATATAAGAAAATACCTATGCCCATTTGGCTGGGTAATATGTTCACCAGCAGTTTTCAACCTTTTTCATACGGCGACTTCGTTTATAGAATTGATTTTTGAGACGCACCTACACACTTTTCTTTGGGACCCCTTACAAAAAAATATAGCAATGCCTTTGTGAGTATGGCAATATTTATGTCAGGGGTTCCCCCATCTTTTTCGTACCGCGACTTTCATAATAATTGTCTCTTGCGCCCCATTATAAAAGAAAATAATAAGACCAGATAGGTTGGGCAATCGTCAGGGTTTTTCAACCATTTTCATACTGCGACTTCATATATAGAACTGATTTTTGAAATGCGCTTTAGAAAAAAAAAACAAATATGGGTGTTGCTAGAGCAGACTTTAACATGAATTTATTACATTATACTCCAATTATTTAAATATATGTACATAGATAGCTCCAAACCTATGAATAGCAGTGAGTGTCACATATTTTTGATCTAAAATTTCTTTCACAAAAGATACCTAACAAATCCTTCAGCAGTTGGAGGTGGGGCCAAGTATATGGATTTTTCTTACTGTCAAGATTCTATGAATCAAGATTCTCTGAAAAATCCTCATTAAAATTGATAACTAATATTGCTAAGTATTAGATTGAAACAGATCTTTTTTGCAAGAAGTGTTTAAAAACCTTAAAACTTAAAACCCGTAATATTCCTTGTTCCTAATACACTTTTCTTTTCCAAGTGTATCCGTCAGTTACAATATATGCCTTTCGCTCTCTTACAGCGATTTCTGATTAATATTTTATTTTGTCCAATACTTTGTAAGAAGCCTCGATTATCACCAGGGAACATTTTGGAAACTTACGAGTATTTTCACATTTCCTCGCGTGCGTGCGACTTTCGAGTATCGTTTTTTGGAATCATAGAGATAGCACCGCACAGTTTTCCAAAAATCAACTAATATACGCAAATTTTTTAAATAGTCAAAATATGTACATATAATTGTTACAAATACTGTTAGTTTTATGTAGTTTGCAAGAAACCTGGTATTTGTAGATTTCCTACATGAATAAATGGATAAAGAAATAAATAAATAAAATGATTGTTTTTTTTTAGTGAGTAGTACTTTCGTTGTATTTCTATATATCGGTTGTTGTAGCATTAATTTGCTTTATTACGGATTCAGTTCAGGAAATTGAGTTTAACAAATGTTTGATAACTGGAAGATAAGCTGGCTTAATTAATTTTTGTCGTAAGGAGATTATTGAGGGGGAACAAAGTATACATGGCAGAATAAATAAAAGTAGTCCCAGATGCTTAGGAACTACTATTATCTATGTATTTGCTGATTAATTTTGTAGAATAATGCCTTTTTAGCTATCCGAAAAGGTGTATCACTTAAATTAACTCTTTCTGATATGCAAATGTCTCTGATGAGGGTACTAGCTAGTCGGAGTAAATTTAGCTTTTCGGAGTTTTGTATTTCACCCTCAGTGGGCATTTTTCAGAAACATTTCATAAGAAGGAACAAATTTTAATATGGCATTAAAATAAAAAATTTCACAATGTAAGCTTGTTATTCATTCTTTTTATTAATTTCGTTTGTGTTCGACATGACCTCAATTAAGGGGTTACATACGTCCAGTAGCACCAAAAATGAACTAAAAGAAAAACTTTTTTAGAAGGGATAACAGTAGAAATAAATATAAAAAAATTGCATAAATGTTTATAAGTGCTTAAACTTTATGGAAAAATGTGTTTGTATTTGTAAACAAAAATTAGTACATAAAACATCACGTGACCCAAAATACAATGAAAAAAGTTGATCCACGGTCTGCATCATTTCTTCTTGACATGTTGATGGATCTGTGAAAAGTAAAAAAAAATCTTGTAAAATAAAGTTGTAGTTATAGTCTGCCGAGCCGGATTTTTGAATTTCGAAAAATTTTGCAATTTACGGCATTTTAAAAAAAGTATGCGTTATACGTCATAAATGTCACACTTTACAGCTACCTGTGCGCCTCCAACTCTCATCGACAGTTACGTTTTCTACCATAACTTTGTATCTATGGGGAATTTTTACAATCGACTTCCACAGAAATACGCCTAAAACTATAAAGAATAATAATCTGTAAAAAAATCGATTTTTTGAAAATTCTGGACGTATGTAACCCCTTAATCATAGTAAGTATCTGAAGTATCTAGGACGTCGTTCCCGGTAACTTTGTATGTACACTAAGTAGTGTAGTGGATGAAGTATTATCATTCTAGATCATTTTTTGCCATATACTATTGGAGGCCATTAGTCTAAGTCATTTTAGTTCAAATCGATTATTTCTGGCAATTAATTTTTTTAAATGAAAGAAAAGTTCTTGTCAGTGAAGTGCTGTTTAAAGAGTTTCGTTTTTTTCTTCTGATAGAGATTTTTCCCCACTCTTTCTGAACATTTTCTTCGAAATCTTTTACCGATAATTAAAAACTAACTAATTTTCTGTGCAATAAAACAACCTGACCTGCCTAGCAAATTGTTCAGTATTTTTTTACTATCCTTCTACAGCAAAGTTTTACATTAGTAGTTATGATACACTCACACAATTTATAAAAACACTAATTTACAACGTTTTACTCCGAGTTCTTTTATTTGTATGTATTTACTGCACATTACTTTTTTCCGTTTAACATTTTTGATGTTGCTTTTTACAATATTAAAAGATAAAAAAAAGATATAAAATTCTGTATATGTATGTGTCGAAGGGCAATCTATTTCTTTTTTCATGGACATATTTTTGCGTTTCTGAGCGACGCACGTTTTGCCACCAATTCATTGCTAGAATTCTATTCATTTAATGATTTGCTATCGCACAAAAAAAAGGCGAAATACAAAAAAAATGAAGAAAATTAAATAGAAGAAAATAGAGAGAAAATAGAGAGAAAAGATGGGAGAACTGAGGCAGTTTCATGGCAACTATTGTAAAAGCAGCTTTAGTAGCAATAGGTAAACATAAAACGTAGATGCGATACTGGTATACACCTAATTACATACATATGTATTACATTAACAGCTAGGCATCACTATAGCAAAATTTGTTGGCCTTGTTCGTCGCGTATTCCCTAACGAAGATTTGTAAGATGCGAGTTCACATACAGACGTATAAGAAATTTAATGATTTTTATGTATCGGGTGTTTTTTCAGCTGCATGGGAACTATCGATATCGGCAAATGTGGTTTGACAGCTGAGAATGGCAAACTCTGCTGACATTTCTGTTCTGCTGACATTCTGTTTCTGCAAGTCATCATGAATAGTCTAACGCAAGAACAACACTTCCAAATTGTGGAGATTTACTTTGGAAAAAATAAATCTGTTCCCGAAGTTCATAGAGCGACGTATTGAAGAAAACGTCGACACGTCGATTTGTCGTTGCTCTCAACTTATTGGTCTTTGCCCTTCGAACATTTTACGTAAGGATAAAATATTTACAACTCGTGCAGAAATTGAAACCAAATAGCCATCGTTTGTGTGGAATTTTTGCTGATTAATTATTCAGATTTATCAGATTATAATAAAAAATCATTCAAAGAATATTTATGTTTTATCTGTAATATCATTTTAAGTTTTCATGCTTCAAAAACACGCCGAATATTTCAGCACTTCTTAAACCTGTCTCAGCTAATCTACTGTGTCGCAGTTTATTATACTTCTTCAATATATAAAATAAATCGCACCCTAATGCATTAAGACCTAATTATTGTCTCATCTTTTTTTGACCTAACGACGTTCTGTCACATTTTTTTGCCAAAGTTTATTTTCCTAGTTATTGAGTCAAGAATCCAGCAATTTTCAACACAATCCTCTTCTCCAAAGTTGCCGCTTGAGACTTATTTTTAAATGGTGCAACACCGCTTATTAGAGTAGTTGAAATTGTACTCTAAGACCAGTGTTGTCAAATGTTTTTCAAAAAACGGTAAATTTCCACAAAAAATGTGCTTGAGAACAAAAAACTGCAACCTCTAACGGGAAAAGATTTTTAGAAAAGTACGATTTTGTAATTATATCAGACAACAAAGAAAACTTATTTTGACTTAAAAGTCTAACAAAAATCTAAATCATACTTGAATAAATGAAAACAGTCTTTATGAACTGGAATCTTAAATCACATTTTGTTTTAAAGAAATTCCGTTTCATTGTTTTTCGTACATTCCTTTGTTAACTTTTTACATATTATATTTCATTCGATGTCTCAAACTTAATATAATCTGAAGCGCTGTTTTGGAAATATATTGTTAAATTGCGTTTCGTAATTGTGAAATAAATAATTCATTTCTTTTTGTTTTATTTTAATGAAAATTAATAAACTTTGTACTATGTCAGCGTCAAAAGAAAGTAACAAGTTTTGCATATTTATATAGATATTTATTTAATTTAATTTAATTTAAATTTTTAAGAAATTACCGATATTTTTTTTATATGGAGGAAAACACTCAACGATGTCGTCAGAAAATTTGTCAAAAATCAACACGCTTTTTGAGCCACTTGAAACTTGCACTTTATTGTAACAAGACTCAAAATTTTTCCGAAAATTCCCAAAATTAAAAAAATTTGGAATTTTACTGAAAATTTCCCGAATTTTTATACATTTTGTATAAAGTGTGAAATTTTGCGTGATATGGCTTTTAGTGTAGTATGAACTATATTCTTATAGAAAAATAGGTCTGTTCATGTAAAAATTATTTAGTAACTAGCCAGTAACTTAATTTCCGAGATTTCTCTCTCAAAGAGAAAACTATCAAAAAAATACATGAACGTAAAACCAGTAACTTTGCATGTTTCGCGCGTAGCTGATTAAAATGTTGGCAGAAAAAATCACAAAAATTAAACATTTTTTCACTTGAGCTACTTCGTAATAAATAAAAAAATAAAGCAAAAGAAATGTAAAACAACGAGCTTCGGAATCACATGATTTCATTTCGTCTACAATAATTTGTTCCATTTCATAATCGGTGTCAGATGAAGAATATTCCATTAGGAATTGCAATTCGCAAATTTTCATTCGCGTTTATTTTTTATTTTGCGATCAGCTGTTTTTCTTACTTACAAATTCTTACAAGTAAAAATTTATCCAGCAAAAACTTGCAACTTCTTCTCAAAATAGGATGTCATTTTGCTCTGCACATTCCCCTACTTTGCATTTTTTTTGGGTACATGAACACCAAAACGTGATAATTTGTATCAATTGTTACAAACTATTTGCTTCATGAACAGACCAAATAATAATCAAAAATTAAATAAATAAGGATGGAATATGTGGTGTACAGTTTCCTTTGATGCTCACAGTGTATATACATATATAATAAATATGTATATTCAAGAGGCGAAAGCCCTGGCAGCTAGTGCTTCTTTTATTGTAAAATAATAAATTATTGTTATTTTCTGTATATTAAATAAATAAATAAATAAATATATTGAACTTTCTCAACCAAAACAATTGAGTTTTGACTGCTTTCTTGGCTTTGTTCAAAGAAAGAGGATAACTTAAAAAAAAAAAATCTTTTTTAAAAATCTTGCTGAGTGTTTTTTAAGCTTAAGTTTTATAATTTGCATCACATGTACAATCAAATCAAATGGCGTTCAGCTCTCAAATACTATGGTCTGTGTGAACACCGAATTCAATGACGCAATTTAATGGCCTCAGCTAACCATTTTTGTTTTTTTTTATAAATACAGGTAATTAAAGTTTATCGAAAAGGTGAAAAGAAATGCCATTTGTTTCAAAATCAAATAATCTGTTTTGGTGTAGTTTCTTATTTAAAAGGTTTTTTTCATTTATTATAACGTTGTTACGCTATAATGCAAACATAGCTAATAAAACATAAATATTGGATGGTAAAAATTCCGAACGAAAAAATACAAAGTGCTCTATTAATAAAAATGACATATTTTTATTAAAATCATATAAAAACAGCAAACATTAAATTTGAATAAGGTGGGTATTATTACAATCTTCAAGTGGCTGCTTATGCAAGAACAAATTAATAATAAAAAACACAATAAAAAACGGAACGCAAAAAAAACAAAAACAAAACAGAAAGTAAACAATAAAAAATATGTTAAAAATATATAAATGTATAAAAGAAAACAGTTTATTTCATGAAATATAAAATTCTGACAGCTTAAATTTATGTAGACTGGCGATTCAGAAGAAGGTGTTCTTATTCATTGAATTTTATAAAAGTAAATTGCCAATTTTATATATACATCCATCTTTAAGGTACACTTTATATTGTATATATTTTTATAGATACACATATCTTTATTATTCTTTTGTGTCGTTTGGCATTTTTTTAAGGCTAATAATGTCACTCGCACTAAATATTAATATGACAGCTCGTTGCCAAGACTCTGCCCCACTCTGTTTACTAAGCTATTGGGTTTCATTCGCAAGAAAGAAGTATAGGGTTTTCCAATAAGTTCGGGTCGGAATGGAATAAAAGAAGCTGTGTGTAAATTTTTAGCGAAATTCTTTTTTTTTATATGAGAGCCTATTGTGTATAAAATGTGACATTGTTCAAGCTTCAAGCGTTCGTCGTGACGAATTCGAGAGGTCTGCCTTTCAATGACTGCTGCATAGATACGATTAAATTTCAGTAATCAACCATGGCAACTCTAACTTTAGGGGCATCCGCCGATTACAACTCATTACAGCTTAGATCAGCAACTTCATAAATTGAAAAAAGAAAAAGACTAGCGTGGTGTAATAGCTGGATGCCCAATTTACCTCGCCGTGCATTCTCGTACACTCAGGTAGTTCATTATAAAACTTTATCACTTTTACGTCCGATCTAATCGTGTAACTTGTCGTTGTGATTGGATATTACTGAGTAAATAGTAGACTATAGGGATCACAGGCACCGCATCCTATTAAAAAACCCTACACTTATACATATAGCTCCCATGTCAAATCGTCAGCATAGTCTTTAACGGCGCCTCTTTCTCTTTCCCTAAAGTAATCCATATATTTTATGTAGATTTAAATAGGCCCATAAAATTATTTCAATAAATTAGCGAATTTCTGAGCAGAGCAAACAAATTAAGTTAATAGCATTGAAAGGCAAAGCAGAAAAAAGGGGAGAAACTATTGCTAAGCCTGGTGCGAGCAATGATGCTGGCAGTGACTTTGGTAGCGGTGGTGGTGGTAATATACATAGTTACATATATTTGTATATAAATACATGTGTAAAAAAAAATGTCTTCTGTATCGCGGTGAAAGCCGTGGAATTTTTGCGGTTTAAAGCTGACTCATAACTCCATCGCTTAATAATATAGCTATGTTCGAGTATGTGTGTATCCGCACGAGGGATTATTCACGCATAACTACATACAGATATGCGATATCTTCAATTTCATTCATCCATTTTTTCTTACACTTATAGAAGTATTTGCCTTTAAATACTTACATATGTATATAGGCACATGCACTTATTATGGTGGTTTATATACAGGGTGTTTTGTTAACGAGCTGAGATACTTTAACATCTGAACATCCTATTTTTATTATAGGTGTGAAAGTTTATTATTTTGGGAGTTTGGATGTTTGTGATTCCTTTCATATAACCGCAGATATGTCCTAAAAATATACTACTTTTTTAAAAGAGAGTCGGCGCCTAAGAAAGCTAATTTAAATTAAAGTAATAATCTCAATCGAAACTTTAAGAGAGCTTAATTTCGAAAATATTTTAAAAGGAGAATGCCACCTATGTGACAAATCAAGTTCAAGTAAAATAAGTGAAATATAAAAATACGAGTGTTAGAAGAAAGAGATTTGAGAATAAATTTGTGAATAAGGTTGCCACCTGTTTGAAAAATTGAGTTGAACAAATTAAATAATTAAAGCATGGATTTCAAATGAAAGAAATTTAAGAAGCCTTATTTTAGAAAATATTTTTCGAGATCGTTGCCAACTACTTGAAAGGGCTAAATCAATATAAAAAATAAGTTAGCTGAAATTCTGCTATGTCAACGAAAGAGTTATGAAAAATCTTTGCTTCTAATCGGGTTGCCACCTATTAGAAAACTAATTTCGATATGAAGACATTAATGCATACTTTTCGGTGGTGCTCAAAATTATACAAAGCTTTCCATGTTTTTCGTACAGAAGAAATATACTTCGATAATGTATATAGAGGAATTATTAAGTTGACTATAAAGGAACATAGACATTTGAATAGTAATGTTTTTTGCATGTTTTATTAATATTTGATATTCTGCAAACTTCATTATTTCTAACCATGCGAACCGCATTTGCAAAGGATGCCATTTGAGTTTTACAAAAGTTTTGAAAAAAAAAAAATCTTTATGGTTTTCGCTTGACCTATTTTGACAATTGTCTAAAATATATCTCTAAAAATTATTCCCTGCGAGCTAATAAAATGTTATAAGAACTAAAAGCCTAAGTTTGCTTCAACTTATTGGTCATGAATATGCACTAAAATAAAATTCAAAATTAATTTAAAAAGCGTGCCTTGCTACGCCAGTTTTTTGCTTGTAATACCATTAAAAATCAAGCTCAAAAGTACATATTCCTAGGGATTTTCTCGTATTAAATATTTTATTTAGTGAGTCAATAAAGTAGAAAAAGAAGCATTAGCTTCATACGTTCGAGCAGAATACCGAAAAAGAGTTTTTTTTTTTACCTCGATAATAGAAACCATTATTTTTTAATCAAATAATTAATTCATCGAGCAAATTAGAACAAATTAAAAAAAAAACTGAAGTGCAAACCTTTAACCATTTCAATATTAATCGCTGGTTTGTGCTCCAACTGGGGCAACAACATCGAATTTTATTACTTTTCTAGACGTTATTTCTATTTCAACACAACCTTTCAGGCAATTTCGTGCTGAAATGGTGCACAAAATGTGCTCCTAGTTCGGTACCAAAAACAAAAACCCTTTATATACCCACTGAAAAACTTAAATTTAAATAAATATTCCTACAGTCACATAACTGAGTAAGTGTTACAGTATCAGCTCTCTGCGTGTGCGCTTATAAGAATAGTCCCGCAGGCCAGGGTGTTTTTTTGTTTTAATTTTTTGAACTTACACACAATTTTCGTTTGCCAGCTTCCGCTTTATTTTTGCAGCCACATACATACTTACATTTAAAAATAAATCACGCTCTTTTCCTGCCACCGCATTTCTGCTGTAATTTTAGAAGGAGTTGTATGGGCAAAACTTTTACTGGCTGTTGAGTCTTCTTTGATACACACAAGTTGTTAAAAGCCGCTGACTCTACACATGCCTACATAGAAAAATACATACAAACATATATAGTGCGTGTAAATGTTGGTTTACTTTAATATAGTTTGAGCAAATCTTTGTCAGCGTGAATGCCTCATTTGCCGCCCTCTCAGCTGTAATCCTGTCAACCAGCTTGCCCAACATTTGCTTTCTGAGCATATCAAATTCGCATATGTCATGCACATACCTATCTATTTAAGCATAAAAAGAGTACAGATAGGTGTATATGTTGCTATGCATTTTTTTCCACTGAAATAACTCGTATCTAAGTACGTGTGGGCGTATCTATGTATAGTAATTTGCAAGTTCGCTTTTTTCACTTTGCTGCTGAGATGCTTAACCAGCAGTCGCCTGTTGTCTGTACGGATATATGTATGTACATATCTACGGGCAGCAATGAAGCATGTGTCGAATATCTATTACATTGGCTAGTAGCCTAATACACGCGTATGCATGGCAATTATATACATACATATAATAATTTTATTGCTACACAAATTTTTTGATATTTATGAACTCATACATATTCATATGTATTCATATATGTACATACAACCCGCGACAAAATGATAGCCCATCAACAGTTTGACTAGTTTTTACTACTTCATTTTTGTTTCTTGAATGTTCCTTAAAAACTGTAGTTTAATTGCCTAATAAAAGCCTATATAAATCCAGTTAAAAAATGGTATGTCAAAATAAGGCAAATTCCAAAAAATTTGCATCCCTATTGCACAGTTTTTAATTCGAATTTCTGGAAAGTGTTTTGATGTGTAGTTTTAATCGATTGATATTTTGCTACAAGACTGATTTTCTACAGTTTTTTCCTCATAAAAAAATCTCAGTACAATAAAACAATACCGTGCATTTCTTGTACGACGAAAATGCGTCAGACCGTCTAGGGGAAAAAATTATAAAAAATCATCGGGATTTTCTAGCAACTACAAAATTTATACTTCATTATACTAAAATTGACTAGGCTAGAAAACTGCGCACCAAAATTATTTCTAATTAAAAATCGTGGATTCATTTAAAGAGTTTTGTTGGATTTTTCATAATTTTTGTATTATGTTTGAAATTTTGAATTTGTATGGCTTTTGTTCGGAATTAAAAAAAAAAATAAAACACATAAAAAGAAAATCAAAAATGGTCAAAATGTTGTTGTGCTATCGTTTGTCGCGCGCTATATGTACATAAGTAGTGCTGTCAGCTGATTTATTTGCGTGTGTCAATGCGCACACAAAAAGGCTAAACATTTTTTTGTAGGTATGTAACTAGCCAACACTCAAATGCCTAGCAACAAGATGAGGATGAAGGCGAGTGCGCGGGCGTATGAGCAACTAAGTGTGTAATGGCTGAGGCGGCGGTATGGTAAGGGCGAATATGAACGCCCTTTTATGTCGAGTGCACGCCAAGGGCGCATAAAATGCGCGATCAAATATTTAAGTGTAGCTTCTCATACAAGGCAAACGTAATTGACTTGAGTTTTAGTCGTTTTTGAGTTATGCGTATAATTTTTGTATTCAAATAGCCAACATCTGCGATAGTTTGCTGATTGATTATAATCATACATACGAATAATTGAATCATGCTTTCTTAACTGGATATATTTATAAGTATATGAAGTTATTGCGCTGTTCAAATGTATTTTTGCATGCTTTGCGTGTATTTCTCGCGAGGTATGTATGTATGTATAAGTATGTAAATATTTGCTTACAGTGATCTGCGTGATTGGATCGTTTGGCAAATTGTGATGTCATCAAGATTTCTTGTACAATGTGTAGGTGTATATATACAATATCCGATATATACAATATCGATCTGTGTATATATATGTATCTATTTAGAAACTTACAAATGCTGTTGTTAATACCATACATACATATATATGAACATATGCCTGTAATTCGTTTGTATCATATAGTTATGGGATATATGGTTACCGACTTTGCCCGGTTTACGAAACTGCTTTTATATTTATTCAGTATTAATATTTAACATTAGCTGTCAAGTTCCAACAGTAATAAGTTAAAGAGGAAGCAGATTTGGTTTTTTGTTTTTTTTTCTGCAGTACTTATATAGAAAATTTGCTCATTCAAATGTATGTCAATTATTTGGTTTGTTATTGGTTACATTTTTAACGAAGATTTATTGCCTTGGAATAGGCATACGTTTAATCATGGTAGACATACATACTCGTATATATTTTGCCCAATAAGCGCTGCAGACTAGCGTCTGGTGTGATATAATGCCATGGCTCTCTGTTCGCACAGCCGTGTATAGACCAATGATTTTTAACTCAAGCTAATTCTGCTTTAAAAAATTAAAGATATGAGTTCAATAAGAGCTAACTTCATCACTGATAAGCTATTGATGTGAGAAAGTGTGTACAAGGTGATGCAAAATTGATCAAATCGGAGGACTTACACTTTTTGCAATCATATTTGACACTTGTGAACAAGCCAGCTGCAGTATAGGAACATCCAAGCAATGGAGCAGGTAAAGGTCAAGTTAAAGATTTCCATCGCTCTGACACCATATGCTCCACAAGAAGTTAAAGGAAAACATATGTATACATATCACTCGAAATAATTTTTTTTATTTAACAAAAAAGTTATTTGAAAACGATTTGGATGATAAATTTTGAGCCACCTTCTATAAGTCTGTGTAAATAAAAGGAACAATTATAAATTTGCTTATTTATAATTTTTATAAATCTTTCTTCAAGCATCTCTAGGCGTCCTTTTTCACCATTTTAACACGAGTACATACATACATTCAGTAGAACTGTGTGAGACTTTTCAGTGATAGGTTTTATGCAAAGTTTCTTTGACCTGTCATGAGAAGAAAATGCTGACTTAGCTATTGATTAGATTTATTTCTTCATAGTACCATTAAATAACCGTAAAATGTATTGCGCCTCTAGTGATCTTATGGCCACATCCAGACGAAGCTTATGTCCGTACAAAAAGCTTTGTGTATATAGATTGACTTGTAGGTTTTTGCCCGGTTTCACCACTCAAATTTAAAATTTATTAGGCTGTTAAAATTTAGAGTTGTAGAACTGTAATACATTACTTTGCCACGTCTGCTAATTATAAAAATAATTGATAAAACCGAGTATTAAAGTTCTTTGAGTTGGGTGTTTGGTAGTATAGGTGCTTAAAATTTTGCTAATGTTTTGTTCAAGGCTTATTTTCAATTTTTTTTTTATTTTTCTGGTCAAACTTTTATTCCAAATTTTTTTTCAAATTTTGACATATTTGGATTATTGTTATTATGCTTAAAGAAAAACTTGGCATTTTTCCTTTAAGCTGAAATTAGTGTTCTTGCCCATTTTGATATGCTCCTTGCCAGCAAAAATGCATATTGTTTGAAAAGTCGAATATGGAATGAAGCTACTTGTATATTAAATGACCTATTAAATCACGGGAAGCATACACTTATAAAATTTACTGTTCCAAAATATTTATTTTAGCTGTTAGAAAAAATGGTTTGGAAAATTTTACTTTCATAAATTGAAATCCCCAGTATGGACACTTGAAGGTCGAAAGTTCATGGTAGGCAAATATTTTCCGTTTACTTTTACATAAAACTGTTTATATGATTACTTACCCTCATTACCCTCCAACCACTTATTTACAGACATGTTTAAAGACAGGTAGATACAATTTTTTAGTCAATTTTTGGGCTTTAACTCAAAATCGGCCAGATTTTTATGCATCTTTACATTATTACTTTACATTTCTATCTTATTTTGCATACATAAGCTATACATAAATACGTAAATTTAACACCATTGCAAATACCATACATTTTGCGGACACCCTGTACTTGGACATGTATAAATATATTTTCTCAAAATTATTTTTATTCTTTCATACTCGCATATGTAAATTGCCCCCATCCCGAGCAATAGAGAACCTATTGAAAAGCATAAAATGTAGTAAAATAAATTAAAGGTTAATACATATATCATTTCTGAGAGCGTGAAATTTACTTCAAATAAAACAAAATGATTTTTACTGATGGAAATATTTATTTTGACCTGTATGCGCTTCATTGCTTATCCGTTTATATACTGTAGTAGCCAGCTTCACAATTGAGTGTGAAAGGTGATTATTATATACAAGTATATATGTATAATTATGTATATATTGCCGCTAACACCCTTTTTGGGTGTTTTGTCGAGCTCCTCCTCTTATTTGTGGCGTGCGTCTTGATGTTGTTCCACAAATGGAGGGACCTACAATTTTAAGCCGACTCCGAACGGCAGATATATTTTATGAGGAGCTTTTTCATGGCAGAAATATTTTTAAATGTATCCTAAAGTAAATACATCAACTAATTACACTCTCTGGAGTATATTTTAAACTTTTTCTAAACTTTTTGAGTTCTCTTTTATCAGGGCAAGTCCACAGTTTGAATGGCAAAATTGCATACATTGGGTTATGAAGCACTACTTCATCCAGCAAGCTTTCCAGATTTAGCACCTGCTATTAACTGACGCTTCTGTATATGAAGAAATAGCTCAGCTGTAAGAGATTTAGGCCTAATGCAGAGGTGCCGTGCATACTCTAAGACGCCTCTTGACCAACCTTGTATACCAGAGCTGCTGCAATATTTGTTGCTGTCAGTTACTGCAGCACTTCAGTTTTTATACTCCGGATTGTGAAATATAAAATTAACTGTTAAGCCTTTCATTCTCTAAACTAAGTATAGAGCCCATGGAACAAAACTTAGTTTAAAAATCCATCACTTTTGGAATCACAATACGAACCTGGCTTTTACTTATTACACTTTAAACTTTAATATGAATATCAAAATTCTAAATTTTCTCTCAAATTATTTGACATTCTGAAAAGGCGTGTGCCACATGAACATCTCCAAACAAAGCTAAATACAACTACAAATTGACACTTAACCGTTTAAATAAATATGATTACATTAAGTGAAAAGGATACAACCACAAAAAACAAAAACAAAAAAAATATGTGGTAACATTTTTGGGAAACCAAAGTAAAGCGAACTAAACTAAACCAAAGGCTAAACCATTAGCACAATCCTATGACGACCTTCACAACAACTAAACATTGCGGACGACAACCGTGACAACGAAAATAAAAACGAAGTGAAAAACTGGCAAAAAGGAGAGTAAAGGGGAAACATGAACAAAAGGTATGAAAGGATGGATAAACGTGCAAAAAGGATGCCGACGCAACTATTGGCAGTGACGCCAAGAAAAAGTTTAGCAAAAAGTAAAATTAAGTTATATTTACTTTTTTAGAGTGACATAAACAGATCTACATACCTATGCATACGTATGTGGTAGTTTTGAGGAGAATCCTGTAAGCCCGCACGCACACACTTACTTACACACACCCACGCAGTCTGGCCTGGATGAGGCCGCTAACGGTGTAAATGTATTATTGTAAATGGCTGAAGTTGAAGCAGGAGCGTCGGCGCATCCTTCGCAACGGTGATAAAAGGCGCCAGTCCGTCGCTCAACGCCGTGTGCGTTGTCGCGTCACCAACGAATTTACTGGTTTGGTTTGGTTTGCTTTACTAATGTTTTAGAAATTTCTTTTTCGTTACCGTTTGCTGCAATTTTGTGCTGATATTTTTATCCTTTTTCTTACGTTTAGTCTTTTTTTTTTGGTGATTTGCTTAGTTGCCTTGTCGGCGAAAATACACTTACCATCCATGGTATGTGTGTGTGTAGGTGTGTTCGATTGCATGAAAAATTCATAGAGCAGGTGAAATGGTGTTGAGATATTTTTTTCGTATATCTAGATATTCACTCGTACAAACATATTAAACACATATGGTATATGTATGTGGATATACGAAATCACTTTGTGTATCAGATTTGTATGTGTATATATGCATGTGCTTTTTTAGTGTGGCTCCAGTGTCTAGCACCTTGAAAACTTTCCCCTACTTATCCTGTGCCCTATAGTTTCTGACGTCGATGAACCGCACAACTAAACGTCGAGCCGCATCCCGTCTCTTCGATCTGTGAAGCCCTGCACTTGCTTCTCTCACCGACCCCTCCAGAGCTCGCTGACAGGTCTTTGCCATACAGTATTTATGGTTTATGTCATAAAATATGAATTGACAGTTCAAATGTGAGCAACAGCAGCGGAAAAAAATTCCCGCATACACAGACAGTCGGAAAGTCGCTTAGACACGGAGCGGGGAACAACAAAGCGCCGTCTTCGACAGTCCAATTAGCGCAGCAGAAGCGTGGTATTTCTTTGGGTTTCTTGTAAGAAAAGCAATAAAAATGTCGGCAGACAATTGAAATGTCTTCACTGACTGGCGAAGGGTAGGTGCAGGAGCAATGAGGAAGGTGGGGCTTGGGAGAGAGAGTTGTATACAAATCGCTGAATAGTAGACAATGACTTGAATGTTGTCGCAGCGCAGCGGTTTCAATTGCTTACAAATTGTTACATCAGCGATGATATATGAAAATGAGGGCAACTAACCCCCTCGTGTGACAAGCGACCACGACTCGCCAAACGTTGTGAACAAACGAGCAAAAGAAGGGTGGGAATTGCAAGTTCAGCAATGTCAGTTGGTTTTTTTCTTGGGTTTTCAGCGTAATAATTGTATGACAACTGGGCTTCCCTTTAACTGATTTTGAAAGAAATCAACGAAAGGCTGCTAAAGCGGCTGGCAGGAAGTTGTTAAGAAGATACAATGATAAAGCAGCATAGCCATATCCATTTTAACAACTTTAATATTCTTAAGACAGTTTACATCTATTTATATACATGCATTCATACACACACACACGTGTGAGATATTTGTGAAAAAAATTGTACTCAATTAAATTTTTAAAATTTTGTTTCGCTTTTCTTCTCGTTGGTCTATCAGAATTCCATTCGCCACAATCTTTCGTTGCACAATCGTTTTATGCGAGTCCAAAATGAGGGTACTGGTAAATCGTCTTGGTGGATGCTCAATCCCGATGCGAAACCGGGTAAGTCAGTGCGACGGCGCGCAGCCTCGATGGAAACGTCGCGCTATGAGAAACGTCGGGGGCGTGCCAAAAAACGCGTGGAAGCCTTACGTCAAGCGGGTGTAACGGGTCTCGTTGATGCGACACCATCGCCCAGCAGTAGCGTGAGCGAAGGTTTGGATCACTTCTCGGAGAGTCCATTGCACAGGTAACTATTAACTTTGGGAAATTTGTTAAAGGCGGTGACATTAAAGTTAATTAATTTAGCTAAAAGTAAAGTAGTTTTTGCAAAACTTTAATTCTAAAATTTTAATGCCTGTAGTTCAAATTATCTAGAAGCATTTAGAGCTACAATTTTTTTTTTGTTTTTGCTTCTTAGTATAAAAGCTTACTACATTTGTAAGCAGAGATTCTGTAAATTATTGCACAGTTGAAATATTGTATAATAATTTTACTACTTTTTATAAAATTATATTGAAGCTATTTTTCTTTTCCTAACTATATACAAATATGCATGTTTTAATAGCTTTGCCCCTAGACAATAAAGCACAATTTAAATTGAACATTTTGATTAATAATAAATTAATTATTAAAATCAAACTTTCAAACGCTTGACTTTCACTATATTTAAAGCTTGTCTTAAATAAAGTGCTTTTTGTCAACATCATTGAATTTTTTCACAGCCTTATTTTACACCTCTCCTTAAGTACTCAAAATGTGAACTTAGGGAAGTAGGGTGATCTCGATTCGGTCGTTTGCTGGAAAAACGTCATAATACAACAACAAATATTTTGTTCTTAGCTAACTACACATCATGCGCAGATCTGCCATTAAGGTGAAATACGTATACATACATAAGGTGGCGCGAAATTAATCACTCTATCGGAAGATTTACAATGTTTGCTATCAATTTCAATCATATTCATCAAAACTAAAGATTTCCATAGTAAAAAAGTTATTTGAAAACAAAACTGAATGATTAATTTTGCGCCTCTTTGTATGAAATATTAGTAAGGAATTCATTAACAAATCAACAGATATAGGAATCGGAGAGCATACACACAATTTTTTGTCATATTTATTATTATTTAAATAATAGATGATAGGCTCTCAAAAGGCAGGGAATATAATTTTAGGTAGTGCGATGTACTGTATACATTTTCCAGTAGTTGTAGCTATTTAAACACTAGTATTATTTATTTGGCACTTTTTTATTACTTAAGTTTAATTTTGAAATTCATAATTTAATTTAATTTTCTTTTAAATATTTTTCTTTTCCGCTTCTCTTTTCATTTCAATCGTATTTTATTGATTTTGTTACTTTTGCGATGCTACTCAAGTGGTAATTTCCAATTGTCGCCGGACTTTCGACAACGCGCCTCATCGAATGCCAGTTCCTGCGGACGTCTCAGTCCCATACCAGCACTCATAGGACTTGAACCCGATTGGAGTTTCGGTACTGATTACACAAATACAAACATAACGTCTGCACAGTCAGCGTCAATGGATCAATTAGCTGGTTCAATAGCGGAGGTTAAATTGCCAAAGGATATTCTGCAAGGGTCAGTGACTATTTTGATTTCGTAATTAATTGTACAAGCCCATATAATTTTAAGTTGAATGTTTTATTTTCGTTTCTACCTTGATAAATATTATATGTTTAAAACTGGCCTAAGTGTAAATTTTAATTTCTAAAAAATCTTAGTTTGCACAATTGTATAATTAGAAATACATATGTATGTGTGTATGTGTGACTGCTTGCATGTATGCATATGGCGGTACGCATGCCGAACTTCCCAAATATTATATTTACATTTATATGCATGTGTATTTATGTATTTATATCATTTGTATTAGGTGAAGTAAGAAATGTTGAGCATTTTTCGCTTTACTTCCACGCTGAAATTAAGGGTGGATTAATGATTCTTCGATTTAGATCAAATATTTTTTAGTTGCTAATCTTCAGTGCCTCTACACAGTGCTCTTATGCCGATGTTTGATTGCGATTATTTTCCAAATTTATTTTCATACAAGGTGGCGCAAAACTAATCACTAATCACAATTTTTTTTCTGAACAACTTTTTTTACTAAATAAAAAAAAAATGATTTTGAGTGAGCTTACAATTTTGACCTTTGATACTGCAGCTGTTCTGCTCAAAAGTGTCATATTAACGTATAACGCCATCTGAGAAAATTATAATTGATGAATTTGCGTCACATGACGTATTTTTCATCGCGAGTTATTATTTGCTTAAAAAGTGTTTCGGCTTCGTTACCTTTCATGCCGAAAGGTGTTTTTGGGCCAATTCATTTGACATCCACACATTGAACTTCTCTTGAGACCATCTTTATACAAAAGGTTCTTAGCAGTTTTCTGGCAAATTTTCAGTTCCTAAATAATTCAATAATTTAGTTGCTCTTACCATACGGTTTTCAACGCAGATTTTTATCGAAATTTTCGACAATAGATATAAACGCGTGCTCACATAATTAAGATCTTTCCAATTTTTTTACGTAACATTTTTTTCATTAATTTTTTGTAAGAATATTGTTCATTACAAATCAACAATCTTATAAGTATGAATTCTAAAAATTATACAAAATTCACAAAATCTCAGTAAATTCCAAAAATCTTGTCGAAATGTTAAGCTTTTTAATAAAGACTTTAGATAACTTCTGGGTATACTCGTTGAGCACATTTTCGGAATACTACATAAATATTATACTTTTGTATGGAGGAAAGTTTTCAACTTGATCAACGCGACTTTTGAGTGACTTCGTACTTACACTTTGTTATACTGAAATTCATGAATTACAAACTTCATAGCAAAAAGGTTCTGGTTAAAAATGTAAACATTTTGATGATAATTTCTTCAAATTTTTAAATTATTTTAGAATTTTGTACAATGTGTGGAACTCTGATTTATAAGGTGTTTGGTGCGCATTGAATTATATTTTTACAAAAAATTACTTGCACAAATTTTTGCATGCAAGATATTGCGAATATTGAGAAAAGGTAAATTGACTTAATTACGCGACAATAAGAGTATGGTCCAGAGCAGGTCTCGCCTTCGAAGTGCAAAGAATCATTGAACCCACCGCTTTACTATTGTATTGGGTCTATAAACAGCACAATTTTTTTGGGCCTATTGTTCCGACTTTTCACCCTAATTGTAGTGGTGCTGAAGAATGTATCAAATTTTATCTCTCTTTACCTCGATTTTGGAACGTTGGAAAACTCAACTGTGTGCACTAAAACGCAAAAGTGTCAGAAAATATTTTTTTGAAGCGCAAAAATATCTTTAAACTATCGTATACAGGGTTGCCCATATTCGGCGGACCCATGTGTTTTTTTTTTAATTCAAAGAAAAACACAATTTTGTTTTATGTTGACGATAATAATCAATTTACTTGGTTCAAGTAGATTTGTTGACATCACTTTTTGAGTATGATATCTCTCAAATGGCCGCCTTGAGCCTGTACGGCGTATTGTGCCCGTTTTGCAGCATTTTCCATAGTTTTAGCTAACATTTCGGCTGGAATAGCGGCTATTTCCTCACGGATGTTGTTCTTGAGCTCTTCTATGGTCTTTGGCTTATTAATATAAACCTTTGATTTTAAATGTCCGCACAAGAAGAAGTCAGGTGGCGTTAAATCGGGCGAACGCGGTGGCCAGTCAAAATCGACATTTGTCGACATCAAACGACGAGGAAACAATTTCTTCAAAAAATCGATTGTGGTGCAAGCTGTGTGTGGTGGAGCGCCGTCTTGTTGAAACCAGAACTGCCTCATACGCTTTCGACGAATAATTGGCATCACAAAAGGGTTATCATATCGCGATAATGCTCCTGATTGACGGTAACAGCTTGACCATCTTCATTTTCGAAGAAAAACGGCCCAATAATCGTTTTCGCACTAACACCGCACCAAACAGTGACTTTTTCGTCGTAAAGAGGTACCTCTTGAATTTCGTGAGGATTTCCAGTGGCGTAAATACAGCAATTTTGCTTGTTTACCGTCCCATTCAATAAGAAATGAGCCTCATCGGACATAATGATTTTGTTCTTCTTCTTCTTCTTTTGACTTCTTTTGTTGAATGTAAATTTCAACAATTTGGGAGCGCTCGCGTGGCGTGTACTGTTCCATGCTAAAAATCTGCTTGGACTGACGCTTCCAACGCTGTATGTCATTAAGCGATCTGACGTCTCTGTCAAAAGATACAGGGTTGCTAGATGGGTCCGTCGAATATGGGCAACCCTGTAGTAAGACTCGACAGAGTCTACTCATTATGCGACCTGTCTCACTAAACACATCTAGCAGAAAACGCTCACAAATTATTACTTCATTTGGTGCATATCTGTACTTACATATATGTATATACAACCTTCAGCCTACTTTCCCAAATCATTGCCTGCAGATAAATAAAAATATTTTTTGTTTATTTTTTCCTTTTACCAATAAACGGTCATACGGTTGGAGTAGGTTCAGCGCTGCCTCGGGCATTCCCACACAACCGCCGCCGCCCTATCAAGCGCCACAGAGGTATAACCTAAACGGGGCCGTCGTCACACAGGGCTACAGCTTGCAGGCTCAACAATGTCTGTTGCATCGTTCACTGACGTGCAGCTGTTTGCACAATTCACGCGACGTAAGTGAATTGTTTTTATATATTTTTAATGTTTATAAATTCATTTTATATCTTTCTTTATTTTGTTCTTCTCCACTCGTAGGGTCTGTCGCCCAATTCCGTCGCCACAACAATGTCACCCGCCTATCCGAATAGTGAACCGTCGTCGGACTCATTGAATACATACAGTAATGTGGTCTTAGATGCGGGCAGCACAGCTGGCGTTGCGAATGATAATGGCACTAGTTTAATGGTTCAACAGCAACAACAACAACAACAGCAGCAACAACAACAACAACGGCACCAACAACAGCAACAGCAAGTGCAGAAACAGCAGCAGCAGCAATCACTTAGCACAAATTTGGAAGGTATGTTAATTAAATAACTAACGGAAATATTTGAAAAACAAAATCCGCTTGCGGAGTTATTGAAATTTCCAAATTTATAATAGAAATTGATTAGCGCGATAGAAAACATACAACTAACAGTGATAAACTGAGTCGTCGATGGTTGGTATAGTCGTGGAGGTATAATCATATTTTGTGCCGCTAATATTCGGGCAGGTTCTGTTATTCACTTCAGAGTTAATTTACAAAATTTGAGTTATTTATTTTCTTAAAATTTTACAATTATTGTTCAGACTAATGGCATGCAAATATCATTACTAATTACTTATTTCTTTGCATGTACAGACAATAATTGCGCATCAACGCTCATCGGACAATGCATGGAGGCACTCAACAATGAGCCACAAATTGACGAATTTACATTAGACAGCTTTCAACCTGGCCTAGAATGCAATCTGGAGGAAGTGAGTACCAGATAGTGTAAAATAACTGTTAAACAAAATTAAACAATGCAAAATGTCTTCTCTTTCTCTCTCTCTCTCTCTTTTTTTCTTTATCTATTTAAATCCACTTCACAGTTAATCCGACAGGAGATGAGCATTGACGGCTTGTTGGATATCAATATCCCATTCCCAGCTGACCCCTCAACTGTTACCAATGACAGTACTAATATCGTTAATAGCGCCCTCGGCGTGGCGAATAATGCGCAGCATCAACAACAACAACAGCAGCAAATGAATCAGTTGCAAACGCAGTTACCCCAGCAACAGCAGGCCCAACTGATGCCATCGCTGCTTAATAGTATCGCTAGCAATAATAACAACAACAATAATAATAGTAATACGCTAGAGCTGCCATCCACCACACAAACGCAAACAAATTTGAATGTGCGAGTACAATACTCGCAAGCGAGCGTTGTAACAGCACCATCTTGGGTGCATTAGAGGAACGAGTGAGCGAGCGAGCGAGCGAGTAGGAGTAATAACAATAGTAAAAACATTATTAGCTAAATAAAGTGGTAATCTAAGAAAGGAGTTTGTATGCACCTGTAAAAATAAGAGAAATGTAATATGAGTAGTCGGTTGCGAATGCGAATACCCGGCGACAGTGGTGGCGAGGCTGACTGTCTGAAGATGATACGATTTGAAATTGGGTGCACGGGCTTTTGTGCGCCACATGCCGGGGCAATTTGTAGCACATTGCTAATTTTACATACAGATATATGTGTACTACATGCATACATAGCTGCTAATAGTTGATGAAATGAGTTAACCTATATCTATACATATACCCACATACATACGTGTAAAAATAATGCCAACGATTTGCTTTCTACCTTCAACCCACAAGAGAAATCAAAGAAAAAAGAAAAAAAATCTAATCATGATGAAATAATTGTCGTATGGAATAAAATGAAGAGTTGGATGGCAAAGAAACAAAACTAAACAAACAAAGCGAAGCACAAGTTTGTGTTTAATAATCAAGGACAATAGCGACGGAGCATTAGTTAAGTAACTGCAACAATAAATGCAAGCAGTAGGCAACACAACCCCAGTTTAGAAAGTGAGTACAAAAAAGTTTTTTTTGATAGTTTAATAAAATTTAATAATCATTACATGCAGTCAGTCAAAAAATGTTGACACTCCAATTTTATTAACTAAATATATTCACAATGTTCTTCATGCTACAAAGAAATGGCCATGGAAAATATTGCGAACAATTTATAAAAACCCTCTGCACCCAAACTTTTTTGACTCATGGTATCCTATTACACTTTCCTGAATTATCTACCTGATCACACACCACAAATAGGAGGAGGAGCTCGGCCAAGCACCTAACAGAAGTGTACGCGCAAATTATTATTTTTTTTTTGCGTAGAATCAAACATTTAAATGTACCCCGTCGAAAGATATATAATTTTTGCAAAAGGCGTCGACGTCAAAAATATTTGACGCTTGTGAACTAGACAGCTATGCTTGTACAAACATATACATAAGTAATGGAGTTGATCTAAAAATTTCCGGTGAGTTTTTTTTGCTTTGGTAGAACTCAGAATTTAGCAACTAATTAATCACATTTAAATTCTTCCAATCAAAAGATTAAGTAAAAGCCACCATTTCTATATAGCCCTCAATTAACACTAACACTCCTCTGAATATTGACATCAAAGCAAATGTGAAAAGTTCGTTTTATGAGCAAAACAAAAAAACACAAAAAAAGAAAAAATAGGACTATCTTCATTCTTGTATCATGATAAATTTATAACATAATTGCGCTATTAGGTGAAATCGAACTATAAGCACCAACCAGTGATAAGCCATTCCCAAATACAAAATTTTGCCGTTACTAGCTGCAGGTTGTTAATCATTTAATAACTGTTAATTTCACTACAATATAAATTGTGGATTCATATACATCACTCCATTCAAAATAAAGTACAAATTTACTTCTACTGAAGCTGCAAACAATCTCCTCATACTCTCAAAGATTTTACCTTAAAGTTATTTCATTTAGTAATTTAATCAGTACTACGCACAAATACTTATGGAAATACTTATACATGCGTCATTCGTCACTCCAGCCAATTACAAAATTCTAAGCAAATATGTTTCACATTAAAATAGCTCCTGTTACGACTCCAGATCATCAATTAGAACTCCAGCTTGAGCACGATTAATGTCATCCGAGTTCTCGTTGCTTCCAATTGACTTAACTGTAACTATTTTCGATTTATCAATCAATTCGGTATTTACGCGATTACCGACTTCTTGCATTTTTAGTATCAGCATGGCAAATACTTGTGCTGGTAATGATGCCTGCAACATTTCTAAGAGGCGTCCTGGCTGTCCACATACTAGTATTGCATTGACAAGATGCCTGACACCGTTCTCTAGTTCACCGCGGGCAATTAGCGATTCACCCATGTGGATTTCTTGCATGAAATATCTCTCAATTGCTTCTTGATCATTAAAATTTGGAATTCCATTGCGGGTAGAATTTTCATTTTTGTAGTTATGACGTCGTCGCTCGCGTAATTTCTTCTTGTATTCGGGGTCAGCACGTCGTTTGTTGTCGAAATAAATACAATATCCAATGAAAAGTGTACTTGCAACACCCGCAGCTATGCCCACAGTAGTTTTATTGATTGGACTCATATTAATTGATATTACAATTTAAATATTATTAAATATATTTTAATCGTATTTAAAATAATTGAAACAATTTTGACTTCTCCCAACCTATTCTGACTTATAAAAATAAATGTTATATAAAAATGTCAACGATGACTTACGTCTATGAAAAAATCTTTAGTAACAATCAAGACGAATTTATACAAGGTGATATTGGCAGAGCACATTTTTCAATTATTAAAGGTTTTCTTAAAAAAATTTCCTAAAAAACGTTAAAGAAAGTGGAAAAAGTTGGCCTTTATTGGATAAAATTTACGTAAGGATCTTGGTTTACGTGCCTATAAATTACAGCTTGTGCAAGAATTGAAGCCAAATGACCATCTTTTGCGTCATATTTTTGCTGATTGGGCTCATTTAGATTTATTATTCAGATTAAGTGGAAAAATTTGTCAAAAATTGGACTGATCATGTAACTCTTAGTAGCCAATACTTACCAGTACTTATAGAAATGAATATTTATTATGTCTAAAGAAAATTTTTATTGATTCTTCTTATTTCGGTTTGATTTGGGTAAATTTTTGATTAATTGATTATTTCATGCACTGAAAAAAAAGCTTCTTGCATTGTCGCTGACATTTGTGTGCCCAATAGTTAAACCATTAAAACTTTTGAATACCAGCTTCATTTTTTAGCAGTACTCAGAAAAATGGTGCTGACCTTCTGTCCTTCTGGATATTCCATCCATTCTGCTTACTAACCGATTCTTCTGAGTTCCTTCAAAATCACCTCATCAACAGAAAAGTTGTTTTTTTATATTCTCCATAGATGTGCACTTAGTTGAAACCGCTCAACTTTATCACCCGCTGTTGCGGGCTGATTACGTCTGATGCGGCATATTGCTAAGTGAACTCTTGTCAATAAGTTTTTTTATTTTTAAAGCAACCTAGTAAGCATTTCCGCAACCTACATGGGAAAGGCATCGGGCTCGTATTGTCAAAAAGTCACCTTGTCAGCCTATTGCCCCAAAAAAATGCTCTAAGATATCCTGATTTAAGCGGTATGACAGTATGTATATATTCGATCTCATGCTGGTCCTGCACATACAGACATAAACCCCAGATTAAGTTCTTGCTTATAAGCACAGCTTTTTGAAACCGAAATGTTTTTCCCGCAAATTTTACTTTTCCTCTACTTTTCTAGAGTTAGCACGCGGGGAGCCGCTTTGTCAAGGTAAACAGGAAGGTTGTTTACATTTTTTTATTGAAGCAGGAGTAGATCAGCTGATTTGTTTTTTTTTATTGCGATTTGGTATTTTAAATGCCAAAGTGACATGTTTCTTTGTTGTTACTTTGTTGCTTACATTCTGATTGAAAACAGATATAAACTTGGTTAGATTCGCCTTGACTGATATTAAAATCAGTTGCAAATCTTGACCTAAGTTTCTGTCAAGATTTTCTGCTTTAGGCAAGTATTATAGTTACAAAATATGTCATATTTGAAAAAAAAAAAATATATAATAGCTAAATTGAATGATTATTAAGAAATTTCAAAAATATTTCCTTAAAGCTGCCCCTTACCAATTAGTGATTTAATTTTTTTAACGACTTTCCCTATCACTTCTAAATAAGTAAGAGTATAAAGAGTTTCTTCAGTTTTCTTCTAATAGTGTATTATTTTCTTGCGGCAAACTCAATACATTCATCGTTCACGGTGAAATGTAGGTGCTGAAATAAAAATGATAATTTTCCAAGAACACAAAGTATTATTGTAATTGTATGCGTCTAATTGCCCGCAAGATTTTTTATTGTGATTTCGCTATTTTCCAAATGTCTTCAACTGTATACGCTTATGTATGATTTTATAAGAAGCAATGTAATTTTCTTTTGCTTGGAACATTTCAACGCGTAGAAAAAAGATTTATTGCGGCATCCTGTGCCCATTTAATACTCTTCTTTTACAACCGTTAGCATTTTTTCTTGGTTATATTTTTGTATTTTTGCCTTACTAAGTTCTTGTTCCTGCTTTTGTGGTTGTAGTAGATTTTTTCTTTGAATTGTCATTTTTCACGTTTACAAATAGCATTACTATACTTAAGTGCGTATATTTGTATGCGTAAATAGAATTTAGAGGACATTTTATGAAATTATTTATGTACATTAACTTACAAGTTGCTGGACTACGCGAAGAGATGTAAAGGCAAGTAGTCGGTCACAAATACATAAATATACACAGACATACGTAAATGTGTGCAATTCGTTTCACTGTAATAAAGTAACGAAATAAAGGTGCTGTGAGAGGTGGCAAAGAAAGTGTTTTCGTCAAGTCTCTCAACCTAAAGAAACTCGGAAAATTATTAGAAGAACAGCCAGTTGATGCACTGAAAGTACTTTCAGAAAATAAATGTATACGAATATTTTTTAAAAAGTAACTGAAGGGCTGTTAAATATTGATTCTGGAGGCGAACAAAATAATCATATGGCATTTTGGGAATTTATTTATTTATTTTTTATTTCACTTCATTCGTTTATTATTAAGTCTAATGTTTACAAAACCATGCAGAATAGAAGTGCAGAAGAGTTTTATTAAATTTCTTACTGACTAACTACAAATGATTTGTTACAAATAGAAAGACCTAATCTTAGGCACAAACAAAGATCTCGACATAGCAAAATCGAGATCAAGGGCATTATAGATTTGCTCTAGACGTGTTATGTGCTCGAGAAGTGTTGGGCAGTCAACTAAACCATACAAACATGGCATACATAGAATTAAAAAAATACATGGAAATTGCCGATAAAACGATTTAAAAAAAAATTGTCGTTTTTCAAGATAGTCAAAAAAATCGAAACTGTATCGAAAGGTGCATGCTTGATTTCACGAATAATGTAATTAAGTGTATATGTAAAGCTAAAATTTTAAGGCAATTGGACAAGAAATGTTTGAGTTCCGGTTGACTTGAAGAGAACTTAAAGTAGAACGCGTTTAAAGTTTTCGGTACGGTGTGCACAAAAGCCTGCGAGAGGCTGAACCAAATTCAAAATTTAAATATTTAAAGGGTGTATTTTTTGCAAAATTAGGCATTTCTTCGAAAGTTTTTTTTTAATCTCTAAAAATAAAATGAATCAGATGAAGAAGTAGAAGTAGAAATAGAAGAAACTGATTAAATTGTTTGTTAGAGTGACAAAATTTTTAGAGTGTTGATTTGTAGATCTATCTATACTAAGTATCGCAGATAAAAGATTCGCGAGGCAAAAGTGATGGACTTTTCATATTTCTCGGCAGCATACGTAAAAACAAAGCAAACCATTGCTCATAGCCGCCCTTCGGTAGAGGAAATAGTTTCACTAACAATTGAATTCGGTTTTATTTTCCGGAATAAAATATTGGTAACATGAGTAACGTGTTCGGCATGAAATGTAGACTGACTCCATTGACCAAGTGAACAGACGATTATTCTAGCAAAAGTATTCTTTTGCCATTCTTATGATCATCATTAATGAAATTCTGAAGAACTGGAAGGCAAACATATTCAGATAAACCCAACTTTTTATACATAGGCTATGTTCACCATTTATCACCATCACTTTCTTGAGTCTTTGCCTTGGTGATACCGGCTACTTTAGGCCTAAGCCATATCGTGGACTTTATTCATAACTTTCAGTTATAAGATAATGCTTATCGTCCATTATACAAATGAAAGAAGAACTCAAATCAAATAAAGTCTGGGAAAGGTCGCACACTTTGTCTATGTTCAATAAGTACTGAAGGCTTTTTAGAAACTGATGGTATCATTTTCTTTGCACATCTAATATTTTACGTACATATCATAGTATTACCGCTGACAGTACCATTTAATTGATCAAGCCACAATTTCATTTTTTAATTTAGCATGTCCTTTGCTCCTTTGTAGAGGACATTTCAATCCAAACATGAGGTTCCTTTCACAGGAATTTCTACTCTCGCAAATCTTACTTACTTTATAATTTAATAATATTTTGTGGTCCACCTGAGAAAAAATATAAAATTTCCCATCTTTTGTTGGACTTGAATTATTTGTAAAAAAATGTGAAAATAATTATAGCTCTGTGGCTTTCTCGGTGAAATATTTATGACTACGTTCAATACATTAGAATGAGCTTCAACTGAATGATATCTAAAATAATACTTTTACTATTCTCTTAATTTATTTTGTTGGTGCTTTTCTTGTAGCACGCGGCTTTATTGTAGTAAGTGAATCTATATTTGATTGGCTCGATAACCGCCTAACCATTTTTGGACAAGTTTAACAAAACGTGTTAACAGGTGCTAGTGAAACAAAGTTTTCCCCCATCTGATCTTTTCAACGCAGAGGAGGCCGGCCATCTTTCTCTGCTAGCACCACCAGGCACCACATCGAATACTTTCTAAACCGGAGCATTTGTATCCATTCGGACGACATGACCTAGTCAGCGGAGCCGCTGGATCTTTCTAGGTTACGCTATATCGATGTCGCCGTAAACCTCATGCTGGTGTAACGCCATCAATTTCACAGTAACTTTCCGAATTTCATTTGCATGCTGATATTTGCAGACCCCCCCATACAAGTATACTTTCCGCAATTAATTGCTGAAACGTTGATAAGAAATTTCTCAAACTATTTTTCGGGTATTCAGATAAGATAGAAAAAATATATGAAAAGCGATTGCCTTGCCATGACCGCAACTGAAGATAAGGAAGAAGAAAAGGAGACGGCGCCTGTGACAGCTTAGATGTTTATTTTCTTCGTAATGTACACGCGATGCTATACAGTTGTCGCTTTTTTATATACATGTATGCATGTACATGGATGTATGCTGTTTGGCAAGTTGTGATGACGACTTAGATGATGCCGATTATTATGCTGTTGATATATACGTGTGTGTATGTGTGTCGCTTATGGCGTAGTCAGAGGGTGCATGTTTAAAAAATTCTCTCTGGGGCTGTAGTGGGCGTAAGCACTTTCAACCTTCGTACAAGTCAGTTTCGATATTGGCCAAGCAGCTCTTCTCAGCAAATTATTCCGGTTCATTCAGTCATTTATGCCTTTTGCTTCACTTGTGCATGGCTTTTATCGTTTGCGCATTCATTCATATTCATGGATTTCCACTGTGAAATGACATTATTAACATAATTTATGCATAAATGTCATTTAAAATTTGTGAAGCCACTTTTGAGTATAGAAAGAAACGGTATAAGTCAGCGAGCAAGATGCAAAGTGAGGGATGGAGAATTGAGAAGTATAAAGCGCAGCAGCTTTTAAATTAATAAAGTATTAGTTTCCGGAATATTGGGGATGATCTGTGATTTGATAATGAATATTTATATTGAAAATTTATAATTTAATACTAAACATAGCTCCAAATTTTTTATTCACAACTAGTGTGGATGTGCTAGTTAGATTCTGGATGAATCACCACTTTAACCAACCACATTTAACATAAATTTATATATGTATGTAGATAGGTAAATTTAAAGACCTTGGTTTTATCTTTTTAAACATATGTATGTACTTCGGAAAAGCAGTGCAAGAGGATTCCTATGCCAGTTTTTTCTTTAACTTGACCCCCGGGCTTAACGTCCGGGATCACTTTGGTTCTTTATGATATGGTTGACGTTCAACGCCTTTGCAAAATTTATATACCTTCCGACAGGGAAATTAATTTTGCGCCACCTTGTATTTAAATTACAATTACTAGAAAAAGGAAATTTTTTTGATGATCTGTTTTTTTATAATTAACAAAGCAAAAATTTTTTTGATACATTTTTCTGATATCTAACACAACAAAAAACAAAAGAACTGCAAAAATGGCCGCATCGTAGGACGTTCTTAAGTACATTTGATCCTTTTTATCTTGACATAATGTTGTGAAATTTTATGAAAAAAATAAGAAATTGCTTTCGTATCTGTATTCTCCTCTCTGACAGTAAGCGCCAAATCATTTTGTTCTCGGGAGAACAATTGAGAAGTACCAAGTGAATTATGGACTTGACCTTACCTCCGCCAGTATTCCCAGAAAGCATCACATATACATTATAGTTTTAAGGCTGTAGCTTTTGCCTCCATTTAAACTATAAAATCGAGCCACTGGCAATTTATTTCCTACATAAATTTTATGATCGTAAATCTCGTCCATCCATTTGGTGTGTTCAACTAGCGCCGTATAACACGAGGAAGAAACAATTACCAGGATTTTAAACTCGGCCAAAATTGCTTGAGCGATTATCCCTACAATCAAGAAGAAAAATAAGTCTAACACAAGCGCAAGAATCTATACATCTTTTCGTCATTGTACAAATATCTAAGTTTGGCAGTTAGTGACAGCCATAATTGCGTTACAATTTTACCAGTGAATTATTGCTACCATTTATTTCTTTTCCATTTCAATAACTTCCTAAAAATTCGTAAGGGATCTCTATAAATATAAGCATAAAAACTGCTTCACTAATGTTTTCGTTACTACGTTTAGTGCGTCGCTCGTAAATTTTAAGTTCGACGAAATAATCAAGTCAAGAGTGACTAAATGTGACATTTGAAAGTTATGACAATTGTATTTAAAACATCCACATTTAAATGTCAAAGTATCAACTACACGGCGAAAGGAATGTACTGAAAAAAGGTCTTTGAGGTGGTATGCAATACAAAAACAATAAAGCCTCCATTACTTGCGGTGCAATCAAAATCTTGTGCTATGTTTAACAAGTGGAATACAAAATCAGCATTACTAAAATATGTAAGGTGCACTTGAAGCAAATCGCTTACCAATTAGAGGGCATTAAATCGTAAATGACCAATAAATAGGCGAACTCAATTGCGTGCCTTAAAATGTACTAAATTACGAATAGCTGAAAAATGTAAGAGATACATTAGTTGTAATTAGCATTTGGTGAAGTACGAGGGTTGATCAAAAAGTCCAAAAATGTTAGATCATGCCAACTGCTAAAGTCAAATTCGAAAATTCGCTTATGAAGAAGCATCTTTCATAAAACTACACCCAAATTTTGGAACTCTGCTCTTGAATAATTTTGTTCTGACTTCCATTTGCAAAAATGGAGTAATTTTTAAAATTCTTACATACTCAGTTCCAGTGAGGTCATAGACATGAAAAACCTGTACATAAAATTGATGCTATGTTTCCATTCAATCAGAGTCCGAGCAATGGTCGAGACAGGGTAATTTGTTGGTCAGTTAGCGGCAAAGAAGGCCAAATAGGTCAACGACAACCAAAGGGTCTCTTTCAGCAGTTCAACGTCACGGTGCATCGCAATGGTGAAAGCGTATGAACTAGATTCAGCAGATTTCTTTAGATTTAGCCTTCGACGACTACTTTCTGTTTTCTAAAATGTAAAAATATGACCGCAGTAGCCGAGTGAGCTTGTGCGTGACCACCAATCAGTGGGTGCCATTCGAAGCTTGGGCATGAGATGTCAAATTATGTATTGAAAAAACGGTCAGTAGGCATGGAAAAACCTTCGAGCTTATTTTTTGCCATGAAAAAAATTTTCTTAAAAACTATCTGCTGTTTGAAGTTCCGATTTTAATGAAACATATGATATATCCATCTTTTTCTTATGCACATATTGGAAAAAGAGAGGTGACACCTCCTGCACGAAAAAAAAATTGTTCATCGCTTTTCTCGGTAGCAACTGGAGTTCGGAATGAAATTTCAAAAGTGAACAAATATCACTAAAGTTAAGATAAATATAAAGATCTAAAGAAATATGGAATGAAGTATATCGCGCCAAAAATGTACCATAAGTATATTGAAAAAGAATTTGTTCCTTACTTGAATTTTTAGGGATTTTTTGACCCACCCTTGTACGTGTACGACTCACTTAGTCGAGCGCGATTTCTAAGGAACTCCAAATCAATGAAACATTGAGAAGGGGCAATCCATCTTCATGACAAAATACATATTTAAGTATAAATTTTTGTAATTGGCTACTAATTCACTTTACGAATTTAGCCAATGGCGCAAAGGCCAAGTCATAAAAAAATCTGTAGAAGAAGAATGAAGCGCCAAGCGTGGAAAAGCACACGCGACTGAACAACACTCAGCAGGTAAATTACCAAGTCATCCTTGAAGTGGGCAAACGCAAAAGGGAAGATAAATTTGCGGCCACCAAGCAACGCAGAGTAGACATTTTTGTGCATTGCTTAGCAAATTACCTAAGTGATTGCCTACACAATGTTATGCAACACTGAGCACGCGGCTCGTGGCTACTTCACTGCCACTTTGTTGGCCGACTGGCGGCTGTTGCTACTGCCAGCCAGCGGACAGCTTTTGAAAATTTAATTATATCCTTAGGGTTTTGAATGTTCAAGTACACTTTAAATGTATGCGATTAGCTGTTGGGTGTTTTGATTTTTTTGTACCTAGCGATGTTGTGTTTGTCGGGCACAAAAGAAACCTTTATTTTCCAGCTGATTGGAATCAAAGTGGTTGACTATCAGCTTTTATTTTTTAAGTTTTGAGTCAAAGAAATGTCTAAAGAAGTGCGTGAACTGATTTTGAAAGGGCTTTGGGTGTATTAGTGCAAGTTACTCCTCATAGACCATTCCTCTTATTTTCAAAGCTTACTGCATTCTTTGAATACTTCATATTTTCCTGTTTGTGGTTGTAAATTATGCAGATGCCACCTTGACTAATTCACAGCTCCCTTATTTCACCTTCTTCTTTATACTTATCTACGCATTTTTTCTTTTCCCGATTTTTATATTTTAATTTGCGACAAACAGTTTTAATGGACAGTGATTTTGATTTTTCGCCTCCAAACTTTTTACTTCACCAAGGCAGGCAAGTGCAAATAATTCTTTACGCACACTACTTCATTTCTTTTGACTTCTCAACTTCAAGCTGAATCTTTTTCTCAGCTAATTTATTCACGCTTGGCTGTTTTGCTGGTGTAGTAATTTTCGCTTTAGAAACTTTTCACAAACTGTCAGTGTGCATTTTTGCTTTGTAAAAAAGTTTGTCAGAAAGTTTTTTCCGCTGTTTATTTCGTTTCATTTATTTATTTTTTTATACTCTTTTGGTTGCCTCTTGTTTTTTTTCTCGACAAATTGAATTCTTACAAGCTTTTTATTTGTTTGAGGGTGCGTTTGTATTTGTGCGTGTGCGCCTGTAATCCGGCAATTAGAATTGAAAGTTTTCTGACTGGTGGCGTTGTGGCGATGCGTCATTGGCGTTTAGTTGGTCGCAAAACTTTGACGTAAATCATGCTTGTCCAGTCAAAGTGCGAAAAACAAATAGCAAAAGGGAGATGGCTAGTGAAGGAACTCGAAAAATGCGCTTTAACTTTTTGGATTTATTTTTTTTAATTGAACGAATTATCTGAGCGAATTATTTGAATACTGACTTGCGTTAGCTCATTTGCAATTTTGCAGTTCTTTTCTTTTTCAAATAATTTTAAATTTAGTTTGTAAGTGAATTTGTAGTACTCTCAGGGAGATAAAACATTTTTATTGAAATTTATGTAATGCTGAGTAGGATTTAACAAATTAGAGTCAGAAATTCCTCAGCTTATAAATCCGTATCTGAGTAATCGGGGAAACTTTGAAATGAAGACCACCAAGACAGTTGGACACACCAAGTTGAGCTAAGGAGGAAGCCAATGCAGAGGAGGTCCTCCTCTTCCTTTCGTACCACCAGCTGGAACCGCATCGAATATTCTCAGAGCGGGAGCGTTTGTATCCATTCGGACGATATGATCCAGCCAAAGCAGCCGATCCAGCGGCGCTATGCCTATGTCGTCGTACCATCGACGTGAGTGCCGATACGCGAGTGCGCCAACTGTTTGTTTGACGGCAGGAGGTACTTTGTATTATCCGCGTTCCCCACCAGACCTATTCGCTTTACCTCTTTAACCAGGAAGAACTAACCCTAAAATAGACAAAAATATGGTGTGTGTCAATTCACAATCAGTTGGTTGATGGAGGGCCTTTCACACAATACGCTCACTAGAACCTTATAGGCGATATTTAGAAGACTAATCCCGCGATAATTGGCACAGACTGCAGAATCACCTTATGGATTGGGCAGAGCACACTTAAATTCCAATCGATAGGCATGCTTTCGTCCGACCATATTTTGCATAGAAGCTGATGCATGCACCTTACCAGCTTCTCACTGCCATGTTTGAATATCTCAACTAGCAGACCGTCGGCGCCCGCGGCTTTGTTGTTCTTTAGCTGCGTTATCGCTATTCTCACTTCGACATGGTCGGGTAGCGGAACGACTATTCCGTCGTCAACGATTAGGATATCGGGATCTTCACATTATCTGTGACATACGCAGCTGTCACTATTCAACAGGTTCACGAAATGTTCCCTCCATAATTTATGTATGCTCTGGATGTCAGTCACCAGATCTACATCTTTGTTCTTACAGGAAAACGCCCCGGTCTCAAAACCTTCTGTAAGCCGCCGAACTGCCTGGTAGAATTTTTTGGCTTTGCTCCTATTGGCCATAATCTCGAGCTCCTCGCACGCACGTATTTCCGCCTCTCGTTTTTTCTTTCGAATAATTAGTCTCTCTTCCTTTCTTAGCTCCCGGTAGCGACCATATAGCTGGTGTTGCGCCCGATCGCAGAGTGGCTCTATAGGCAGCATCTTTTCTTTCGGCGGCAGCATAACATATCTCGTACCAACTGTTTTTTCGGGCTCACCGGTATCCGATTTCTTCTTCGGCGGCGGTACGTAGAGAACGAGAAATGCTGCTCATTGCTCGTGCAGTACTCTCTGAGAGTAGGAGTTAAAGTCGAATTGCGAATCTTCTGACTGTCGGTTGTGATTGCAGCTTTTCGATGTCGAACATTCTTTGCGTAAGTAGATGTACGTACAGAGGCGTGTGCGTAGTTTCTCTGCAACAAGGTAATGATCCGAGTCGATGTTGGGTCCACGAATCTTACGTACATCTAAAGCATTAGAAGCGTGTCTTCCATCTATCACACACGATCGATCTGGTTTCTCGTTTTTCGATCAGGAGACAGCCAGGTAGCTTTATGGATCTTCTTATGCTGGATTCTGGTGCTGCAGATTACCATGTATCGGACCCCTGCGAAGTCGATCAGCCTCTGTCCGTTACCAGATATTTCGTTGTGCAGGCTGAATTTTCCGACTGTGGGACCAAAAATCAAATCATAGTCCTTAGCTCATTTGCAGGGGTTGCCATCAGTATAGGAAGTTCTCATCCAAGGTTTTGTTCGTGTAAAATTACTAATATGGAAATAAAAAATAAATTTGTAAACTTTCAACGGAAAATCTCCATTAAATATAGACGGCAAAGTCCTACTACACTCATACTTTCATTATAAGGCCAATATAGAGGTATGGTGGTCAGCTTTGGAACCATACCTTTTCCACTAACGCCAATATCATACTCGTACAAAGGGTAAAATCCGAGATAATTATAACAATATCAGAACGTTAAAAGCTCGAGCATGCACAGAAATCTTCAAATACCCGTGGTCAATGATGAATAAAAAAAAGCAGCAGAGAAAAATAGTATAAAAAATTACAGACCTACGTGAACAATCTTGCTTCAGCTCTCGTATGCACAATCAGCATATCACGTCTAGAACGAAGAGATTGCCTCGCGTTAGGCGCAGATACGTCAGTCAAACAGAAACCACGTAATGGACTAACAAACGTATAAATTCAATTAATTCTCACAATAAAATGAAAACGATTCAATTATTAACTGCAATTTTTTACACGACCTTCTGGGACGTCTTCCTAATCATCTGCAACCACTCACATAATACTCCTCATTTACCTTTTATGTAGTAATCAAAGACTTGGTTGGGGGTTTTTGGTTTTTGCTATGATTATTACTTCTTTATACCATTTTGGAACCAAAATAAGCAGCTCTTCAACTTGCCTCTTTTCAGGATAGATGTGAGATGCACAAATCCTTGTTATTATTAATTTTCCTATGTTCCAGGAAGGAACAAAAAGCCCTTCGTTGTTACCCCAATATAGGTAACTTTCTTGTTGATACTTGCATTACTATTTGAGTAAAATTTTCTTGTCTGTTTCGTCGTTTTGTTCAGTTACAGAAGCTGTGGAAGAACAGTAAGTAGACAAATCTTCAATCAACCCTACGACTCACTTTAAACTTGCACTTTTATGCTGTTTTTTATTGCAGATATAGTTTCTGTAGTTTCATTTTCATCTATGGTATTTTGTTAGACGAATTGCGCTCAAAAGTGGTATGTGAGAAACTGAAATATTATTTCAAAAATTTTGGGCGTTCTTTTAAATTTTACTGAAAATTGTTCTATAGCCTACAAATAAGTAGAATGAGAAGCAGACTACAAAATTCTCAAGTTTATTTTCTGATTTATTCAATGTTGAAAATTTCGGTATACGGTTTTTTGAAGTGAAATATTTTTGGTTCCTTTTAACATAAACCTTTTTTGTATTTGTTTAGGCTAAAATATACGTTCAAAATTTTTTTAAATGTTTTTGCCAAAAATTTTTGGTAAAATATTTGTTTGCCATTTTTGAAAAACCAAAAAAAAAAAAACACTTTTCTAGCAAATGGCTATAGCATACTGACGTAATATAAGTAATATATTTTACTTGTAAAAATTCCACTCAAAAATTTTCAACATTGAACAAACTGCAAAATTATATAATTTTGGACTAAATTTCTTCATTTAACTTTTTATAACACTCAAGCCTTCGGCTATGGCGGCAGTCGCAAATTTTATTTATTAGTATACAATTCTAAAATTTTTGTTGAGCTTCTTTCTGATTTATTAAGCGTTCATAGCTTTTTGGACTTACAACCACTTCTCAACCTCAATTTATATTTATCAAAAGCTTTTCTGTAGCAGACATTTTGTCAAACTTCGTGCCCATCTACGATTACAAGATGGTAAGAATTACAGTTACACTAGAATTTCTAGTAATATTTGGCTTGCAGTTTTATAGCTTATTGACTTAAATAAAGTGTAAGTTCCTGAAAAACTGTGTTGATTTTTGAAAATTGCTTTCATTGTTCAAAACCGCGAAATTGGGAATAACCTTTTGTCGAGTTTTTTAAATTTTTATTTAAAATTTGTCACTAGGATTTATATGATTGTTATAAAAAAATGATTTATACTTCTCCGAAAAAAATCATGAATAATAAACCCGCCTTCCCGCGCTGTACTTAGGTAAGTGCACATATAATTATACAGCTTCAATGCGCTGACTGCCCTAGCGGTATTTGCCAAACTTTCAAACTTTTATCATTTGATTAACTCTGTTCGTGCAGAATTTATTAATAAGGTAGAAATTTTCATATTAAAATTTAATCGAACATAAAAGTTGTCAACTTAACCTGTGGGATAGAAAAAAGGCCAACGAAAGCTTAGCAAAGGACGACACAGAGTGTGAGAAAAAAGAGAAAAGGGAATTGAATATGGTATATAGAAGGGGAGGATAAAAAATGGTACCGAGGGCGACAATTTGCTTCGCTGCATTATATGAGACAATTTAACTTTATTAACCACCCGCCTGTGCTGTCAATATTAAATCAGATGTCCCGAAGGCCAAATTGAAAAAAAGGAGAAGAGGAGAAGTACATATGAGGAGTAGAAAAAGAGCAGCATGAAAAAGAGTATAAAAAGACAAACTAGATGAATGACAGGAACTTTGTACCCATGGCTATGTGCGCTATTTGATTGAATTATTCAGCAAGTTGCAAAGAATTTGTTTCTAGCTCAATATATACACCTATACATATATACATTTTTTTGCATGTAAATTTCATTTCTGTGATTCTCATTTTGCGGCTCACACCTCGTAACATGCCACTTAAAATTAAAGAAGCCAACTTTGCCACACGATTTCACCGCAACTCGTGGAAGAAAGGAAGTGTGTCGACTAGTCGATGACTGCGGGACAAAATGTTTGACATTTTGTTGCCACGTTTGCTGTCTTCTGAGGGGGTGGGTATTAAAAGGGATTGGACCAGCATACAAATATACATATAAGTACAACAATGATGCGCCACACCAAAAAGAAACCATGTGCTGACATTTATGTTGGAAAATTAAACAAGGTGGAAAATTCCCCATTGGGGTGACAGTGGTTGCTAGCGAAAGTTTACAATTATTTTTTGATTTTTTTTCTCGCGAAAGCCGCGACAAACTTTGGTGCGGACTCTAAGCGGTTTTTCTTACATTTTTTTAAGGAATTATATTTAGCTCCCTTTGCCATTACCACTGCTGTAGCACGCAGCTAGGTTACATCCAATTTTGTTTTACTTTTTTGCTAATATTTTTTCTTTGACTTTTCATTCCTTGGCTTTTGTTCTGCCACGAATTGTTACTTATTCGCCTGCTTCCAGTTTCATTTTAAAATAATAAATTGGCGCGAAATTTTTTGTGTTGTTACGGCTTCCTGAATTGTTTAACTCCCACTGCTGCATTTATCAACCACCGGCGGCAAGGGAATGCTTGCGAATTGCCTTTGGTAATGGTGTGTTAAAAGTTTTATAAAATGTTGGCGGCTGACAACCGATTTGTGGCTGCCACAAATTATGACACCAACTGTCAAATGAAGCTGCAACTTATGCCGGTGTTGGCAGGTATGCCAGCTCAAACTTTCAAGCGCTTTAAAGGCTCATCGACAGTTAATTTTGTATTAAAAATGCGATGGTCAGTGGAGCTCTTGCCTTTTCTTGTCATGAATATCACCTAGTTGTTGATATATTAATAATTTTTTTTGACATTTTCGCAAGTAATTTTAGAAACTTTGTGCTCGAGATGGGACCAAATATATATTTGTAAGCATGACTTAGTGCTAATAAATAATTTCTGATATAATAATAATTAATTTCTGAAATCAACGTTGGGGACACTCTATTGTTTTTCAAAATAGTTTTAGTTTAGCATGCGAAATTCGACGTTCTTCTAATTTTTTGATGCCCTGCGATCAATCCGATTTCTCGCGGTCTGCAAAGTAGACATTTGGTTTATCGGCGATCTTTTCATTGAACCGAAACCGCTTATCGAAAAGTCATTTCTCCATATGAAAAATGAAAATTGAAAATGCAATTAGTAGATGGCGTAATATTGAAGCAATTAGTTGGTTGAGAGTGTAATTCATAAGCTGATTCATACAATCTCGTCATTGTTTCATATTGGCATCAGCGTCGAATCAATGATTTCTATACTTGTAATTTTATAATAAAGGGTTTTTCAATAAGGGCGGGTAGATGTTGAAATGGAATAAAATGGCGTTTGCTCTGTGGCACGTAGCGCCGTCCTGCTGGAATCACATGTCGTCTACGTCCATATGGTTCAATATGGGCCATAAGAAATTGGAAGCGCCACCACGTCTACCGAAAAATGGGCGCAATGCGCACAACGTTTGCGTTAATGAACACTCATTTTGATAATAAAGTTTTATCATTTGAACGTGCTGTTCAATCGTGTAACTTGCCACGATGATTTGGCATAAACAACTGAATGATAAACAAAAGATTTGACAGATGTCACCAAAACAAAATGGCTGCCACAGGGCTCCAAAATCGACCCGCGCCAATTGAAAAACCCTATATTTATAATAAACAATTTAAATGGTTCCGCGCGTATCCCATAAAACCATCGCAATGGCTTTTACCGACCTCGTTTCACAACTAAACTGTTTTTTGGCATTCTTAGTTGTGATTGGCTTCTTAGTACTGAATTCTGTCCGCTAGATGTTTTTAGCAAGTCATTTCTCACGATGTATGCAGTACATCGAATCATATATTGAGATTTAAAGTTAATATTAATTAAGATTAATTTTTCAGAGTTTTGTGTTTTTTAAAGCCACGCGTGGGTTTCAGTTTTCCAAAGTAAAGTAAAAAAGAGAAAATTCTGTAATATTCATCAGTACTACTAAGGCCAAGGTGAAAAGGCGAAGTAGGTGGCCAAAAATGTGTCTGGCTATGGACCCAAAACCCTATGATATCGAATGCAACAGTAATAGGGTGGTTCCAATGATTCCGTTCTGGTAGATAAATCGTCGAAAATGCTGATAAAGTCATGAAAACCGTGGAGTCGAGTCAGTATGTGAGCGAGCACTTACCCATTTTATAGCCAAGAACTTTTTAATATATTATTATATTATTTGTAAGTCAAAACCTAAACATGTATTGTTACAAATTATTGTCCACATTCAATCAATGGTTTATGGAAACCCGTACAATTAAATAATTCTTGTTTAAAATGAGTAGTAAAAATATACGCGTGTGAATATTGAGGCAAAAGATGAATGGGCATGCAACGAGTTTCTCCAAATGATAATTTGAATGAATCTTCTTTGACTTCTTAAAGCAGGTGAATGAAAGTAGTCTGTACACATACATCTCCACTTAGTTAAACACTCCCTGCAGGAAATTTAAACGGCTCAGAGCTGTGCGCCTCTAGTGAATTTGGAATTATTACTAGTAGTAAGGGTTGTCAATTTACCAGCGTTGTATGCATTGTTAGATAAATTGGAACTAACACCTATTTTGGGTACTATCCTTATTTTTTGGCATATCGTGAAAGCCCCATTTTTTTTGTGAATAGCTCTGACAACTTCCCACGCGTACGCAAAACTGATGAATTTAAAACAAATTTTTTTAAATCTTAATAAAATTTAATAAAAATGCATAAATAAATGCGACTGTGTAAATGTCGAAAAATTTAATATAATAAGAAGTTAAGCGTCACCACTTTTAGTAAATCACGATATAATCTCAATTCAACTAGTGAAAAACTAGTAATTTTCGGATCAGTTCTCATTTAAGTTATCTCTGGTCAAAGACTTTTTTACATGGCTTATCATATTTTTCAAAAATAAAAAAAGGTCAAGGGCCAAATATTGTTGGATACAAAAATTTTCGATATATAATAGAACAAGTTTTTTCTAATCGCGGTCGTCTCTCGGCAGGCAATGGCAAATCTCCGAACGAATTTCTGCTAAGAAAGAAATTCTCATAAAAAATCATCTGCTGTTCGGAGTCGGTTTAAAAGTGTAGATCCTTCGATTTGTGGAAAAAACATCCCGATCACATCCACACCAAAAAAAGAGGATGAGCTCGGCCAAACACGCAATAAGTGATTTAACAATTTTTTTTTCTGAGATGAGTGAAAACAACTTATGCATATTTCAAACTCTTTCATTCTATGAAAAAATTTAACTTGGTTTGAAATTCTTGTGAGACTGATTTTTCTTTTATAAAATATAATTTTAGGTTAAATGTTTGTACGAGTCTTTGTGTTTCTGGATTATCACCAAGCAAACCCAGCGATAAGAGTTCGATCACCCAATCACAACCGGCTCACATGATGTCAATATACAAATTTTTCATAACTTTTTTCAGTAGTGAATTATTTTGCTAGTGGGTTTGTTGTTTGCTTAGCACCTCTTTCACATATACTCATCATTGACTTGAGAGCTCACATTTATCCTTTGACAGCCACCTAAAGCTATAAATTTCTCCCAAACTCAGAAGCCCGAACATAAGTGCACACTTATTCGAAAGCTTCCACATTCACACTTTCTCACCCATTGAAGTATTATATTATTGTTGCTTTTTTCATTTTTCCACTTGCTGTGTTTGTCTATTGTTTTCGACACACCACTTGACAACACGCGCGGTCTTAGCCTTTGGCGCTGGCAATTGCATTGTGCGAGTATTTAGCCCAAAGACAGACGGATTATGTGCAACTGGCTGGAGTAGCAGATGTAGCTGTGGAAAAAAAGCAGGTCGCATTTTATTGTGCAAGTATTTTATTTTGTTTATTTATTTTCCACTTGGCTCGCCGATTCGTTCTCTGCTGGGAGGAGGATGGCAAGCGAGTGGAAGTCCTCAGCAAAACAGACAGTCAGCTAGATAGTTGAACCGAGCAATGCTTGCGCTCCTGCACAATCCCCATTCAACAAGTGGTAATCGCACTCGCACACTTTTGCCCTTTCATATAACAAATATACAATAGGACAAACATACAAATGAACAAAATACTAGCAAACATATTTCTCATTGCATTTGCACATAAATCCTTAAGGACTTTAAGCAGCTTCCACCAAACGCTGCTGCACCACATACAACAAGCAATTTGCTGGCAGCACGCGTTGGTGTGTAGAGGAGTTAAGTTAAAGGCACTCCTTTCGTACTCGCCAGATGCTTGCACACTCTTCTACTCATCGTTATCCACTTCCATAGTCTTCACAATTCGCTTTCCTGTCGAAGTGCCACTTCAACTTCGCAAGCCCCCCCAAACATTTCATTTTTTATTTCTTACCATTACAGCCAACACACTTTACCGCGATTAAATGGGCGTGATTGTGGTTTTTAATGTTGCTCCTTCTGTTTCCAGTATTTTACTTATTAACTTTGCTACTTCCTATTGTTGTTTCTTGCCGGTGCTGCAGTAGCGGCGCAATGACACCGGCAACAAGTGCTTGCGTGAGGTGTTCCTCTGCGGTGGTTGCTGACACAAATGAGTGGTTGAACTCACACACACACATACTATACATATATACTCAATTGAGCCCAACTCTATAATAATGGGGTGGTTGTTGTTGCGGTTTAGAGAAAACGCGCGTTAAAGTGTAGATGAAGTAGATGAAGTGAATGAAGCACACTCTTGTGCGTAAGTATTCGGGTGGGTATGTAGGGCATTGCAATGTTGCCGTTTCAATTGTGCCACTTGTGTAGCGGCGGGGAAGCGGTAGAGCTTAACTGTTATTAAATTGCCATCAATTTGCACGTACACTCATAATTTGTGATTATTTCTGCTTTCCCGCATTTGCCGCATCATCTTCACTTATTTCTTGAAATTCTTGATGGTCTTCATTTCCTTCTTTTGAGTATGGGATGTCCCATCGTATTTTATTATTTGTATTTTAGATAATTCTGCATGCGTATGTGTGTGGTTAATAATTGGTAGAATGCAAATTGCAGGAAACCTTATTATTAAATGCAATTTCGGTTGGAAGAAACTAATTTTTTACAACTTTCATTGGTCTCAAACCTGCTATAATTAGCATTGCCAAATGGTTAGCGAGTTATTTATCATAAATTGAATTTAATTCTTACTAATAGACTTAACTCAAGGTGTTTGTATAACTACCATTCGGTTGCTTCGGATTCGAAACCCACTGTGTGCAAATATGTACTGCAAAGGTTCTTTTAAAGTTTTGGGAGGTCAAAATTGACTTTAGAACTATGCTCTAATCTCAAGAGACTTTAATTAAAAGGAACGATGTCGACAAAGATCGCGCCATAAAAATTGGCCCACCCTAATGTGCATGCCAATTACGAAATATACTTAGTAATTTAAATTTTGACTGGAAAATATTATTTTTTATAGAACTAGTTTGTGTTGTTGTTTTTGTAATATGCATAAAACAATTTTTTCGATCGAAACCTTAGCAGCTGCGATTACCAATTTATGTAGTGTGCAGAAGTGTAGTTATAGAAGCAGGAGCCATTGTATACTGGATGACTGAACACAAGAGAATAGAAAGGAGTGACCTGGACAATGTATTGTTCAAAATAGGCCCAATGCTATCATCGGGCAACATGTCACTCGTCCACTGCGCTCTCAGCTATCTACAACCAGAGCTTGTATTTATCAATTAAGTCGGAAGTAAACATCTCGTGGAATGCAATAACTTTCACAGGAATACTAAAATCGGCAAAATTACTAATTATCTTTCAGTGCTCCCAAAAGTAGATTGCTGACAAATGGTTAAAGCACTTACTTTAACACCGTAGAACTGTTGCTGATTGAAGCATGCCTCGCTTGTGACGAAAGTAATAGTAAAGTAATAAAGGATACCAGGAATAAAGAAGCATCTAATGTATCACTGCCCAAAATTATATAATTTACTATGCGTTGGCTCTGTGCGCCTCTCCGCTTTGACAGACATCGCGGATCAGAGGATTAACAGTCTACTACTTAAAGCTTACGAAGCAATGCTACACAAGTAAAATCTAAAGCCCAAGACTCCATTACAATTATATATAATATAAGGTCTTACAAGCTTTTCCAAACGATATTTCTATATCTAATTATTGGTTTTAATATTTTACTTTATTTCAATGTTATCGTTTGGTTCTACAAGCTTGAGCGGTTTTGTGTTCATGTTTGTCATTTTCCGATTTGAGGTCGTAGGTGTTGGTATACTCCTGTAAGATTTTTGATTAAATTACGTTTTGTTAAAATATTTTTTATTGGAATATTACATGGGCGATATAATATGTGATGATAGGCAGTTTGACAATTTAGTTTTGGGACAGTGCTTATTCCACCTGAAGCTCTGACCGTTTAATAAACAAAAATTTTAGACCAAATGAATCTCAAAAAGATTCAGAAATTTTTAATGAAGTACATATAAGTACCACTAACTGAAAATAAGGTTCAAAATTCACCTCTCATTTGGGAAATATTTAGCAACAATGTACAGGGTGAACGATATGAAGTTATTCAAAACACTATAACTTTTTTGTGTGAAATTAGTTTTTATTGATTTCAAAGACAAAATTGTTCAAAAATGAGGTATTTTGGCCTAATCTCGTATAATCGCTTTTTTCAGCGCATCCATACTAGCATATTTTTTAGTTCGCACCTTGCTCTCCAAAATGGACCAGATGGAATAGTCCATCGAATTTGCATCTGGCGAATTCGAAAGCCATTGTGTGGACAAAATGAAGTGTGGAACATGATTTTTTAACCGTTCTTGGTTCACACGAGCTTTATGAGACGGTGCCGAGTCCTGTTGGAACGTCCATGATCTACGACCGAAATGTTTGCGTGTCCACGGCTCTAAAGCAGCTTCTAAAACATTTTCCCAATAATAAGTCGCATTCACTTTGACACTAGGCCCGATAAAAACGAGTGGAGAGCGTCCATCCACAGTCACTGCGGCCCAAACCATTACTTGCGATGGGAAATTGCTTCGAGTGGCCATACGTAGGCTCAAATTCTCGTATCAGCGTTCGGTCAAGTAAACACGATCATTTTGTGTGATTATGAACTGCTCAATTGGGAAATTTTTTCATCAGATCTTTTTTTTGCTGGGATGAAAGATGGTGTGCTTTTTGGAACTAGTAAGTCTTGATCTTCAGCTCATTTTTCAATATGCGTCGAATGCTGTCTTGCGATATTTTCAGTTCTTTGGCCATTTTTCTTACACTTCGACGTGGATTTCTTCAAGTCGAGCCTTCACTTTCCGAACCATTTCTGGCGTTGTTGTGGTTTTTTTTGGTCCACCTCCATAGCGTTTTGCAATGTTACCAGTATCATTGTAACTTTTGTGCGATACACAAACATTTTATTCCCTTTGAGGTGACCGAGCTCACGAACAATGGCTGGTTGTGATTTTCCAGCCAAATATAACGCAATCACACTATTACGTTTGAATTCCATCACAGAAAAAAAATTCAAGAAAGCTGAGACGCAAATGCTTTTCATGGCTGATAAGCAATATATTGAACTGTCATTAGAACAATTTTGACGTTGATGTCATGAGATCTTTTACAGATACAAGCAGTGTGAAGTTGGTAACACTTCATATCGTTCACACTGTAAAATATATAATTTTATTAATACATCTGAAGATTAAATAGTTTACTTTATAATTCATCTGTATTTGTATACTCGTCTTTCAAATTAATTCCAACTCACATCCTTTTGTTTGTCCTCGAATGTATGTACTTCCTAGACAATCAGCACATTTTTTATTTTCCCAAAAGTCAATTTTATGTGCCACACTTCATAAAAAATGGGTTATCTTATCGAGTTTCGGAAAATATGAGCAATGTAGCACTCCATCAAACTGCAATAAACGGGATAACAAATGGACATTTGAGGAGAAGATTTGCGCACAGGATAATCCCGCCATCAACACCAAACTGCCAACTTAAAAGCCAGTTAAATGCTTTAGAAAAGCAGACCAAATAGAGAGTTTACTATGCTCAGAGGCGACAAACTTGCAAATAGCCAACAACTAAATTATTCATTAATTCGACTGACACTTGCCACAGCCGACAGTGTCGGCCAATGATAAGTGACAAGCGTTGAATAAGTAAAATATGTGGAATGGCGAGGAAGAGAAATGTGAAAGTGTTCATGACCAAAGCAGAGTGTTAAATTATTCACAAATATAAAGGCCGATAAAAATAGTTCCTCGGAAAAATACGCAAAAAATTTACTTTGAAAGTATGTTACTAACGCACTGATTGTGGGTAGATCCTGCGTTTTCTGGAGGGATGAGAAGTTAGTTACAGAAATTTAAATAGCGCACCACAATAGCTAAAAATACGAGGTGTGTTCAAAAAGTGTCGCGAATTTTGAATTTTCGCAGGTTACGTATACTCGAATTTCATATGTAGTTCGGCCATTTTAAATGTTCAGTTAATTGCTGACACCTGCTTTGCTTGCACGTGTTTCGGCTCGTCTTTGATTTTTACCTATTCAAAAAGATGGATCAAAGCACCTGTATCAAATTTTGTGTGAAAAACAAAATTAAGTGCGCGGATGCTCTCCGAATGTTAACTGTGTCATACGGAGAAGCTACTTTGGACCAAAGCATCATTGGTACGGTTTATCGGTATAAAATGTTCTCAGAAGGTCGAGAAGATGTGAACGACGAAAAGCGTGCCGGACGCCCGGGCACTTCAACAATAGACGAAAGAATTGATGAAGTGAAGAAAATGGTAACAACAATCGTCGAATTACCGTTAGAGAAGATGCTGAGGACCTAGACATATCGTGCCATTCAATTTTTTTCAATGATTTGGGCATGAGATGGGTCGCCGAAAAATGCATACCAAAACTGCTCAATTTTGACCAAAAGCAGCATCGCATGAACATTGCTAATGAGATGTTCGAATCTGTCCCCGACGGCCCAAATTTGCTCCAGAGGGTCATAACTGGTGGCGAATCGTGGGTTTATGTTTATGACGTAGAAACCAAAGCTCAATCATCTTAATGGAAGCTGCCGCACGAACCAAGACCGACCAAGTTCGGTCGAATGTAAAATTTTTGCTTACATTTTTCTTCGATTGCAGGGGCGTTGTGCATCATGAGTTCTTGCCACAGGGTAAAACGATCAATAAGGAACATTACCTGCAAGTTATGCGCAATTTGCGCAAAGCAATCCGCCAGAAACGCCCGGATTTGTGGAAGAACAAAAATTGGCTGTTGCATCACGATAACGCCCCTGCTCACACATCGTTGCTTGTGCGCGACTTTTTGGCCAATAACAAAAAAACAACACACTAATGATGCCACCGGCCGCCGTAGCCGAATGGGTAGGTGCGTGATTACCATTCGGAATTCACAGAGAGGTCGTTGGTTCGAATCTCGGTGAAAGCAAAATTAATAAAAAACATTTTTCTAATAGCGGTCGCCCCTCGGCAGGCAATGGCAAACCTCCGAGTGTATTTCTGCCATGAAAAAGCTCCTCATAAAAATATCTGCCGTTCGGAGTCGGCTTGAAACTGTAGGTCCCTCCATTTGTGGAACAACATCAACACGCACACCACAAATAGGAGGAGGAGCTCGGCCAAACACCTAACAGAAGTGTACGCGCCAATTATTTATTTTTTTTAATGATGCCACATCCACCGTATTTCCCAGATCTGGCCCTCTGTGACTTTTTCTTGTTCCCGAAACTGAAGAGGCCCATGAAACGACGCCGCTACGCTACGATTGACGAGATAAAGACGGCATCGAAGGAGGAGCTGAACAAGATAAAATAAATGATTTTTTGAAGTGCTTCGCAGATTGGAAAAAACGTTGGCACAAATGCATAATATCTCATAGGTATTACTTTGAAGGAGACAAAATAGATATTAATGAATAAATAAATAATTTTTGAAAAAACACAATATTCGCGATTCTTTTTGAACACACCTCGTATATAGCAACGTAAATGGATGGGTGGAAACTTGGATGACTTGCAATAAAATTTAGTCTTGGCGGGAGTATTTACACTCGAATGCTCGACAGAGAAAAAGTATCCTATTTATATAAGTCCTGTATTCTAAAGCATTTTCCGCGCTATAATAATAATAAATTGCGTAAATTGTTGTTAGTCATAAATTTATCATTCTCTTGCTGCCCCTCTGATGTAATAGTTTGCTGCAATATAAATACACACACATATTTATAATTGCCAGGGCGGAGTTTGCTTGTGTGTGTCGCTGATTCGGGGAGCAAATTTTATTGCTATTGCCAGTTTGAAATCATAGCATTTCAGTAGCAATCGCGCATTTGATTTGCTTTTTACAATTTTATTTTTCATTTTGCCTTCTGCTTACTTCTGGGTGCTCTTTACCATCTTTTGCCTAGTGCCTCTCTACCCATCTCTTTCTTTGGTAGATCCGTGGCACTATAAAGTAATTGAATTTTATGTGCCAGTTGACACTTAACTGTCGCACTTTGCACGCATTTCAAATCCGCTGTAAATGCCGCAAATCGTACTTCTTGGCGGCGTTTACGAGCTATTACCGGAGTTGAAGTGATAGTCGTTGGAGAAGGAATGGTATGCGTGGAGTGTCTGGTTTGCCAAACATTGATGAGATTTGTCGCTCGATGTCATTTGCTTACTACGAATTACTTAATTTAATACTTAAACGCCATTTGCATGTCTGAAATGTCGATAACTAAGAATAAAAAATTAAAAGATATCTTTAAAAAAATATTAATCGATGTCAATCCTGCAAAATCTGCGCAGTCATCGATCGAAAATAGTGAAAATCGAAAGGACTAATGTTTGCTTGTGAAGTACGGTGATTGAGATGGCGCTTCCAATTCGAGCTTTCGAATTAGTTATTATTTACTCTACAACAATTATTTCTCAGGAAAGCGCAGAAAAAATGAAGCTCCATTTCTTCATGTGCTATTTCGAAAACCCTTTGGCCCCAATACGATATACGAAGGACTCAGAAAGTTCTTTGGACTCCTCGCCATTAAATTTCCAAACTCGTAGCGGTCACTGGACGATCGACAGACACCTGGAAAAGCTAGGGTTACCGTTTAACCCCCATTGCAAAAGCTGTGGGGGAGAAGGAGACTGTAGCGGATTTTCTTTGCAAATGTCCGGGCTTGGCAGATAGAAGACTAAGGTCACTGGGAGCTCCTTTCTTCAACAGCCTGGGGCAGTGCCTCAACCTAAATTCAATCAATCTTCTCTATTACATCAACAGCTCTGGCTGGCTGTAGATATGTGCCTGTTGGATGTCTCATAATGGTATCAAAACGGCGCTTTAGTGCTACTTGAGGAGTGCCAGGTCTACTTCAAACATTTCACCTACCTACCTACAACATTTAAGATAAATAAATAAATAGCGCGTACACTTGTGTTATGTGATTTGTACCCCCTCATATTTGTGGCGTGTGTAATGTGGGTGCGTATCCTGTTAATATTTCTCTAAAAATATACATACGTAAATTTCAACTTCAAATTTTAGTAATTCTTTTTATCAATTAATTATTTTCCATTTCTTATTTTTTCAGGTTATTTAGCTGGCTCTAAAGTCGATAGCAAACAACAAATCTAATAGGATTATATAAAAACTTAGTTAAAGTTAGATATAATCAGTTGTAAGCGAGTTGTACATACAAATCTGCAAAGTAATTGTAACAGCGATTGTAAATAAGCAAGCGGTTTGCAAATATAAAAAACAAAAATTTTTGTTTGAGTTAAAGAAATTATGCAAAAAAATGTCTAAACATAAGATAAAATTAAAAAAAAAATTAAATAAAATGTTAATAAATGCTAAATAAATATGAAAAAATAAAATCCTTAAATAATTCTTATACGTAACATAAAATAAAAAGCAAAATGTTATGAATAAAAAATTTAATTTTTTATTTTGTTTTGCTTACTAGTTCGTTAATAATTGAAATAATGTTAATCTTAAATACTAGACATGTAATATCGAGCGAGAGTGTAAATTGGTTTAAGTTGAAAAATATGTTTTGTTAATGTACAACATTAACATATTACATAAGGTAAGAAAAATTTATAGAAAAATAATAATATATATGGATGTACGTAAACAAACACCGACATACATATGTAGCAACGATACAATAACTTGAATTGTTAAATAAATCAAAAAATGGTTAGATGTGTTTATATATTATTTTCTTTTAAGTAGTACAAAATGTTAAATGGAGATGTCAAATATAAAAAGTATATAAAAATAAATGTAAGAAAAGAAAAAAAACAAAAATGGCAGATAATAATTGAATGTCTACTACATACGAGTATAGGCACTAGCGCACGCATACATTCAGACAAAAATATAAACGTATCTATAATGTAAATATGAAACGTTTACAGTGAAGCAAAGAAACATTAAAAAGTGTTGCATCAGATTTGGTGGTTGGAGAATACATTTGTTTAATCAGTTTTCTACTATAGCTTTAGCTTTAGATCAGAATAATAGTTTATTTTATAAAATATTGTTTTTCCAAATATCGTATTGGAAAACAAAACCGCCAATTTGCTGCGTTCAAAACTAGTTTGCTGCTGCCTGCAAAGCGAATGGTTATGCAAGTATATGTGTATATGTGTGAGCGCAAATACTAATATGCATGTGTGTGTAAAATTCCACCTCATGGCACGATAACTTTTTTAACAATTAATTGAAGCAGAGAGGAGTGCAACGAAGCCAATAATTGGTTTTTATTTGAGCAGCTTCGATATAGTTCGGTGAGAGGGACTCAAAAAAATGCTTAATATATTCTGAAAATCGGGTGAAATGGAACAATCATCCACGAATCTGCTAACTCCATGACTATGGGTTGTTCTTCTTAAGTGGCGCGATAACCGCTTACGCGATTTTGGCCGAGTGTAACAAAGCACGCCGCCAGTCGTTTCTTTCTCGTGCTAACCGGCTCCAATTGGACACACCAAGTGAAGCCAAGTCCTTCTCCACCTGATCTTTCCAACGCAGAGGAGGCTTTCCTCTTCCTCTGCTACCACCAGATGGAACCGCATCGAATACTTTCAAAGCCGGAGCGTTTGTATCCATTCGGACGACATGACTATGGGTTAAGACAGTTAATTTTAACGTTTCAAAACCTTTCTACCTTTTTTTTGTCTTTAAGTTTTCTAGTTTTAGAAAGGTAGTGATCGAGTTTTGTTTCCAAGCTATCGCTTTAAACGCCATGCAATGCACTTTTGCCAGCAGAAAATACATTTTACCCTACTTTGCTGCAAATTAGCTTGAACTCGTAAACTCCACTCGTTTTGTGTAGCTTGGAAATACATGAATGTTCATTCTGTAGCGACGCGAACTATATAGCTACTACGAGTTTTCCATTCAACTACGACTTAATTAGGGCATTCACTAGGGTGTCGTAAGAGTCGTATTGCGGTATGCCATGAACTTGCTAAAAATATATTTACAGCTTTCGCAAGGTACCGTACAAGGCATATGGTATTATAAATTTACTCTACGCTACAAAATAGTTGTGGTTTCGAGTATTCTAAACGTTCATTTAATCATTAAAAACTATAGCACATAAAACAATACCGTCATTATGACGACTTGTGAATCATCTAAATGTATTTCGCTAAACGCGAATAGCTTTGCTACGCATATTTCAACTGCCCTTTAGTGCGAGAATGTGATAAATTCGATGCCGAAAATAAATGACAATAAATCGCTTATTCTATCCATCACCTACTGAGTTCACTATGATTTTTGATGCAGTAAGTGGTGCGTTCGATTGGAAATGGTGGGTTCGTATGATTTTTTCGAATTAAAGCGAATATGACAAAAGTAGTCCCTGTAGGTTTTTAATAACATTAAATAAAATAGAAACTGGCTGCCGTAGTCGAATGGGTTTATACGGGACAACAATTCGTTAGGGTCCGGCTGTAAAACTCAGAGGGGGTATGAAGTATTAATTGGTAGAAAAAATGTTTCTAATAGCGGTCGCCCCTCAGCAGGCAATCGCAAACCTCCAAGCGTATTTCTGCTATAAAAAAGCTCCTCATAATAAATATCTGCCGTTCGGAGTAGGCAGCAAGGTGCACACCACAAATGGAGGAGGAGCTCGTCCAAATACCCAAAAAGTGTGTAAAGGCTGTCCTAGATTAGTACCCTTTTAATAGAACGCCAGTGTTACACCCTAATGCCAATGCTTTAGCGTGTATGTTGAACAAAATTCAGTAGGTATGGGCAATATCAGATCGTTAACCGGTTCTCAACGAATTTGAAAAGATTAGCTGATTGGTTTACGTCACATGGGTATGAGATTGTGTTGGTGATATATTGCTTCGTTACCGCCTGAGCAAGCGGACCGAGACCCCGTAGACGTGGCGGCCGAAATTACTCCCACAATTTGGGTTTTCAGTTGACTGAAAGTCAATGCCCGGTATCATTCTTGTTAGCGAGAGTTATATTATGGTTTTGTTGCTTTTCTTAAGCAAAGAAGGGGATTCAGAGCGCGCAATAATTCAATGTCGAAGCGAGCACAAGTCAGTTTCGAACTATTGGGAAAAGGATCCTGCTGACAGCAATTGGCACTCCCATGGGCATGTTTATGTGCAACTCATCAGTTACCGATACGGAAAGGAACACAAATGCGAACTGGCCATGTGTTAGTATTCTCTAGAACAGAACTAGAAATAGAACATTTCTCTGTTGAAATAAATTTCCTCTCATTGAGTTATTTGTTACGGATAGCTTATTAATGTTGCATACATTCAGGTGCAAAATTAATACTCCTGTTAGTGGTAAAGGGTGCATTACGGAGTACATGTAAACACATATATATTTACATAGGAAAATCGGTTAATATATAAATTTGGAAATGATGCATTTCGTTTTTTATGCTGGTTGGAAACTTATTCCCACCAAAAAACAAAAAAAAAAAAACAAAACGATACATAACTAGATAAAACTCAAATACTAAAGTAAAGGAGTGTATCATTTTCGAACATAGCATACATATACATATATTGGCTCCTTCAAATGTCTGCGAGCAGATAACCAAAATTTTGTAGTGAAAGTAAAAATATTTACCAAAATTTAGTAGAAACTTCTGATGTATGCATACTAATCTACATATTTACGCAGATATTTATATTAGTTATGAATGTGTGTTTACTTTACAAGTAACTATTAAGTAAAAAAAATACAACAAAAATAAAATTAAAAATAAAAATACATATGTGTGTAGCTACAGCCATAATTAACTCGAAGTCAGGCTACTTAAAGTCGTCTGAGTAGAAAATTGCAAGTTAATGCATAAAACTTAATTCAATGAAATTTTAAGCAAAAATACAAGAAAATAATCAAAGAAAAAAATTTAATCAAAATGCACATCGGTTAGTTGAATTTAATGTATTATAACAAGTTGCCAGGAGCCTAAAAATATCGACTATTTTTTTCAATGCATAATGGTGCTGCCTTCTAATACTTTTTTATTATTTATTTTTAAGCGTTAAAATTAGCTTAATGCAAAGCTCCAAAGAAGCATTTCGAAGCGCAATAACAAGGAAAAGTATGGGTATATCTGCAAACAAATATATATACGTAATGATACACACATATGTACACACATACATATAATATATTATACTTATTTACGCAATGTAAACAAAAATATGTTATAGTCCAAATCTCAGGTGCAGCACAATTTGAGAGTAATTCATATACAAATGCAAACATAAACACATACACTAATGTATAGTATAAATATGTACATTGGGATTGCCATGGAAAGAAAAAATATTATTTTCTCTATGATATCTTTGTTCAAAGGAAAAAAAGTGGACACCTATTTAAAAATCTTTTTTTATTTTTATTCCCATGGGGAAAAAGAACTTTCCTGTAAATTTTATTAAAGATCGATATTATTTAACCCTCAAACAAATATTTTTTTGGCCATTCTAATGTACATAAATACACTCAGCTGTCTAACAGTAGCGCTTTTTAAGTAAGAAAATCAGTTTGGTTTCTACTAACTATCGCTTTTTGAAGCTCAACTTTTTCGAAAATTTTAACTTTTTCAGTTGTTTATGACAATGTTTAATATCTCTAATTTATTTCAAGTTCTTTCTTTCTTACTAAAGAAAAAAAATTGATCAAGGTGTTTTCAAATTTCTCAATCAAGGCAGCCAATGTGTCACTACTTTTTTCGTGTTAATGAGTGCGAATAAAATATTTTCTCAAAAAAAAAAAAAAAACACCTCGTAACGTCTTATTTCCCACAAGAGTTTTGTCCGAAAATAACGCTATTTGGCAAAATTTTCGAAAATATTTTTCTTCGACAATCTTCGACACTGCACTCATTTTAATTTATTAATTTACTAGTTTTTTCTCTCCTCCTGCAAATGCTCTATTTTTTGTACAATCTAGCGCAACACAATTTTTCAAATGCTATTAAAGCTGACTAATAAGGATAGTTTACAAAAACATTCGATTAAAAACTCCTAAAGCATAAATAATATGTATTTAAATTATTGAAGTAATTTAATGAGAAAATAGTAATCTTATTTAACTGGAAAAAATTCAAAAAAATAAATTTAAAAATTAAAAAAGTTTGTGAAACAGTAGCAAACATAAAATAAATTTTGTATATAGAAAACTTACCCAAAAATGATAATAAAATAAATCAAAATTTCAATAAAAATAATATTACAAAAATTTGGTTTACTATTTGTTTCCTTTTACAATATGTAACTAGTTGAATTTCCTTGTCTTGCAGTTGGCGTATATTTTTATTTCTAAAAAAAGAAAACCACGAAAAATATTGAACAGGATTCTCCTACATTTAAAAATTCGAGGTAGTGTGCCAAAATTGGACATCAAGCGCTTGATGTGTTGATGAAGCGGCTCATGTGTTCCAACAAAATACTTATATATTAGGAGGATGGACGACCTCTTTTTATGTGTACTTATATAAACGTGTACAACTCAACACCTACATTATTTGTGGGCTTTTCCGTCGAGCGTCTCTTCAAATTTGTGGCGTGCTTCTTGATGTTTTCCTATAGATAGAGGAACCCATCGAGCAGATATTCACAATACGCTTAGTCTTCGAAAATATCCATGAAAGAAGAATCGACACACACCATCTTTTCGTCGACTTCAGGGCTACATTTGACAGTACGAAAAGGAGGTACAGTATGTAATATTTAACATTCTTTACATGAAAGTATGTACAAAACTACGAGTTGCAATTACTCAATAAGCCGTGTAGTCTTCATCGTTGTCGAGTATAGCCTGACATCTTCTTCATGCTTTGAACCATCTGCGTATCTCGTCGACGGGGTTGGCGTCTGGGGACTGGGAAGGCCAGTCTATTACTGTAACCCCATTTTCTTGTTTGATTGATTCTCACATTTATTCCCTTTTTAGCAAGAACTGATCGTACTTGGCGTAATCACAAAGAAGGATCCCGCTTAAATAGTTAGACGATCACTTTATTCTGCTTTTTTGTCGTTACTCGCACCAAGCCGCGCTCGGAAAAGTAATCAACATTTTTGTACACCTTATACCACTGATTCCACGTCATAACAAACTTTTTAATTACTTTTGCAGACGCGGCGTAAAATGATTTCGGCCCTTTCGAATGCGTGCATAAAAATAGCGCCTCAAAACGCTTCGCGTACTTCTCCCTAATTTTTTTTTTTTTTGGTTGTGTTTACGGGAAAGTTTCGAACGACACTAAACTGAGTTAGCACTGGCGTCGTAGCCCTCAGGTGGGACTATTATGCAGCAAAAAGCAGAACGAAATATATCTTGAAGTTACAAGAAAAAACCGGTTCTTTTCACCTGACACACACTGTACCTATATGCCGCGATGCCTGCATTTTGCATCCCCGCAAAACTAATATGGCTATGGAAGATGATGTTGCTCAATACCAGCAACATCATAAGAATTGGGAAGAACTTCTCCGAGCCGTTTGCTAACAAACGAGGTTTTAGATAAGCTGACTTGCTGTCGTGTGACTTCTTTAACCTGATGTTAGAAAAGATCGTGCGAGCCGAAGAACTTAATCGCTCAGGCTTTTATAAAAGCGTACAATTTTTGCAGTATGCCGATGATATTGACATCATCGGCCTTAAGAATCGCGCTGTTAGTTCTGCCTTTTTCAAACTGGATAAAGAGGCAAAGCGAATGGGTCTGGTGGTGAACGAGGACAAAACGAAGTACCTCCTGTGCGACAATCAGTCGCCGCACTCGCGTATCGGCACCCACGTCACTGTTGACAGTTATGATTTCGAGGTTGTAAAAGACTTCGTCTATTTAGGAACCAGCATTAACACCGACAACAATGTCAACCTTGAAATCCAACGTAGAATCTCTCTTTCCAATAAGTGCTAAATGGACTAAATGGACAAATGAGTAGTTAAGTCCTCTCTCGACGAACGAAACTAACACTCTACAATTCTCTCATCATGCCCGTCCATGACGTGGACGATGACAATATCCGATGAATCGCAGGCGATGGAACGATGAACGGTATGAACTTTACGACGACATAGACGTAGCGCAGCAAATAAAGATCCAGCGGCTACGTTGGCTCGGTCATGTCGTCCGAATGGATACAAACGCTCCGGCTCTGAAAGTATTCGATGGGGTACCAGCTGGTGGTAGCAGAGGAAGAGGAAGCCCTCCACTACGTTGGAAAGATTAGGTTAGCCCGAGAAAGAAACGACTGGCGCACTTTGTTAAACTCGGCGAAAATCGCGTAAGCGGTTATCGCGAAAATTACGAAAAAGGAGGAGTAAATCAGTATTATTGCAAATATCGCAATCATTTCGTTGGCATTATTAGTAGTTGGGATGAAATATTAAAAAAATATTTTGCCATGAGATATAAGCATTAGATGAGGATATTGTCAAGGTTCTTCGAATTGTTTATCCCAGCGCGAAATCACTTCAGTCGTTTGCATTTAAATTTTCATTGTATGCATGGTGAACAATTTGTAGAGGTCCGCTTTTTAGCGAAGTGTTATTCAACTCTAAGCGAATTATACGGAATCAGCTGATGGGCTTATGTCACTTGGGATGTGTTTTCAAAAAAACTGAGATTGTATTGGTGATATGTGGAAAAGTCAACCAATGCCACTGCCTTACCGTCTGAATAATGCTTGATTGGACGAGAAGTTCCCCTCAGAAATTTCTTGTCCACCATAGTTATAGAGCAAACCTGGTAAATCTAGCATCCTTGCATGGTATACTTAGGGTAGATTAACCTGCCCTAACCACTATTAATTCCTACCCCTACGATTTCTTCCCATGTGCACCCTGTTGCAAAATTGTAAAAGTATAGTCCAAAGGATTAACGACTAAATTTGAATTATCTCAGGAACTAAGCGCAACTAGTTCGGATCAGCTACCAGATTTAATTATCATAATTTAAGCAGATTAGGGGAATTTTCGATGTCACCTCTACCAAAAATGACAGGTAACATCTATTGTGAATGAAAAATTATGCAACTTTTAAAGAGAAGAACAAGAAAGACTGGATGCAGAGAGTTGTGTCGCACTAACACGTTTTTGTTTTGATATTTCGGAGCAGTTTGAGAAATTGCAATCCATTTTTTTTTTTGTTTTTTTTACGAAATTAGTTTTTAGTATCAGGGTAACTAATATCTGTATTTTTTGTCTGCGGTCCATCTTTTACTGACAAATCTATAGCAAGCCAGCCAGCTGTCACACTACAATTTTAATCAGATTAACTGCACCGGTAATCCGGATTAACGCCCCCACCTGTCAATGCCATAAGCAAAAATAATAGTTCCATCGTGTAAAAGTGTAGGTACTAGGCAGATAAATGTCCAAGATGCCATTAAAAAGGTATCATCTAGGAATTACTTTTGAAAGACTATTCACTTAGCAGGTAACGAAACAAGCGTGGATATATTAAAAAGTTGTCTGATTTTAAGAGTAGGCGAGTCGGAAAATATGCAACCTTATTAATGGAAGAAGAACAAGATTATGAAATTAAAATAAACGAAAACTGTCGCTGTTCTTGACGATGATAATTCTCTATCAATGAAACTCCTGCCTCTGCCGTCCGAAGGATTGCTACCGAACTCGCCCAGAATCAGCAACAGAAATAAATTACAACCTTTTCAGAAATTTTAGCTTATACACATATAAAATGTTATATGTATATCAAATTATATGTATTTTATCTTCTATTTAAACAATTAATTTCTAAATGGGGTAAATTTCGCATTACCATGCATAGCAAAAGAAAAGTACCTTAGTTACTTGTACAAAATGGTACTACTCAAATCGGTTCAGTATTTTCCAAAATATAGACATTTCACGATTTTGAAATTTCCACCTATTCCCATATTATTAATTGCACAAGAAAAAAATTACTCCTCCGAAATCAGTTCAAAATGACGAAACACGCCCACTATACCGTTTTTTCCTAGTTGAGGCGCCGCCAATCTACAATTATGTATCAATTGATTTCGTCTCTGCTGAAGCAGATTTAAGAGAAGATACACAACGATTTGTTTGTCAGAATCTTTCGAAGAACTAAGGAAAACCAACCGGCGAAGACGAATAGTCCTTCACCAAGAAAACGAGCTCTTACGTATCGGCTCACACAAGAGAATTTTCGAACACTCAAAAGATCGAGTTAATGTGTCATTCGCTTTATGGCACAGATATAACACTTTTCTTTTTGTTCCGAAATATCAAAAATAAAATGCAACATCTACTTTTCAACAGCTGAAGAAGCTTTTAAATAGCTTGTTTTGGAGGTATCCACTTCTGAGAAGCAAAAGTGCTTTGACAATTTATTCAAACGAATGAAGGATTGTATTGACTTTCAAGGAGAATATTTTGAAAAACAAAAAAAGCAATTTTCATTACTATTTTGCTGTCTTTTCATTATTGGACGCAAAATATAAAAGACAGCCGTATCTTTTGAGTCTGTTCACATATGTACCTATATATTATATGAAGGTGTGTATATTGGGCCAGCTACTCTTTTGCTGAGCCGTTGCACCATATAAAATCTTACATTCTGTTACTTGACTAGCGATACTAAATTTTTCAATCAAATCGCTTGCTATATTCTGCTGCGGTGTTAGTTACTTTGGAAGGCGGCAGATAACTGTTCAAATCTTAATAAGGCAAAGTAATTTTTAAAAATTAGTTAGTAAACCTATATTTATGTTACCAGAAGCTTTTATAATTCGAGTTCGAATTTAAAAATTGACGTGTATTAAGCACAAAGCTGTTTCCCAGGACACAAACCGAGAGTCTACAAAAGCTTCATACTCCCCTACATTAAGTTACGCAGAGCTTTTTGAACAATTTTTTGCATCTACCTCTTCATGCCTTTCCCAAAGGAAACTTTTGCAAAAGCTTGAATAGTAGTTGCAAATTCATATGCAAATAGTAACTGTTATATGCCACATATGTATATATGTGTGTACATGCATACATTATTTGATGTCATGTCCGTCTTGCGAAACCAATTAAAATCACAACTAAATATAGTAATAAAGAAAATTTAAAGAACAAGAAGAAGCTATCGTGAAATAATTCTCCAAAAAGAGGAACTGTGAAGTATGCAGAGCGAGGTATGCCTTATTCGATGAAGTGAATAGACTTCAATGTTACTTCATTAAAAGAATCCTCAAACTACCCGAGCTCATTCCGAGTATGCAATAACCCTAGAAACTAATTTAGAAAATAGCCACATTTATTCTTTAGAACTACACATGAAGCATATCTGGAAAACCATTTATAAATACAATCGCAACAGGCATCTTAAGTAAAATTGTGTTTTGGCCTAAGCATCTGAACGACATGGGAATGGAGTTCGGACCGAAGTTTGAAGAAAACATCACCGCTATAGATTGGAAAGATCGCTGTGTGCAACTTCGTAAATAAAAGATTTCAACATGGCAAGGCAAAAAGCACAGTCAAGCGCGACACGAATTTATAAACATTTGGACTACTCATAAGGGGAATCATATATTAAAGAAGATATGCGACTAGCCGACATTACAACAATTTTCAAAGCAAGGTGTAGTTTACCAAAGCTAAATGCAATCACGTATGGAAATATCCAGAAAATATGCACCCTCTACAATTTAAACGAGGAAGAAGATATGCAGCACTTCTGAGGAAGATGTCCGGTACTGAAGGAGATCAGAACAAAATACCTAAACGCAGCGAAGCTAAATGAAGCAGAAGTAATAGATATACTTAATGGCCACAATTGGAGAGGACTAACTTGCTTTATATACTCAGCCTTACGCTGTAGAGAATTTCTTGTTGTAGAGTTTATTTTTTTATTAATTTTTGAGCTGTGACAGACAATACAAATACTACTAAAATATAAAAAGTTTGTGGGCCAAATAAGGCTAACCAATATAATATTTTTTTGTCCTCTTTGCAGGTCTTAACAGTTCTCGAAAATTTATAATGGATTTAATATTTAGTATACACAATAAAGTGCTGAAATGATCGAGTTTTCTATTCTTGCCATCGATAAATGGTTATCACCTAGTGTAGTTACCGCCAGTATTTTAATTCAAGATCAGCTTCCACAGCCTTCATGATTAGGAGTTGGTCGAGCGTTGTGAGGAACGGGGCTCAGTGGCCGACACCAAAGGCAACACACCAACATCAGTTACACTCATACCGATGCACTGTTTGGCGCGGTGTTGTGACCGAAAAAGTTATCAGACCATATTTGTTCGATAATGAGGCTCAAACACCAGAAACGATTTCTGTGGATTCTTGCAGAAAAATAATCAAAACCCTTTGTGGGCGAAAGTAGCAGCATCTCTATGCGGGTTCAATGGAGTGAGTGCACATACCTAGTATACTAGGCATGCTAGGCAAACCAGGGACATATGGACGTGAAATTTTTGACAAAGGTTTGGTTTCAGGAACTTCAGATTTTTCCCTTTTTTTAACAAATACTAAGTAGATTAATGGCAAACATCGGTGGGCCAACACAGAGGAAAAGAAAGCTAATTATGGCGGCCACAAACTCAATTCTCCTGTACGGCAGCGAAATATGGAGAATTGTGCTAAACTGTAAAGCCAAGCGTAAAGCACTTGAGGCTGTGCAGCGAACAGCGGCACTCAGAGTTTCCTCAGCCTACCGCACTGTCTCAGGCGCTGCAATTTTCGTGATCAGCGGTCAGATACCCGTCGACCTCATGGTCCGGGAACGAATGGATGAGTGGGACTCCAAGGAGAAACACGTGATCAATAGCTTCACAGAACGGAGATGCCAACACATGCTGCGGTGGCAAAGCCGATGGGACCCTGAACCGATTAGCAGATGGACGGCGAAATTTATGCGATCAATTGACAAATGAGTCCAAAGAAACTTCGGGGAAGTGAACTACTTCTTAAGTCAGTTCCTCTCGGGCCACGGATACTTCCGGAGATACCTATACCGCATGGGCAAGATAACCGATTCCAAGTGCATATACTGCGAAGCGCTGAGCGATGACGCTGAACACACGTTTTTTAGTTATAACAGATGGCTCGCAGAAAGAAATGCTCTGAGGAAGCAGATTGGCGACATTGCACCGAACAACATAATCAGCAAAATGTTCGAACGCGAGTAAAGCCGGAACGCGGTAAAGAAATACATCGAGAACGTACTACGGAAAAAAGATTGACCTCAACACAGTGCAACAAAACGAAGCCGCACAGATAGAGACACTAAAATAAGAGCCTATAGCATGAAAGCTGGCTACAAATATGGTGGACCCAGACGTGGGTGAGTAGAATTGGTTCCGTTCTGGTCTCTCCCGATGTGATATAGAAAGCTGTTCCGGGAAGGGTGTCTCCCCAGAAGTACAGCCGGAACGCGGTAAAGAAATATATCGAGAACGTACTACGGAAAAAAAGATTGACCTCGACACAGTGCAACAAAGCGAAGCCGCACAGATAGTGACACAAGAAGACGACCCTATATCACGAAAGCTGGCTACAAAGTGGACCCAGACATGGGTGAATAGTGTTGCTTCGGTTCTGGGCCCTCCCGAAGTAATATAGAAAGCAGTTCCGGAAAGGGTGTCTGCTCAGAAGGAGACGAGGAATCGTTTTAATGGCCACACCACACGACACAGTAGACGCTGTAAGATTTTATTTTGAACCCTACCTCACCCACCAAATAAAAAAAAGGGTATTTAAACGTGCAGATATGGGATCTCTTAATCCGCTATTGAGGAACTTCTGTCGCCTCTTGTATTTTTCGCAGCTTTTTACTTCTTTTCGGTAATTCAAGGCCAATTCATACATTCATAAGACCATTCGCATTAGAATATCAATGGACAATTTTGAATTTATTCTCGCATGTACGTGTCTTGTTATATAAAGCTATATCGGAAGTGAATTTTGTATCTAAAGTAAGAGAGTTTCTGATAATTTGGAAGCATTTAGAATCGTATACGAGGAAATGAATTGCGGAGCCCATTCTTTGGCTGAACCGCGAAAGTTAAGAACTAAAATGTATTTCGATAATGGCACACAAATATTTGTATGTATTTAATACAACATAATCAATTCGCAGAGTTCCAAGTTATAACACAAAGCCTCCTGTACACATAGGCCAACGTGCATTTAATTGAATGTATTTTATTCCACATGGGATATCACTCCAGCACAAATATATAAACATGCTATGGTATCACTAAAAAACAATTTCGGGTAAATTTGGCTTTTCGCCATAACCATAAACAGCTGTTTATTGATTTACGGCATTGTGGTATATACTGCCATTATATTAATGTATATTATCGTTCCTGCTCATGTTGTTATTTGTTCATAGATTCTGCATTTTTGAAATTAATAAATAAATGACAATAAGTAAATATTAGCTGTTTACGGCTATGATTACGGTTAAAGTTATGGCGTTATGGTATGGCACCTCTAATTTAATATTTAATTCCTCCAATGTCTATTAAACAGTGAGAAAAATTTCTTCTTGCAAAATGTAGTTGCCTAGAAAGGGTAGGCCCGTAATAATATTGGTTTTGGCATTACCATTGACAACGGCGGGTGCAAACTAAAAATAATTAAGGAATGGAACCGAAATGCACTTAGCCGAATGAAATTAAATGAATTTGTCCTATTATCACCAAGGAATCTATGGAATAAAAAATCCTTACAGTACCGCAAATAAATTTCAATATTTTTATTCAAATTCATAATTTTAAATCCTTAATATTTCGATACAAACTCTTTTATGCACACATTACGCCGTTCTGTGCATGCTTATCAGCAACACATTTGTTTTGCCCCTTCTTTTCAATCAAACGCCGTAGAATTTCTGCCACACTTGGCCAAGTGCAATTGGGGGCAGCTGTTGATGCCTATCTCAACACAAGCAAATGAATGAATAAATGTAACTCACGTTTTTTATTTTAATTTAGTCCAACAACAATAACAACGGCAACAGCAATCTAATGGAATCCCCAGTTGGAAACCTACAAACGTAAGAACGAATGCGTAGGGCAGCATTGACAAACCCAATCGCGTCTGCGTTCGTAGCTGCTATCAATTTGCATAATTCGAGAAACGGATGGAGTTGAAAGGAGCGGATTGCGTTGAGAGAAGTGTTGGCGAATAGACACATGCACATAAAGGCCGGTGAGTGTATACATACATGCATAAAGGGTCTTTCGAAAGACGCGCTGATGCAGTTTTTATGTAAAAATTTAGTTTATTTCAGGTTTGACTACTTTTATTCAAAATACGGCTTTTAAGTAGCAACATTCTCAACAGAACGTCCAGGTTTTGGTCTCCAGTCCTATTTCTATCCTCTGCAGAACTTCTTCTTCTTAATTGGCGCGATAACCGCTTACGCGATTTTGGCCGAGTTTAACAAAGCGCGCCAGTCGTTTCTTTCTCGTGCTAACCGGCGCCAATTGGACACACCAAGTGAAGCCAAGTCCTTCTCCACCTGATCTTTCCAACGCAGAGGAGGCCTTCCTCTTCCTCTACTACCACCAGCTGGTACCGCATCGAATACTTTCAGTGCCGGAGCGTTTGTATCCATTCGGACGACATGACCCAGCCAACGTAGCCGCTGGATCTTTATTCGCTGCGCTATGTCTATGTCGTCGTAAAGCTCATACAGCTCATCGTTCCATCGTCTGCGATATTCGCCGTTGCCAACGTGCAAAGGTCCAAAAATCTTACGCAGAATCTTTCTCTCGAACACTCCAAGCGTCGCTTCATCGGATGTTGTCATCGTCCACGCTTCTGCGCCATACGTTAGGACGGGCATGATGAGAGTCTTGTAGAGTGTTAGTTTTGTTCGTCGAGAGAGGACTTTACTACTCAATTGCCTACTTAGTCCAAAGTAGCACTTGTTGGCAAGAGAGATTCTACGTTGGATTTCAAGGCTGACATTGTTATCGGTGTTAATGCTGGTTCCTAAATAAACGAAGTCTTTTACAACCTCGAAATTATAACTGTCAACAGTGACGTGGGTGCCGATACGCGAGTGCGCCGACTGTTTGTTTGATGACAGGAGGTACTTCGTTTTGTCCTCGTTCACCACCAGACCCATTCGCTTTGCCTCTTTATCCAGCTTGGAGGAAGAAGGGATCCTCTGCGGAACTAGTTTCTCGAAATTTATTTTACTTAATTATTGAATAATTGTGCATCTGTCTACTTGACAAATGTCAAATATGTCACAAAAAAAGGTAAACTCTAGAAATTATTCACTACTGACATCTAGACGTCTCATTTGAAAGACCCTTTACATATGTAAGTGCATGTAAAAGTGAAGAAGTAAAGGAAAGATGTTGCTCATGATAATTTATACAACTAGAAATACAAACAAGAATATATAAGTAAGTAATAAATAAATGTGCATAGATAGATTTGTAGTTCTAGTGTTGGAAATATAATATAGGGTGAAAAAATAAACCTTTGAAACCAGACTAAAAAATGTTACTTCTTATTCAACTAGCTGGTTCGCACAGTTTCACTTGCGAATAAAATGAAGTAGTTAATGTATTCAATACATATGAAATAATTAACAATAAAATTTGTTTTAAAAAGAAGGACAAACAATTTCTAATTTCATTTCATTGTCACTTCATCCCCGTTGATTTTTTTCCAGAATTCCATATGTGAACCACGGGTGAGTACCTACTCAATTTTCGGCATCAGTATATGAATGTATGTCTATCACAATAATGAGCTTCACTTTTCGATAGTAGTTTTCGGCTAATGAAAGTAAAAAAAATAGGCAGCAAAAATACCAGTAATTTTGAATACCCTTATTGAAAATGTTGCTCGAATTCTGCAATTTAACGAATAAAATGTTTCACAACAGTTATTAGATGAGAAATATGTTTTGCGTTGCCAATAAGGGTTATTTCCAAGACGAATCTATTAAAGGTGGTAGCAGTGGCCAGCTGATTTTTTTTTTGTTCGTCGGAGTTTTTTGATTAATTTAAATTAAAAGGGCTTTTTATAAATAAACAAAACAATGAGAAAGTGTGCAATTTATTTTGAAAAAGACAAGGGCGGAAAAGGACCATAAAGGTTCCAATCCAGAAATCAGAACAGTTGAAGTGGTTCAGATCATGCCGACCACAACTTAAAGGCAATGATTTCATTTGTTGTGACCATTACTTGCAAATATGACCCAAAATACTGACTATATCTCTAACTGCATGCCGGTCATTGAACGTAGTTCGTATTCTTGTCAAACATTCCCAACGACAAAGGTTTCTATGTTGCACTAAACACTTAAGAGGTCCCGCTGGTCTAGAGCTCGAAAATTTAGGGTATTTTCAGGAATTTTTTTTTACAATAAAAAACATGAAAAAAGATATTTAAATTGCTTGGGCTTTTTATTTAACTTCTTTTATATAGAAAAATGAGAATTTTTTTTTAAATAGTAATAATAATTTAAAAAATAGCGCTGAAGTTGACCCTCCTGAAAAATTGTACCTGGACGGTGTTGTCCATTTAGGCTCTTCTATTTATCTGATACACTAAAACTAAAACAATTTATAATCAGTATGACTGCAGCAATGTCCCACTACTAGAATAAAAACAAAAAAAAAAAAAAATTCAAAATGGCCCTATTTTGAATTCGACTAAAAATCAGGTTTTCTCAGTTTTCTAAGAAAAAAAAAATGAAGTAATTGAAGTAATAATATGACTCTAGTACGGGAAACATATTAAAATTTCAGACGATTCGGTTGAATAGTTTTGTTTTTTTAACAGCACCAGCGGAGAAAAGACGATTCGAGAGAAATGAGTTTTAAGTTTGAGGTACAGGGGCGTGCGGTCTGCTCTTTACTTGGCTAATGGGATGTATGTAATGGGAATTTCCGCATAAAAATTTCACAGTATATTCCTAAGATACTATGCTATCGAAAAAACAAAAAAATAGATTTTTTGAAATTTCTAGACCACCCTTAATGCACATATCAATTCAAGCAGTATGCCTGATAACTGCATGTGTGGATATTTATAAATTTGTTATGCACATTTTAAAATAATTCCAACACGACAAATGATAAATGTTTTCTATTTTGCCTTCACAAATAAGTAATTTCTTTGTTTCCTACTTTGATATGACATTCCAACGAGCAAACTATTGTTATTGGCCTAGTGCCACCACCTTTCATTAATTCGTCTTGGTTATTTTCCAATTTTTATTTTTTTCATTGCCTATTAATTGTTTCCGTTTATTTCTTACGTTACCTGTTAACTAATTTGCAGAAGAAATTTATTTCTGTTGCTAATCTGTACTATAGGCGGCCGCCGTAACTGAATGGATTGGTGCGTGACTATCATTCAGAATCTAGAGAGAACGTAGGTTCGAATCTCAGTGAAACACCAAAATTAAGAAAATTGTTTTCTAATAGCGGTCGCCCCTCGCCAGACAATGGCAAACCTCCGAGTGTATTTCTGCCATGAAAAAGTTCCTCATAAAAAAAATCGCTGCCGCTCGGAGTCGGCTTGAAACTGTAGGTCCCTTAATTTATGGAGCAACATCAAGACTCACACCATAGATAGGAGGAGGACCTCGGCCAAACACCCAATTATATATACATATATAATCTGTATTCATATACTATATATACATATACACATACATATGTAATATGCGAAGGCATTTTTTTACCATCCGTTCAATTTTCAAATTTGGCAAATCGGAAGAAATGGGATAATCTGTGCGGCTATTGTTTCTATATTATCAGTTTAACATAAGAATCCCACTACTTTAACATTAGCACTTATATGGATGTACTTGCATACGCACTCTTGGCTTGTACTGTATTCCATACACATTAACAACGAGTAGATCGCTCTCATTTCTGATCTGAATGTGAGCAGCTGCTGTTATGTGGGCATTTATTTTAGTTTCTACAGGATTTTCGAAGCGCATGAATTCCATGTGGAAGAAACATTTAAGCAATTTTTTTTCGCCTAAGACAATGAGAACCACCTCCAGAAGCTAAAACCAAAATTTCAAAACATCGGGTTTGCTTTGAACACAAAAAACAAGACGTATTTCTCTCAGCTTTATATTGTACACATATATGGATGTATGGATTAAAGGTATCTAATTACTAAAATGTTGTTACTCGATTTATTTGGATTTAATAACCAAAATATTATACCTTATTGGTTATTTTCTGTTTCACAATATTATATATATTTTTTGGGAAAGAATTAAATCTATCTATAGCATATATATGTGCTGTTAAATGTAGTCACTGGAACTGTGATTTTGTGGCACCCTGTATGTTGAGCCACTACCTGGTCACATTCAGATGTATGTACAAACATACACGGGGAAAGACATACACACATTTATGTTCTTGGCAAAGAAGGGCCATAACCAAGAGACGTTTTAGTTACATAAACAACAAAAAGACTAAAAAAAACGGCAACGGAAGTCAAAACCATTTTCATTCTTCTTGATTATGTTAATACTGTCAACGCCAAACTGTCCTTACTACTACCTGAATCTCCGTTATCGCTGACTACGCTGCTGACTTCTTGGTAATTCTATATCTACATACTAGCCAAATGTTTACTTTGCTTTGCCTCCTTTGTTTGGTTCCTTAGCCGCAGCTTACTTACTTACTTAAGTAAAATGCTTTTTCACTAGTCCAGCTTAATGCCCAGTACTGCGGCGCTATAGCTACGACTGAGGTGACCACCATAAAGCTAGAGACTTAAGGAAAACTCTATCAACACAATAACAGAACCAAATCTTCCCGAGTAGAGGTATCCAAAAGTACCAAAGGGGGTGCGCTTCTAGTGATTTAGGAACCATTACTAGTCCGCATTACATTTTTGCCTTATACATATCTAAGCCAGTGTTTAACTCCACGCGGCAACATCCTAGGCATAGCCAATGGAACTAGCATTACATTAGAGAGATGAAAAATCTGCCTTGCGCAGCAACCCTGTTTTGATTTAGTTGATTGGCTATAGTGCTTCTCAAGTGACTAGTGTAAGTCAATTTATTCGTGGTGGAGCCGTTTTGTTACACTTCTTGGGTATCATGATACCATAGTCTAATAAGTCAAGCCATTCCAAGTTTTTACCAAAATATTCTTTGGCTCTGGGCTGAAAATGTTGTATAGTTTTCTCGCTGCTGTTGCGTCAATAGTTTCGACTGATTCTACTGCGGCTCTACTAATCTAGCGGCACGCTTTCAATGGGCTAATAATTGGTTAGAATTTCTACGATTCTGAACGCTACTTTTTTTTGGAATATTTAGCTAATGTAGTTTGTTTATAGTTAGGTCAAAGTCCTCTTACTATTTTATATGCTAAGATATCTGATCGACTTTTCTTAACGAGATTAGAAAGCGCTTTTGTCCTCCTTGTCTGTACCAATGTGCCTATATCACGACTGTGGACTGCTCCAGAAAGACCTCTAGGTTAGCTAATTCTTTCACTTTTCTTCTATGATCGGTCATTAAAATGAGAGCGGCTGAGTCAGTTAGTGTGATTTCAATAAGCATTAATTAGTTTAGACCTAGTAATGAGAATGCTATGGATAATAGTGTTGTTTGACTGCTTGAATATATCAGGTCAGCCCATAAGTTCGTGCGTTTTTTAAAGGTGGATTTTAAATTAATAAAAAATATGTTTAAAGTATTTATTAATCAATAATATATTTTCTTTCATTATTTACAATGTCTTCCCAACGTGCAGGCACATTTTTGATTCCCTGCTCAAAACATTGTTTGTCCTTCGAGCTAAAATACGCTTCGATATCCCTTTTTATAGCTTATTTTGAGGAGTAGTTCTTGTTACTCATAAGGGATTGAAGTCCACGGAAAAGATTATAATCACAAGGCACAATATCGGAAGAGTATGGTGGATGCGGCACTAGTTCCCATCCGAGCTCGTTCAGCTTGCCTAATGTTTGCCTTGCGGTATGAGGTCTTGCGTTGTCGTAATGAGACAAAACTTTGCATCTATTCACTAAAGGCGGTCGATTTTTGTTAAGTGCCTCATTCAGGTTTGATACCTGATCGGAATAATAATCACCAGTTATCGCGTGGTTTGGTTCCAGAAGTTCATAATAAACAATACCGGCCATATCCCACCAAATAGAGAGAAGAATCTTTTTAGGGTGAAGACCATCTCTAGGGGCCGGTTCTGGTGTTTCATCTTTATCTAACCATTAACGTTTGTAAACAGGATTATTGTAAAGGACCCATTTTTCATTTTACGAGTAACGATACGATTCAAAAAACTTTCATTTTCAAGCCGTTGCAGCAGCTGAGAACACACATTCACTCTCTGTTGAAGGTTGGCGACGGAAAGTCTATGCGAAACCCATTTTCCCAGCTTGAAACCTTTCCCAACTGAACCAGGTGCATGTGAACTGTTTCATGCAATGAATTTAACCTCTGAGCTATCATATCGACTGTCAAATTTGGCTTCGCTTCCACGAGTTCGATTAAGGCGTCTTAGTTAAAGACTTCAGGACGACCAGCACGCGGGGCATCCTCCACATCGCAGTTACCACTTCGGAATTTTGAAAACCACTTTTGCGCCGTCCTTACACTCACGGTATCCTCTCCGTGAACAGTGTTTATTTCTGCAACAGCAGTTGTTGCATTTTTACCACTTTTATAAAAAAAATACAAAATATGCCTCTTATACGCGTTCGAAGATTCCATTTTATTTTTTAATAATTAAACTATTCGCGATTAAAATCACTTGTTGAATGCACAATATATCAAAGAAAATATAAATAGTTCCGTTATATTCCGCGAATAATTTTTTGTGTGCAAAAATCGTACAAAAGTGAAATTATGGGTTAAATACGCACGAACTTATGGACTGACCTGATATTACATTATAGTTCTGTTAGTAGTTATACTTCTTAAAACGCCAGCGAGTATAGCATTTGAGTTGTTTTTCATCACCTTCCAAACGGACTGAGAACAGAAATTTACCAGATTATCAGGTTTGCCCATCCGAAGCAAAATTCGGCCCTCCCATTTCACACATATATATATGTATACTCATTCAATCAGTCGTTATTCCGACGGCAACGAAGCAACGCGAGAGAAAACTGTGTTCATTTCTTTCATATATTACTGAAACAATCTCAGTTTTTTCATGAGTAAACCGCCGTCACAACCCCCATGGCGTCAGCAAATCAGCTGATTTCTTCAAAATCGCTTAGAGCCGGTTAAAGGTTTAATGTAGCCACACCTTCTGAGTTCTCCTCATCGTGGAAATTTACAGCATCAGCCATAGTTACTACTCTATGCCACTTAGGTTATATGCGAGAAGAGAAAATTACACCTTGAAGAAAAATGCCACTACAAACAACATGAGTAGTAAAGTCGTCCGAAAGTGGTGAAATCGTGCTGTTTCTGAATCAGTAATATCTTTTCCATGCAGGGTTGGAACGCAAGTTACAAAACATGTCTAAGTATATGCATACATATGAATGTGTGAGTATATTAGTACATGAGAATATTTGTACGACATACCTACGTCTCTGCCGGAAATTTTGTGTCGATTACGAAAATAGCTAAGCCACTCATTAATAGGACAAAGAAAAATATGCACTAAAAATCAAATGTTGAGCTCTTATACTTGCATATACAGCTTAAAAGAATTATTGTCATCAAATAAGATTTTGAGAGATGAACATTTTTAGAATGTATGAAATTTATTATTAGTGAAATAAAAACACATTGCACTTCGTACGAGTATAACTTCTAAACATGTATGTATGTGTAAATAAATAAAAAGTAGTTAAAAAAAGATAAATTCAATTTATATGTGCTGTTCTCGAGTGAAAAGAATGTTTATTATTGAAAAAAAAGGCTATGCATATAAAATGTGCGGTTCCGTACCCACAGATGTATTGAGTGCGTAATTATATGTCAATTAAGAAATATGAATTGGCGTTTAAGAAACTTATTTACTCATTTATATATTTACTATTAATGTAGCTATAAACAATAATATTACCACTAAGAGGCTACGCCATCGGACTGCGTTAAAGCAATATCTCGATTTTTTTCTTAAAAAGCAATGTTAATAACAAACGATGTATTCATCAAAAAGTTAACTTGCTGAATGAAGTTTTGTCAGATTATATAATACTAGTATGTAAACCCCGAAAATCGGGTGGGCTTTTTTCCCACGGAAAGTAAACAGCATATGTGACACTTTTTTTTCACAGATCTTTACGTTTTAAAAAATTTTAAGAAGAATGGTAAAAAAAATGTTCAAAGCTCATATTCATATATGATTTGATAATGGCTGCATACATAAAAATATACATGTACACACATAGAATACAATATAAAGAAAAAAAAACACTTAAAAATGTATATCTGTGTCAAAAAGTTCGTTGATTTGATGGGTAATAGTGTTCTTTGGCGTTGGGCATCGTCTATTACTATAAAATTTGTCTGAGAATAGCCCAAATACAGTTTACCTTTGAAATAGTATCAAATAAATAACTAATTTGTCTCTCTCTCCTCATTTTTTAAAACTATTTAAGATTTTGGGTTTTGCAAAAAGGATCAAACGCACACAAAATTTTTAAATACATACATACGTTTATATATTGTAGTTCAATTGTACCATATATGAACGAAAACAAAAGTGGATGCTTCTACCAATCATATCCAATACGTGACGTTTCAAACATTTATCACTTACTTACCTGCTCTATTGCTCCACTTAAAGTAGGAACTCTTCTACGAACTCTTCTTGGTCGTCCTCTAGGAATATTTTAAAATTAAATATGGATGTACTTTTTTCTTAAAATAAATTCTATCTTGCGTCTGTCCAAAACTCTTTCTAATTTGCACTGTTACCGTTGTTTTAAGTGAATTGACAAATTTCAAGTCAATTGTCAATTCATACCAATTATTGCCATCACAACAAAATTTTGAAAAAAATTCGCAGCACCCGTTGGTACTATGTTCATGAATACATACTTATTAGTAAAGAGAACAAAACAAAACAATTATTGAGAATCCAAATGTATACAATGCTGTGCTCATTAGAAAGAGAGATAAACAAAGCAAACGTACTCATATATATGCGTATATTTGTGTGTCATCCCGCTTTGCATAGACATCGCTGTTATCAATATGAAAATTTTGATAACTTTACACGCAAATATTTCATGAACAAATTAACCAATTTTAATTTTTATAATTTTCCGGAAATTTGCTCATCAAAACCTTTCTTTTGATATATATTTCATATCTGTACGTGTTGTAGTTTAGTCAGAATAAGCGCCATGTTTTAAAATAATACTATAGATAGTTGTTAGCACAAATTTAACTAAGAAGTATATCCTGAAGGACCTCCTATTCGAGTTCTTGGAGTATGGAAGGAGTATGGTTTGACCATGTCGATCAGGTCTTTTCAGTCGAATAGCCTCATTAACGTGGTGTAGCTGGGTAATGTAGAGCTCCTTGTTGACCGTGGCATGCTTTTCGAGCATTTCCCAGTGCACCATGCCCTCCCAAACCCACCAAACACTTATCATGATCTTCTTTCTTGGATTCAGATTGATATATAGGCACCATTTCTCATCTTCCGTGACTATTCGGTATAAAAAGCACACGCTGAGATGCTGAGAAGCAATTTGAAAGCGACCTTCTTTGTTTTTTTTCGTTGAGTTTATGAGTCACTCAGTATCCCAATTTTTCGGTAAATCCCATTGAATGAAGGTGATTGAGATTCGTTTTATGATCGCAGTTTATTTTTTCGTCAATTCACGACTGTTTTGTCGGCTGTTCTCCTTCAAAAGTCATTTAAGACGTTCTTCATCGAATTCAGAAGGCCTTCCGCTGCGGGAACTGCCATCGACGTCAAAATCGCCATTTTTGAACTTTACAAACCGTTTACGTGCTGTAGACTCGCCTATGACACCTTCTCCGTATACGTCGCAAATGTCCCTGGCTACCTCTATGAAAAGCAAAGAAAAGCAGGTGTCGAAAGTGTCGTTATTTATTAAAAACGGAATAATTTGTATACTTAAAAAAACTATCGCTACTGTAAAATTTTTGGTCATGTTATTGGCTGGCTTAATTGAAATTGATCTCAACTCTAATTTAATAAAAAGCCCAACTTAAAAGCTGTCAGAAATTTGTAAATGTAAACCTTATTCAAAGGAAAATGCAAAGCCATTATTGCAAAACTGTGAAGTTATATACATTTTTTGAGGGCTTTAAACTTTCAAAGCCAACGTAGTCGAATAAGTTTGTGCGTGACAACCGGGTTTGAATCTGCGGAAAAGTATTTCTTAAAAAACCGGTCGCCTTTCGGCATTCAATGGTAAATCTACGTGTGCATTTCTGCCATCAAAAAGTTTCTCATAGAAAATCATCTACCTTTTAGGGGTAGCATAAAGCTGTAGGAACTTTTGTGGAATAAAAAACGCATACGACAAATAAGAGGAGTGTGTCGGCCAAATACCCAATTAAGGGAGCAAGCACTACGGAAAAAAATTATCAAAAGATAAATTAAATAGAGATATGAACAAAATTAAGAAACCTATGGGTTTATGTAACCTTCTATAGGCAGGTTGTGTTTTTTTCTTTAAATAAAACAACAAGACTTTCTCCGCTTACCAACTGTTCTTCTTTCCGAATGACCAAAAACATTTTCAATAACTGCGAGTCCTCTTATATTATTTTCATATTAAATTCGTTATTGAGATCAATGCTGAGGAAAGTTATTTGTGCGCTAATGTTTTAAGCAAGGCTTAACCCAAACTTAAGCTGCAGACCTGCAATGCTACGGCCAATGTTGCAGGTGTATGGGCATGTTTGACACAAGAAACGTAGCATCAGTTATTTTGTGGATTATGGCATCAATTGTGCAAACAGAGGATTGGACAATTTTTTTACCCCTGTAAAGATTTTCCAGAGCTTCGGATGGTCAAAAATTATCAATGTAAAAACAAATTAAAAAAAGAGAAGCTTTTGAAAAACTTCTTAAAATTTATAACGAACTAGATCCAAAAGATTTTTTAATTCAGCAGGAATGAGTTTCGGTTCCATTAGTAAATTAATACGCGAAAATTCATCTCGCTTTAAGGGAAAATTTTGAGTTCATATTCTCCTTTTCCAAGCATGCAATCAATTTCTCAAAAAGTTCGGAAGTATATGTACATGTAGCATGACCTTGTAGTTCGTGTTTTCTTCCAAAGTGTCTTTGAAAAAATATTACGCCAGCTGTCAACCATTTTGTAGCTTAGGTTTGGAGCAATGTTCCTCGTATATGTCGTGCTTTACATCTCAACCAACGTTTTTGAAGATCCTCTAAACGATCCGGCTCACTTTTTGATATCTTTGTTTTATTAGTACAAAGTGATCTATACTGGATTTCTGAGATTTCTGACTTAGTTCTGTGTAACGGACGCGAATTTGTTATAGGCTAAAGAGATTACCATACTAACATGGCTAGTATTCACCATTTCGTTTGCATTTAATTACAATTTTATAAATGTTTCGAGTTAAACATTTGTAAATATATAATATACCATCGACAATGCGACATAGTGTATTTTAAAAGAAAATTAATGAAAATTGCTGCAAATTCACATTATTTAGGGATATATGTATTTGTAAGAATCGACAGTGCCATAAACATACAATTAACTACCCGCTAGCCAAGTAAGACTTAACAAGGTTATATTTAACTGAAAACAAGCTGACTTTTTTAAGTTTTTATAAATATGTAAATAAAGTAGTCGAAGTGCCAATGATTAGTAGTTAGAAGAGTAAATCCCTACAGGGCTGTTTAGTAGCGCTTGCATGCGCCCAGGTGCGTGTGCTTATATGTTGCTGTCGATGTATGTAGTTATGTATATATATATAGGTATGAATGCGCCATAAATTTTAACTATGACTGCAGCGACTGGAGCCGTTGCGACAACCAGCAGCGGCCAGAGACGACATAACAAAATAGAAACAACAAAAGCAGAAAAAGTGTGAGGGCAATAATGAAATAAATAAATAAAGAGGTAAGAAAATCAGCGCGTTAATGCTGTTGCGCTTCCATCTCAAATACCATTGCAGTTTTAGTTAGTATGTGTTAGTGTACTATTTTCCATATCGAATAGTAAATGCGCCATCAGAGCCGTCTTCGATTTTTCCATTACTTCTTTCGGCTGTTAAAACGCGTTAAACGTAGTGGTTTTTGACTCGATCAAATAGAAGAAAATCGCAGGAAGACATATCAGATGAATTCGATGGCTGTTGAATAGTATTCACTTCGTTCTCTGTCAAAAGTTCACGGATAATGATGGCACGGTACAACGGTGCGTTATGGTGGTGCAAAATCCGCGAGTTCTTTTCCCACAAATTCTTTCTGTTTTTAGCGAATTTCTTCACGTAAACGTCTCATAACGCCCAAATAATAGTCCTTCTTAATTCCCTGACTTACTGGCGAAAATTCATGGTATCCAATACCATTGTAATCCACAAAAACTGTGAGCATCGCATTCTTTCTTGACTGGAAACCACAGGGAGCTCTCCACTCACTCGCCTGATGTCTGGATTGCATGTGGTACTCATAAAGCCACGCCTCGTCTACAGTAAAGGTGCGTTTTGTGGATGTTTGATTCGATTCAGCTGTAGAAATCATGGCTTTGGCGATATCAACGAGGCACCTTTTCTGCATGAGATTCAGGGCCTTTGGGGCCAAATTTGTAGCAACACGGCACAAACCCAAATTATTAACTACAATATCGTACAATGTTCAAGTCCTCGGTCAGTCCTCTGAAGATTAATTTGCGGTTATTGATCAACGTTTCTTTAATTTTATTGATGTTTTCATTAGTTTTCGATGTCGACGGTGTGCACCTACGTTCCTCATCCTTAATGAGCTTCCGATTTCTTCTAAAGCGTTCATGCCATTTCTTTAAAGTATCACTACCGAAACATTTTCCCAACATGACTAAGGTTTTCGCTCCATTGAATCTATTTTTAATGCAAAATGTATTACAAAATCTTCGTTGCAAATTCGAATCCATTTTTTAATTTATAAAATATAGAAAACAAATTTTACAAATTTCAAGGAATGTCGACAGATGTGGGAACTTAGCGAATGAACACAGCTCAAATCAGTTGATATAGAGTGCCATAATTGGGTGTTTGATCCAGCTCCTTCTCCTATTTCACCTACAGTTTTATGTTCCGCCGCCTCCGAACGGCAGATAGTTTTTTATGAGGTATTTTTACATTCACATTCGAAATTCTTATAAGGGCACCCCATATTGATAAATTTTGAATATTTATTTATTTAATTTTGGTTGTTTTTGTTAACATAATAATCCGAGTTTCAAGCTTTATGCAAAATTCATAAAAACTTGATCAAATTTCATCAAAAGCTCAAACTTTTTAATCTGAATTTTTTAAAATAGCTTTGGTAAGGAGTTTTATGGCGCAGAATATTCTGATATAATACAATCAAAGTTTGAAGTAGCTCGAAAGCTTCTTGATTTTTGATTATATTTTCCACTCAAAATGTATGTTTCTACATACATCGACCGCTCGAAGAAAAGGAAAAATGAGTCAGGAAAAAATTATTAAAACTCAATAAAAATTTTAAGCGACTTTAAAAAAAAAGATTTGAAATTGAAAATAAGTAACTAATTAAACCTATTCCATGTATATAGATTGCTTTTATTAACTTCGTGGGGTGTATGCTGTTTGTAGAGTTGTAGAATTGTAACTAGTATATAAGTATGTCAAAGGACATTAATAAGCAATTTCATTTGATAAATTTTCTTGAAACATTTACAAAACACTGCTAATTGTTCTCCATCAGGTTATACCATTATGTAATTTGATCGTCTTCGAGAAGAATTCAACCGGAGTAAGCAACGTTGACATTATTTTTTAGTCGCTGTTTGTACGCTATGTCAAATTGCTTCGTTACTTCAATCAAAGATGACATGCAAAGATCCCCATGAAGGGTACTTTGGCTGGCGCATTCCAACTGATGTATCCTTTGAAAATTTTACTTAAACTCACGAAAAAAATTCTAATTGTTAATGTACGCGGCATAATTAAAAATCGAATTTCATACCGTATTTTAATCGTATTTCGAGAGGTGCTAAAAATTCCATTAAACAATTTATTCTCATGCATTATATTTTTTGTCTTATAGTTTAGAAGGTTAAAAGTATTTTTTGAGTCAATAAAAAAAAAAAGTTTGTATACGGTTGCGTTTCGTGTAATGTGCAGTTTACAGGTGAATAATAGGGGAAAATATATTTGTATTCAAATTTCACTACTTTACTTACTTATTAAATTAAGTGTTACAACTAACTAAAAAACTTTCTGCACTTTCATTATTGTTTTCTCTCTAAATGATATGAATATACATAGATAAACCTCGAAATATTGCATTTTGAATCGGTTAAAGCCGGTTAATGCGCTTTTGCTGAACAAACTTGTGGCTACATACATACCTAGAATGCGAATGCTATTAAGGTATATAATAGTGGTGCGCGCAGTAGCCATACGGAGCTACATAGCTTTCATGTGCAGGCTTTCGTGTGAGCGAAGATAATGAACGGTCGTGACGCTGGCAGTAAATCAATTCGTTTATGCGTTGTGTAATAAAAATCATATGCGCTGATTTATATTTTGAATAAGATATAAGCGCGTTATATAAACGAAATTGAAAATGTTTCGATTTTAATAAGAGTTTAATTACTCTTTTTATTCAAATTCCTAATAGTATTTGATTTGTTTAGAAAATTTTCGCTTTTAAACATTTTTATTTAATAATATAAAGTCATACTAAACGGCAAAGTGAACTTTTTATCTACGAGTCTATTAGAATACACTTACAATATACGAAAAGCTAGGCGGGAAAGAATACATGTGAAATTTAATACGTCTAGAATTAAGATTATATTAACCGCTCTTTTGAAAGAATCTTAAATGTTAATGTTTGTTTTGGAAAAATTCTAGAATTCAGTTTTAAAAATGAATTAATCAAATCAATTTTTTTTTAATATTTGCAGAAAAAGTAAGAGGTTGCCAACTCTATACTTGATGACAGGACGTACTTCGTCTTGTCCTCGTTCACCACCAAAGTTCGAGACGTGTTTCTTCTATGAATAACTTAAGTGTGATTTGGAAGTCATCCAAACGCCCCGGTTTGGGAACATTCTGTAAATCGCCGAATTTTCGGCCATTTTCGGACATTTCGCCAAGTTCTTCTCACTCAAGCATTTCGGTCTCGCATTTCTTCCTTCTGATAATACGCCTCTCTCCCATTTTCAGCTCACGGTAGCGATCCCACATGGCTCGCGTTGCGTCCGCTCGCAGCGTGACCTGTAGGTAGCGTCATTTTTTCAGTGCCAGCGTGACATTCCTCATCGTAGCAAGTCCTACATAAAGCAATACAAATAAAAAATTGTTTGTAGATTAAACTAAACTTTTTAACATAAACTAAGGAGGACAGTAGGCGAGAGCTGTCTTGTACAATGAACTACTCTGTTGTACGAGTATACGTGAGTATTTAAGAATATAAATATAAGTCGAAAATTTATAAATATTTGAGAATACAACTTGTTATTTACCACTTCCCATCACAAATGTATTGTTTACTCTTTTTAACAACATTTGCTCTTTTGTTGCTTTTAATATAACATATAAAGGACATGAGCATTTTTAGATATTGTAAAATTTATTTAGATGAAAGGAAAGACAAAGAATTTTTGCTACCAATATTCAATAGTACTCACTTATGCAGGGCCGTAGAGAGCATATCTGGGCCCCGGGGGAAAATTGCAAATGCGGGCCCTTTCCAATAATGTCTAATTCATATAAATACGTATAATCTCGAGTCCGGGCCCCTCTGAGAACTCCGGGCCCAGGCTTGTACTTATATGGGTTCCGGGACACTCCGGTGTTCAAGGAAACGAAATTGCCGACGAATTGGCCAACCGTGGATCAGCGGTGCCCCCACAGGGGCCAGAGCCAATAATAGGAATCAGTCCCGGAGGAATCAAGAATCGGATCAGCGATTATGTAGGCAATCTACATAAAGAGCGATGGTCCGGTCTAGAACGCTGCAGAACTGCAAAGTGTTTTGTGACAAGTCCGAACAGAAAACTGTCAAACTTTCTACTAAAACTTAGAAGGAAAGATATTCGGTTGATGGTCGGCATCATTACAGGACACAACCCATGGGGTCAGCACATGACCACCATTGCAATCATCGAGAACCCGGTATGCCTGTGATGCTTGGAGGAGGCGGATAGCACTGAGCACTTTCTCTGTGAGTGTCCTGCCTTTGCTAGAGCAAGGCTACGAGTATTGGGTTCCGATGTCATGAGAATGAGTAATATTCCTTCTCTAAAACTGGAGGATATTTACAGATTTGCCAAAGAATCTGGAAAATTCTCACAGGACTAACTATCTCTATTTCTGTCTCTATTCTTTCCTATCTCTTTCTCTGATACTTTTCTCCTTCCCTGCTTGACTATCTACCCCCTTTCCAGAGCTTTAAATACAATGGGCTCTTTAGCCTGAATGTTTTAGGAGCCACCAAATCTCCTGGTGCTCCTTGGCTCGACCTTTTCAAATTCAAAATTCTAGTCCATGAAACAATAATTTCTTACAGATAATTTTCTTCTTAATAATTGTTCTTAAATCAGAGCATCGTATTCCGAATATCAGTCAAATTATTTTAGGCAAAGAAAAATCAAGATCGATAAATGTTATGTTTGCAAATAGCCCTTTTAATAGGTGCATTACGTGCATAACTCCTTCTAGAATTATATGCATAGAATGGAAACGAAGCACGAAGATACCTCCGCGGAACATTAAAATTTATTTTTTCTAGAAGTGACTGGCAGTCACAGACTCCTTGTGTAATGCAAAAAATAAAAGTCAAAGGTAATATTGACCTTCTTTTGTCGAGTTATTTCAAATTGAGGAGCGCTAAGCGTGCAATACTCCTATATTAGGGCAGAGGATCCGAGATACCCGTAAACGCAAGACAAATTTTAGAAACACTCTCTGCACGCGCTCTATCCAATCAATATGGAAATAGTTGCAAGGAAACCTGATTATTGCAGCATATTTCAGATGCCAACATATAAAAGGGGTATAAAGCAGTTTTATGGTATACGGATCGCTAAACTCAATGCTATTGTGTCGTATAAAACCAAGCATAGCATATGCCCTTCAAACGAAAAAATTAATATGACTGACGAAAGAAAATTTATTATCAAAGATAACGCCAAGATCCTTAAATTCTTCAAGCGTTTTTAATAAAATTCTTGATTTGGAATAAAATAATAAACACCAAGAATATAATTCATCTAGTTCGGATTAGAGTTTCATCATATCTGCAGTATTCTTACCGACTGAATACATCTTCAGATCGTTGTCGTATAATAGAAAGTTGTCGAATGAAAGCAAGAATCATTGTCATTTCTAAATATATTTATATTTTTACATTTTATATTTTAATTAAAGGTATAATGTGTGTTTAATGAGACTAACAACGATGTACAAGTTTCGAGACAAGAGATTTAAATCAAATAAAGGCAGTTTTAAAAGAGATATATTATCCCGCGGTCGCGGTAGCCGAATGGGTTGGTGCGTGACTACGATTCAGAGTACGTAGCTTCAAATCTAAGTGTATGAAATACCAAAATGAAGAAACGGTTTTTTCTAATAGCGGTCACCCTCGTCAGGCAATGGCAAACCTCCGAGTGTACTTCTGCCATGAAAAAGCTCCTCAGTCAGTCGAAAACTGTAGGCCCCTCCATTTATGGAACAATATTAACACGCACGCCACAAATAGGAGGAGAGGCCCGGCCAAATATATAACAGAAGTGTACACGCCAATTATTTATTTTTTGCTTTTATATTATCCCTAAACCAATATATTGGGAATAGGTTAATATTCCATTTTTCATTTTTTCTGTGGATATTGAATATAAAAGTTTAATAAATAAAATATAATAAATTTTCAAACTGAAAATAGTTTGAAGAGTAGAAAAACCTTCCTTCAGTAGTGATATTTGTTACCTATTTTAAAAAGCAACATCTTCTCAAATTATTGTAGGAGCTCCTTGCAGTAATTACAAAAACCTAAACGTTGCTTTTCCTATCCTACTCATGCGAAGCAACAATTTGTTGTGCTAGCTTCGGCCAAAAGCAACAGTCTTTCGAAGCAGCAACAATGTCAAAAGCGATAGCAAAAACAATGAATCTCCGTGCAACCAATACCAAGTAAAAGTCAGCAATGCCAATGCCGTGCGGCAAGTGTTGCCCGCAGTTGGCGAAAATATGTATGTCTCACACGCACACACACACACAAGTACGCTCTAACATGCCGGTGCTAACGAGTAAGAGAAAGCTTCGCATATAAACAATTTTGGTGAAAAGCTGTAATATGAAAGTGTATCAAAACGACGATACCCGGCCGCATCACCTAACAATGCTTTGAAAGCCACTCAATGAAATACTATACCCCGTATACTGATAAGAGAATAAACGAGTGCTGCTTAATAGCAAACCGTGCACAAGCATAAAAGCGGCTAAAAATCATTAGGGCACACACAGACAGGCATTTGTGTATACACTTGTATGTGCGTAGGTATGTATTTACGATGCAAAACGAAATCTAATTGCAAAGCAGCATCAAATATCACTCATACGCCCTGCCTTCTTTCTTTTGTGCGTTACGTTCAAACGCACAAAAGTATGCTAGTAAGAATATAGTCACCATGCGTGAAACTCACCACTACTCGGTAATTCGCATTCCCTTGCGTACGCTGCTGCTATTACTGGCAGCTCCATTTGACGACTGCTTGCGAATGTTGCAGACTTCAGTTGGTAATTTACGCTCGAGTCGCAAAGACTTTTTGGACGCCGCGTGTGACGCAAACTACAACAATAATAGCAGCCGCAGCAGCAAGAGCAACAGGAACTTGAGTACTAGTGCTACAATAATAGTGGAGTTTTGCACGGTTGAGTTAGTGAGTCAACGGCGAGTCACCTATTCAGTCAGGCAGTTAAGTTGGTCAGTTAGTCGTCTGCAAATATCAAAGCGTGTAGCGCGTTCAGTGCACATTTGTGTGTGTTCTTTTTTTGTGTGGCTAACCATAGCAGTTGCCGCAAGTCACAGCAGTAATCAAACGTACTTATATACCTAAACTTAAGAAGCATAGTGAGCTCGTGTGTATGCAATAAACGGTCGCTAAAAGCGATACTCGTACACGCACACAAACACATTTGAATGTTATAACGAAGTGATTTATCTTTAAAGCTGCAAAAAGTTATTTAACAATTTTATAGCAATATCTGTGTTTACGATCATTCCCATCATAGCGCTGAAGAGGCAGTGTGGTACAATTGTTGTAGCAAGCAATTTCGGTTTCTGTCTGTATGTTGTACGTGTGAAAGGTGTCAATAAAGTGAGCAAATTTCACGGTATCAGTACATATACATATGCATAAGTACACGCAGCTGTGTGAAAAATTTATCGCAGAAAAATAACTAAGAACATGGAGGGAGAAATTTTAAACAAATCGTATACAAGTGTTTAAATAAAAATCCATTGGTTGGTGAAGAAAAAATTCTCATCGAAAATATATCAAAGTGGTTCTTTGCTTCTCACATTGTATGCTTACAATTATCTTAACGCGATTTAATTAACGGCAACCAAGAACAGTGGTGTAGTTCACGCACAGGTGCGGAAGTTAAAAAAAAGCAGACGTTTTTCAAATAAAACGTGTCATAGCAAGAAAGCATAAAATAAAATAAAAGAATCGCAGCAATCGTCTAACACGCAGTGGCCGTAGCAATCGTACGAGGGAAGCGCAGGAATCGCCACAGTAGTTGTCACAGGACCCATAACTGCATCGTAGTATAAAAACCACAAGCAAGCGAGGGAGATCAAAACAAAAAACCAAACCAACATTTAACAACAGTAAAAGGAAAACAAGTGAAGTTGAGTTAGCATCGCTTCACATAAAAAAGGAATTCTCATCGACACACAAGCAGAAGATGATAAGTAAGTGAGTAGTGTTGCACCATCCGGTATGTTGCGAAACAAAATGCTGAAAACAACTTTAAAATGCTGTAGAATAATATTCAAGAATGTTTGTCTCCCATTGCTAGGGCTCTGTTTCTTTTATGATATTTGAAACTCTTTCGCCACAAGCGTCATAAACTTTTGAGTATTATTTTGCTAATAATTAAGTTTGCCATAAAAGCTTAAGTACAAGCTAGACATTTGCAACATAGGACGAATCTTATTCTGGTTTATTTTTTGACTTAGAGAAAAGTTTCACTTGGAAATTCTCTCAACAGCAATATACAGTCTGTGTCAGAAGAAAAGAACCGGGTTTTTTATTATAACTGCAAGACATATTTGCTGAGTAATAGTCTCCCTCAAGGGCTACGATGCCACTACTAACTCAGATTAGTGTCGCTCGAAACTTTCCCGTAAGCGCAACCAAACAGAAATGATTGATAACTACGCGAAGCGTTTCGAGGCGGTATTTTTTTGCACGCATTTGAAAAGGCCGATAAAGATATGAAGAAAATCATTACAGAAAATGTTCAAATTCTATCTTACAAAGTATATTTAACATTCAATAAAATACACAAATAAATTTTAAAATGAGTAGGTACACAGGATAGAAGATGGGACCAAAGAATTTGGCGGTACTTGATTGTAAGGGCACAAGAACTTTATTAAACTAATCCGCTGGTGTCATTCAGAAATTAGGTTCCTTGTAGCGGTGAAACAAAACCAAAAAAAAAAGAAATGAACGTGAGACTAAATGGTTTGCAAATGTGAAAAATGCTAAAAGTGCCTCTAAGCAGCACTTTTTTACTGTTTTTGATCATGGCGCGCACTACCTTTTATTAATTTATTGAGTATTGCAGTTCGGGGAACTTTTGTATGAGTACTCCTCTTGTGGGAAGAGTTTGATGTAGGACCTGGCAATATTACGCATGCAGTGTATGCTTTCATTTGATCTGTTTTAAGCTCTTTGACCGATACAGGGATCTATTCGGTAAATAAAATCATAAAAATGGCAAAATTTGTTACAAACTTACAGGCGGGAAGGAAATTTAGTGTAACTCGCTTAAACACATGGAAATCAACCAGTCCTTTCTTCCGTCAAGTGCAGTTAAGTTTCGCCTAAAACATGAAAATTGAGAGAACTATCCTAATCGGGTGAGACTCGTAACGCCAATAAAAAATACTGAGAATTTTACTCTCCCTCTGGGACTGGAGAGGCGCACAAAGTACTTTCTGCGTGGTCGGCAATCATCCATAATATTTTCGACACTAAAGGAGTATAAAGCATAGGTTTTCACTGATCGATGTCCTTTCCTCCATACTACTCATCTTTTATATTTCCAAGGTCCCTCTAACCACCAGAAGGAGCGTCCACGATCTCTTTCGCTGATGATTGCCGGATATTGTTTTCAAGCTACGACATAACCTGTGTTCAAAGGTAAACAGTGTTTTCTCTGATCGTTATCGAGTTTCTGAATTCGGTTCAAAATTACAACCTGAAAAGTATAGTGAGAGCGAAAGATCATCGAAGTGTTGTGTATCTAAGAATATAACACTTGAAAAGTATATATGGAAGTCTCTTCGAACTCTTTGTTACCGAACGACATTTCACACAGGTTGACTCCCTATTCTAACTTACTTCCAGAAAGGATTGTCCGAGTGGCAGAGCCGTTAGTTCTAAACTGGAAAAAGAAACGAAGTGCCTGGTTCCAATTAGCTCGTCTCGACATCCACGTCACTTTCGGTGTAGTTCTAATTTTGAAATAGAAATTTGTTTATTTGGTAGCTAGCATTAACGGTTCGTATCTCCGTGCATGAAATAGCCAGGAAATGGCAAACCCCATAATTAATTATATGCGGCTCGGATTCGGTTTAAAACTGTAGGTCCCTCCATTTGTGCAACAACATCAAAGCGAACGCCACAAATAAGAGGTAGAGCTCGGCCAAACATCTAACAGACGTGTACGCGCCAATTATTATTTTTTTGATTTATCAACATTCCAATGCTAAACAATGACGTAGAAGCTTGGACCACAGTAATATCCAATAATACCTCGGACTGGTCGAGGAAAAGATTTTGCGGAAGATTTTCATACGATTTGCAGAATACTTCAGCGCTTGTGGCTAATCGTATGAAAATCTTCAGAAAAATCTTTCTTTCGAACTTTGAAGAGATTAAAGGAAGAAGGCCTTAATTTAACTAATATTTATACGTGGCACCAGTAAGAAAAGTCTGGTGTATTCTATTGAATTTGGCAAAATTGTCTAGGCAGTTACTGAATAAGGCAGTGAATAAGAACGGCCCAAAACAACCCAAATAAATACCCAAAACCCCAAAACCCAAATCTCAAAAAAATAAAATATTACTAAAAGTTTTTGTCAACCATCATGTAATTCATTTTTCATATTTTTCAAATCTTAAACTACAAGTAAAGAAAAGTTGGAAAGAATTCAGCTGCTGAAAACTACTCACTACAATTTTTTTAAGTCCAAAAGGAAAAAGAGAAATGTTGTAGTAGAGAGGGGGGTTGTTTCATGCGACGGAAGTATTCCGCACGTTCGGTTAGCATTTTTCATTATTTTTATTTTCTTTGTTTTTTTTTTTATATCATTGTTCTAACGCATTTGTCAACGGAGATCTTAAGAGGAGGTTAGCAATTTGACATCAGTGAGATTTAAGTGATTTATTTATTGTTGTTTAATACATTTTCACAAAAAGGTATGCAACGGCGCCACATTATCTACAAAACTCACCCAGGTACTAAAAATTCAAACAACTCATAAATATTACTAGGCCAAACGGATTTATCTAAATTCCTTTTAAATCAAATAACAGCAACTCTGTTCAGTCATATAATAAAGAACTGATATACAGTAAACTATTTTAGGACTATTTTCGCAAAAACTCACTCAAGTTTTATGACGCTTGGGTGAACAATGTCAAAGCAAGAAGAATACGAGCACAAAAATATAAATTTTTCTATTTGTACAGTGTATTTTTTACGAGGAGAAATTTTGATATTACGACAGATAATTTTGCAAGTCATATCATATTCGAGGTCTTATTTATTGTGTATCGCTCAATATCTCCCAAAACTTTATCACCTGCTGTTGACATCATCCATACGTCTGCACCATACAGCAGGACGGGAATGATGATCGTTTTCCGCTAAAGCCTGTCTGCTCTACCAGATTTACTTATATATGGTCTCATTTGGAGCGACACTAATCCACAGATATCTTATCGACTATGGATGCTTTAAAAAAATGCAGTGTTTGACGTGATTTGCAGATCATTGGCATAATCAGGCCACACTTAAACACAAATAAAAAAACAACTTTTATAACATAGAGGAAGCATATAAATAAATTATTTTAAGAACTATGAAAGAGTTGATGGCACGTATTTATTATATAGTAGAGGAAATACTTTACATGATTTGGCCGCAAGTGGGATTTTAATATTTTCAAATCTACGTATATAAGTACACTTACACTGCCTTAAATAACGTTAGCGCTAGGACTCGTTGACAAGTTTTGAAAATTTATTTGTTTCTTATTTTTTTAATATTTTTTTGTTTGTGAGAATTAATTTAGTTCATTCTTCATATAAATCCACGTTTCAAATTTTCTGCAAATTAAAAAAATAAAATAAGAAATTTCGAGTAAACAGTTTTATAGCCCATTGAATTGAAGTGGCTGAAAAATGGCGTTGCATTTTTTTCTGTTAATGGTGTTGGAATATCGAAAAAGTGCTCGGAATTTTACTGGAGCTAAATTACTCGTTATTGAGTCATAATTCTTTATGAACTTCTTTAAGAAATTTTGCATTCAATATGAAGCCAGTTACATATTTTTGTTGAAAAGGGTTTTTTTTGATATTCGAAACTTTTCTTCTTTCTTACTTTCGAATTGTGTTTCTTTAACGATTCAACTTTTTTCTGCCGTTCATCACTATATTCGTATATATGTACGAGTGTACATAATTGTGTACGTGCCAACTTCAGATTAGGTGTTTGGCCGAGGCTATTTTGCAATTTGCCAAATGGATCCCTATGGTAAAACATTTCATGGTAAAAATACACTCGGAGGCTTGCTTTTGCCTACAGCGGGGTGACCGGTATTAGAGAAACTTATTCTACCATTTCTTGCTTCATATCTAAAGTGGACATCGAACATGGAACCAAGCGAATCATCAGCACGCACAAGTACGTTCAGCTACGGCGCCCGCTCGTCAAGGCAATGTTATGATATTATGTTATATATCGGTAATGGGTGTTTTTTAGGGATATTTGTTTGTGAAATAAACGCATAAAAGGTAAACAAAAGGTGTAAAGTCACATGACCAGGGCAGGCAATTGACCGACTCATTCTTACGATGAGTGGTTTACAAAAAAGCTTGCCCCACTTAGTGTTTGTTTTTCGTACTATATACTCGGACCATACATAGCATGTGATGCTGGAAAAATTTGCAATTTAGTATAGACCTGACGAAGACAAAGTTTGTCTGCGTGCTCGATTATACCTTCAGCTGGCAAGGTGGCGAGCCACCTGCTGATAAGTGTCGCTTAAATGCGGAAATTATTTTATTTTTCGTGATCCCATTAAGTCAGAAGTGAGTACCTAAGTATGCTGAGGAAGCACTAATTCTCCGAAAGAAATCCATAATTTATAAATGTTTTTCGGATGTAAGCCTTCCATGGCATATCGAGTAAAATTTGCTAGAAAAAGTGGCTTACTTGAACAAATATGCCTGTCACAGGATACGCATCAAAAAATATACCCGTTATATAAGTTATATACATACATATACTCCTTCTACAATTTTTGTATTTTTCACTTATGCTGCATTGCATTTCTACTTCCGTATACTGTGTGCTTTTGAAGCGAGGGAGAAATGTCAACGCAGCTTGAGTGCTTTAATTCTTTCATTCTCACGTTCAAGTTATGTGAAATAACTGCAATTGGCTTTTTAATGGCTAAAATAACTTGAAGAAAAAGTTCGTCTTGCCAAAGTAAATATCATTTTCAGCTTGACTGTTTTAAATATAGGTAGCTTTTACGCACATACAAACATTTACTCGCATTCAGTCGTTGTTATAATTCTCCATCTAGCTTAAAAGAAAGTGTGCCGTTTGGTGAAGGAAAGTTTTAAGTGACAGTGTTGGGAATATATAGATGTGTACATACATATACATGTATATGAAAGTATTTAAGCATTTGAGTATTACAAAGTTGCGGTGAAAGCAGAACCTATTATTCAACAATTTAAATTCAACAGAAATAAATTTAACACATTTAAATATATTATATATCCACACTTACAGTCTGTGAAAAATATATAACAGTACAGGACCGTCTGTTTAATGGAAGCGTGACCGGCAAAATTCAATGAAATGGTTAAATTGCCGGTCTGGCACTCCTCAAGTAGCACTAAAGCGCCGTTTTGATACCATTATGAGACCTCCAACTGGCTGATATCTACAGCCAGCCAGAGTTGTTGATATAATGGAGAAGATTGATGGGATTTAGGTTGGCGCACTGCCCAAGCTGTCGAAGAAAGGAGCGCCCAATGACCTTAATCTTATAGTTGCCAAATTTACAAAAATACAAATTTACAAAGAAATAATAACCCTTCTCTGAAAGGTCCCCACAGCTTCTGCAATGGGGGTTAATTGGTAATCCTTCTCTGAAAGGTCCTCACAGCTTCTGCGATGGGGGTTAAATGGTAACCCTAGCTTTTCCGCGTGCGTGCTGATCGCCCAGTATCCGGTAAACACAGCTACGAGTTTAGAAATTGAATGGCGAGGAGTCCAAAGGACTTTCTGAGTCCTTCGTATATCCTATTGGAGCCAAAGGGTTTTCGAATAAGCACATGAAGAAATGGAGCTCCATCTTTTCTGCATTTTCCTGAGAAATAATTTGTGCAGTTCCCCTTTAACAACTGTCTGGGGAATGCCGATGACCAGGTAGGAGGTCTCTGAGGCCAAATACGTCCCCTTCCTGACAAGCTCATCAGCAATTTAATTTCCCTTTATGTTCCTATGTCCTGCAACCCAGATGAGGGAAATGTTACCTGCACACCACACCCAAGAAATTTGATCTCCTCCTTACAGCAGTTTACTAGTTTCGTTCTGCACCATGGCGTCGTCAGAGCTTTGAACGTGGCTTGACTATCGGAGAAAATGTTAATATCTCGCTCGGTCCCGCATTCCCTAAGCATTTTGCTTGCCTGCAGGATCACAAGACTTCTGCTAGAAAAACACTAGCAGTTTGCGGATGGAGAGGTCTGCCCGTAGCTCGGAGAAACATTGTGTTTACTGGCGGAAAATGCTACCTCGAGAGATTGCCTCCAGAGGCCAACCTCCTTTAACCTGATTGCACTTAGAGGTGCGATGGAAATAACGTAAAAGTCGATGGGAAGTAATTGCAAAAGGACATCCAGGGCACCACTGGGGCAAGTTTTACATGATCCGGTGATGCCAATGTATGCAGTCCTTTGCACCCTTCCCAATTTAGTGATATTATATCCCTTCCGAAGAGCTACCCATCAAACCAGGCACTCAGCTTCCTATGTAAACGCCCTAAAATGTCACGTGCAACTACAGTAAAATATTTGAAAAAGTCGAAGCCAAAAACGTTCACGATTTGCCAGACGAGGTTCTTGAATATACCCCACAAAGCAAGATCAGATGATCATTGACTTGTTTGCGACAAAGCCGTACTTATTGATGCGTGAAGCTCCAGCAGTTTTAAGGAAAAGTGGTGTTAATGTATCCAAAGACACGAATTAAGGACGTTTACGTGGAGAAGATCTCAAAACCGGAGTATGTTGAAAAACCCTCGGCTCTCATCATCACACATTAAAAAAATGATTGCATGGGCTAAGGCAAATTCAGAACGGAATTAGGCAAATGTAATATCCCAGGATGAATCTTCCTTTTGTGCAAATATTTGGGTATGTTGGTCCTGATGCACTCCTTATAATTGACAACTTCAACGAACTCTTAAGCATCCACTTAAGGTTCATGTTGGCGGCTGCTTCTCCGAAAAAGGATAAGGTACGTAGTTTTATAGCTCACTAAATTCTAATACAAACAATTTAAAAAAATTTTTTTTTTGCGCATTTTCTCCATATAAAAATTGACGGAATTTTTTGTATACTTAAATTTAATGAGCTTCAAAACTGCGTTTCCATTTTTTTTAACTCTTATTTATTTTTTTTTGACGTGATAACGTCTTATAATTCGATTTAACAGGCTGCACGCACGAAAAAATGTGTCGTTACCTTGCTCATTAGTGTTACCTTGCTCATTGCCGTTACCATGAATGAACTGCAAGCGAAAGCGCGGAACGAACGACAAAGCAAACAAAGCAAACGAACGGCAACGTTCGACATCTTGCTCTCTCCTACTAAAGTGAGCGTATATGTGTATGTATATGCGCATATGTACATATATAAATTCACGTATTTGTATTTGCATATGCCTTCTTATTGATTATTATTAATTTGATTTACTTGAAGAATTTAAAATAAAACCAAGTTTGTTAATAATACCTGTTGTTTTAATGTTATTAATATTTTTTGACGTGATAACGTCTTATAATTCTGTTATGTTATGTTATGTTATGTTATGTTATGTTATGTTATGTTATGTTATGTTATGTTATGTTATGTTATGTTATGTTATGTTATGTTATGTTATGTTATGTTATGTTATGTTATGTTATGTTATGTTATGTTATGTTATGTTATGTTATGTTATGTTATGTTATGTTATGTTATGTTATGTTATGTTATGTTATGTTATGTTATGTTATGTTATGTTATGTTATGTTATGTTATGTTATGTTATGTTATGTTATGTTATGTTATGTTATGTTATGTTATGTTATGTTATGTTATGTTTGTTATGTTATGTTATGTTATGTTATGTTATGTTATGTTATGTTATGTTATGTTATGTTATGTTATGTTATGTAATGTTATGTTATGTTATGTTAATGTTAACTCATTCTCTATATCCATACAAAATATCTATCAAACAAATAAAATTAAAATTTTCTTTTGAAAAATGCAACCATTCAATCAGTATTTTCTTATGACGTTATCACGTTAAACTATCGTCAGTAAACCGACTTTACAGACAACCTCTTTTTTTTTAGCTTTATGAATTATATCGAAATTGCCATGAAAACCTATCACCGTCACAAAATAAAAGCCAAACAAGCCACCTATCCTTCTTTAAGACGCTTACTTTGGTGCCACCCTACTATAAAAAACTATGTCAAAACTAAACATTTTTTTTGTATACTATTTGATGTCAATACCAACATACTATAAAATCAAAACGATCGCATTTTATTTTCTAAAAAAAAAATCCTAAAAATTATCAATAAAAAATTAGTATTTGACCAGACTACGTGCTTAAGTCACTTCGATCTTGCACTTTATTATTCCAAAATTTATTAGGCAATAAAATTTCATTCCCGAAATTTTATAAAAGTTCTGATTAAAAAATAGCGAAATTCTTAAGAAAATTTATGGAATTTTTTCTTAAACTCGCACGAAATTTGGAATTTGGATTTGTATGATATTTCTGGGAGAAAAATATATGCTTTTAAAAAATTATTAAAATTAAATTAGATTGTGTATATTATGGTTTTGTTTCTTATTTAATTACGAAAATTTGTTAATAAGTTCTACAGGAACTATAGTTTGTTAGCGCAGTGCCTATACCAGGTGGCGCAAAATTAATTACCCTATCGAAAGATTTATAATTTTCTTCTTCTGCTTTATTATAGGATTAAATCCTGTTCATCAACAATTTTATACCATAAATACAATTTATTTTGGTTATAAATAAATATCAATTGTCGATAGAGCTAAATTTCCAACACTCATTTCAGCGTTTGGGGGGCCATCCGGATGGCCTCGTAATCCTCGTTTTTCCCTTCGTGACAGATTTAGCCAACCTATTGTCAGGCATGAATAGCAAGTGATTTTTCCACTCCCTTCTTCGCGTTCGGCTCCATCTGGCAATGAATTGCGTGCCACATATCTCTCTAATATCTTCGTTTCGCATACGATCTCTGCGAGTATGTCCTGTGATTGGTCGCAATGTTACCATCTCAACCTTGGCATTGCTTGTTGTGTTTGCAGTTGTATCTGCTCGGTTTTCAACTGCATAGTATAGTACTGGTCGGGCGCATGTTTTGTAGATTCGGACTTTGCCTTTTAAGCCATATTAGATTGCGTAAGCATCCAAAAATTTGTGCTGCTTCATGTGATGGTTTACTTTTGCTGTTAAACCTTTCAAAATCATAATTGACACTAGTAAGCTATAGAGTTGCAATTAGATAGATTATTTTTGATGTAGAATGGCAATAACACACGTTTTTTCATATACTCGGAACCAATGGGATTATCTACCAGTAGGAACACACCAACTTTATTGGCTGTTACTTTAGCTCGAATAAATGATTTTTCCGGGATAACATTTATGTAATTCTAGTTGTATGTGGTTGCATTGCTTATGCATGTATATAAATATACATATATTGGTACATATATACAAAATATATGTAGGCATAAACATATATACCGGTACTTATATATATATATATATGTACCAAGATATATAAACATAGATTCAGGCAAAGAGTGCTTACTTTTCATCATAAATTCTTCTACTTACTCAATAAATAGTGAAAGAAACTTTCAAGGAATTGTTAGCAAATTCTTCGAATTATTCTGTCTACCGCGCAACATCAGCCTCATTTTCACTTCACGTCAAGAAAGTATTTAAATAATCCTTACCAAATTAGTAAAATTAAATTAAATTTGTCAGATAATTTTGGGTATGTTGCTTGCTCTGTGCCTGCAGCTATCAACCATGCCCCCCCTCCAGTACTTTATGCCTTACAAAAACTCTTAGATAGGAATTTACGCAAATTCATGCCGATGGTATTTTGCTTTGGTGTAGTAATTGAATTTTTAATGTGGGTAAAAAGAAACTGTCGGCAGTCTTTTGGGCTGCCAATAGCAACTGCGATAAAATAGTGATGTTCGGCAAAGGACAGGCAGAGAAAGTTTATAAAAAAAAAAAAGTTAAAAAACAGCAACGAAATAGACAGAGTTTGTGCGAAAGGAGCTGCTTATTGTAGATTGAAGATTTGTTTTTAGAATTTTAGAACTATTTAAGGAAAATAAATAGAGCAGTAATAATATTGGTGCTGCTTTATTAGTTTTAAAATTTTATGGCAATGCAGTTTTTATAATTAACTTCATTTGATCACCAACCAATTGGCTCGCTAAAATAGTATCGATTATTGGTTTCCAAGTTGTCAAATGAAGCTGATTTAAGCAAAAACCAGTGACGTGAAGTGACGACTGCCAAGCACAAAAAAAATAGGCCGATCTGACTGAAACTTGGTATATGTTCTTTTAAGAGATGCTACTAATTCAGAGATGCTACAATCCCAATACGCGCCAATAGTGCCATCTATCTGACTTTGCACGAACTTTACAAACGACCCTCGTACTCGTTTATACCATAGAATGAATAATACGCGTGAATGTAGAATGTAGAATACAGTTAATTGTGAATGAAGCATGTGTGGACTATGGAATGTAGTTAATTAACACTAAATCTTTTCTAAATATTTTAATTTTCCCGTAATTTGTTTTCAAAAATAAAAATGACAATAATAGCAATATATTTAGAAATGAACGAGTATGTAGAGTATATGTATTATCCCTACAGGAAATAATAAAACGAATGTGAACACGATTCGGATAAGAGGAAACATAAGTTGTGCGCGTGAAAGCTTAAATTATAGGCATATTTTTAATACTTAGGAGCGACCTCTCGCCGCGGGCCTGAAACACCAAATGATAAAAAAACGTTTTTCTATTAGCGGTCGTTCCTGGGCAGACAATGGTAAGCCTCCAAGTGTATTTCTGCCGTGAAAAAGCCCCTCATAAAAAGCAACTGCCATCCGGAGGCGCCATAAAACCGCCAGGCCCTCCATTTGTAGAATAACACCAGAAATAGGAAAAGGCCAGAATTAGGCCAAACGCCTAGTAAAGTGTGTAAATGACAATTATATACAAATTTATATGTATATACGATGTGGCACAATATTAATAATACAATTTCCTTTTTGAATAACTTTTTTCAAAATGAGAAGCAAAAATTGTATTTTTTCTTTAATCCAAAACCGTTATTTAATCATACCTCAAAAAATGTATAAAAGGAATAAAATGCAAATTTTCAGACTCAGCGATCGATTTTACATGAGAAGTGTATGGTTTGTTCTTGGGTAAAAAAATCAAAACTTACAGTGTTACATAATTGGCAAAACTCCCTGTTGCTTGTGTGTACGAAAGGAAGGAAAGTAATTGGCCCTAGGGCAACAATTAACGAATTACCTAACAGAGTATTTGCCGAAAAAAAAATTAAGTGCGAGTATACATAAAGATTTGTGCAAAGCGCTACAATGAAAAAAAAACGACTATTGGTACGAAAAAGCGACATTGGTGCTTTGATGTGACGTGCCCTTAAGGCATAAACGGGTCAAGCATTCGAATCATAGTAGCTGCTCGATTGATCTGCCAATTGACGTGCATGGGCTTACAAGCACATCCAATATAAATGTTGTAGCAACAGCGCCAGAAACAGCAAGAATAGAAAGGCAGTCTATATAGTATACATATGTACATATTAGAAAAAAAAAAATACTAAATGTATCTATTATCGACATGATAAAAATACGTTAAGGCAGCGGTTCGCTAACTTTGAGTTGCGACGCCCTGGGGTATGCTATGTGTGTGCACACAAAGGTAGCTAGCATTTGGAAAAAAGCTTCCTAATAAACTGCTGCTGGGAAACGAAATGCGTATTGCAGCAGGCTGATAAAATGTATATATTTCGAAATAAAGGTGTTATTATAAAAAAGAAAAATCTAAGGAGAAGTGGAGCAATTCATATTGAGAGTTTGTGGTATTTTGAAAGGCCGCTTCCACCAAAATCGGCTTAAGAACTTGTACTTGATTGCTTTTGATATTGGTGAAGTAAAAAAAAGGTGGACAAATTTTCACTTTTTTCGACGAATAAATTATTATAATATTCTAATTATTTAATAATTATCGATAATTTTTATCCATTTGATAGACAAATCCATAATTTTGTCATCTAAGAAGTTCTCTTCCTTATAGGTGAAAAACTTAAACAACGCATTTTTACAAACTTCCTTTAAAACCAGTTTCAGCACCATCAAGAACATTTTACAAATGCATCAAAGACAATAATTGTTTATTAACAGTCTGTACCATACGGAGGGAACAATAGATTTTTCCATTTAAGCTGCCAGAGACTCTGGCATGTATTTACGAATATGTGCGGCCTGGCGTTGTCTTGTTGAAAAACAAAATATTTCTTATTCGTCCTCTTTTAACGGATCTAGTAAGTTACTGATTCCGATTTGAGCATTACTGCCGATGGGAGTAGCTCATTACGGTGATGCCATAAATTCCATTCAAAACACTGCAATGCCTTCTTGATCGTGCATTTGGGCTTAGCGATAGTTTGGACTGGCTGACTAAGACTTGAATTTCCGGTGAGCCAGCAATAATCCCTTTTCTATAGCTAGCTATATTGTCTGCTTCAAAAAGAATTTGATTCCCTTTGCTTCAGCAAAGAAACGGCCTTTTTGAGGTCAACTCGGGTGGGGTCCATGCATCGATTTTCTTCTTGGGATCAGCGCTATGCAAAGTAGTTGAATATAGTTTTCGAGTTGAGTGCTTACATGCTGACCCCACTCAAAGATTTCCAGGATTTTATGGACATTTCCACCGACTGGTTTATCAAAGCTTACCTAATTTTTGATGCTCATATAACCAGACCGGGTACTGATACTGTATTGGGTTCATAAATATTTGGTTTTAACCAACTGCTAAAAAATCGGTTTCCGATTGTAAAATGACATATAGTATGATTGGGTGCAATATTTTTATATACCTATACCATGGGATATGACTCAGTAAAGCAGAGTAACGGAAAATCGTCAGAGTTTTATTTTTAGTACCTAATATTAATCAAATACTTCCGTTAAATACCGATTTTGGTAAATATTTTAAAAATAATCGTGATCAATATGAGGGTGCTAGAGATTTATTCTAACGAACTTCATACCCAACTACACTTTTAATAGTCGAGATGGAGTTACTGTTAGGACTATCCGGTGTTAAAAACCTAAAACTAAGATTCGAGAAAGTCCATTTATAAGTATATACGTATATACATATATTATATATAATTGGAGCTTACACCTTTTTTGGGTGTTTGGTCGAGCTTCTCCTTCTATTTGTGGTGTGTGTCTTGATGTTGTTCCGCAAATGGAGGTACCAACAGTTTCAAGCCCACTCTGTACGGCAAATGATTTTTTTAAGTGGAACTTTTTCCTGGCAGAAATACACTCGAAAGTTTGCCATTGCCTACCAAGGGGCGACCGCTATTTGAAAGATAATTTACATTTTTGAATAATCTGTTTGAAGAATATCCGACTCTTAGTATTTTAGATTTGAAAACTTTTTTATCGTTTGTTGCGCCGCACTTATGTGGAACAGGCTTTTCTGCAGATATCAAGTTGAAATACAGGTCAAAATTAAGGGGTAGAAAAGTGAGTAGCTACTTTAAAACTTTTGTCTTGATTTAGGAAATTATGCCAGAAGTCCTTTGAATTCTATTAAAGTAATGAAGAAATTCTTATCAACATCTATCAAAGCAACAACATGCAAATGCCAGAACATTCTTTTAGAAGGGTATCGGCAAAGGAAAGTAATGCTGTAAAAGTTGTTGCTGTAATAAAATATTGAGAACCACTGCATTAAGGGCTAGATTTGGAGCATTCTGCTACCCTTATAAAAAAGGATGCATCGTTTCGGAAATTTTAGCAGCTGCTTCCTATGTATTATATTGCAGTAAGCTACTGTGAGCCTCTTCCACTGTGTTGGTGTGTCTCCTATGTGAGTAGAAGGGCGTTACGCTTGGTTCTAATTTTATTGAGCGAATGCTTTGTTGGTGTTAGTGGCTGTGACTGCTGGTGTTGCTGTTGTTTTCCATTGTACTCTCTTATAGATATGTTTGCCCTGGAAAATGTTTCCGGATTCGTGTCGGAACATGCGTTGCTCATCGTGATTACTACATACACATAAACATATGTACATGTTTATGCACACAAACAGCTAAATTTGCCCCTTGCAATGGAAAAAGCAAGCAAGTAGCGGGTGAAATGTTGCCTTTAAGGGTTTTCTCATGTTTTCAATATCCGTGCTTACTAAGAATCATGTAAGAACAAATGTGGAACATTTTATCAAAAATTATAATACAATGGGCTTATTAGCCCGAGTGTTTTAGAAGCCACCAAATCTCCTGGTGCTCCTTGGCTCGACCTTATCAACCGAAGTAATGTGTGTACAAAGCTTCATTAAAATATGTTACGAAATTAATATGTCAGACGGATGGACAGACGGGGATGCGAAGCTATATCGATTCCCCTTATCATTCTGAACAGTTTGGACTATACTTATATACTTTATATTATATATCATACATAGAGCCCTTCAAAAATATCATACCTAGATGTGAGTAGTGAATAATTCCTAGACGGTACCTTTTTTCAAGTAATATTCGACGATTTCAGAAAGTACAATTTTAACCATAGATGCTTACACGATAGAACAACGCATTAAACTTATTGAAATCTATAGTATTATGAAAGTGGTTGATCTTTATAGAAAAATTTATTGTAAAATTCGTAAACTTTTGGGTGCAAATATTCATCTGAATGAGTCGACAGTTCAAAGGTTGGTGAAAAACTTTCAAGAAATTGGTTCAAGAACTGGTTCAAAGATAAAAAAGGACTGTCAGACCAAAAACTGGACGTTTTGTTGAGAATATTGCTGGGATAGCGCAAGGTGTTGCCGAACAGCCTTCAGCATTGATATCTCGACGTTCTCATTTTATGTATTTTCTCACATACTCGTATAATTTTTAAGAGCCGTGTTTTGAGTAAAAATAATAAAACTTGAAAGAATCTAAGTTCTTTAAAGCTTTAATTTAAAAAAGTATGATGAACTTAGAGTTGCACCAATTATGTGTACGAGTCTTCATCTTGAAAGCTGCATATTTACAGGGATTATCACCATCTAGTTCGCGAAAATAGCAGGCCACTTGTTTCCAGTATACAGTGAATGTTCTTAAGTCCTATCTATCCAAGTTTACGAACGTATTTGATGCGCTTCTGTGGGAAGGTTACACTTTTCAGCCTGCCGTTTGAAGTACTTGTCCTCCCAGTCTGTGATAAATTCCTCTATATATGTTTTTGTGAGTGAGCTATACAGTTGTGTAAATTAGCGAAGAAATATTGTGTCAACTGATATGCTCTTTGAGATACAATACATAGAAATTTATTTATATAAAATTTTCGAAACACGATTCTAGGCGCTGCCTTAATATGGCTCGTCGTCCCGCCTGTTTAAGTTGTTATGCACCAGTCCAAGCAATATTTGAAACTGAAAGTGAAACTGTTGGTCTGTTGGCAAAGTGTCTCGATGGATACTTAAAATTATATGACAACGACATTTCATTTAAAAGATACGTCGGGTCTTTAAACTTAGGTACAATACGAAACTATGCACTTCTTTACATAATTTTTTCAAATATCAATAAATATTCCCGGCTTTCTGTCAAGTGAGTCGGGGCCTATTAAGATCTGCAATAAGCTTCGCCATGTCGTGAATATTTATGAACGCTAGAGATAGAATAAGATTTTAGTTGATAAATAATAGTTGAAGTCCAGTTTTGTTTTGCTACATTGGGTATTACAAGTGTATTATGGACTTAATAAGCAACCATTCTGAATAACCTACTTTGCGAAGAAATGCACGTTTTTATTAGTTGGAAAAAACCATATGGTCATGTCTACACAGACTCATTTTATATACACACAATTTCACTTATTTTTTTATATATATACATCTGTACGCACATTTTCACAGCTAAACAATAAAACACTAAACATACTCAGCAACGGATTTTGGTTTGAAGCTCACAGTCGATAAAGTTTTATCAGTTACGCTCAAGCTTTCCACCATATTTTATTTTGCTTTTATGTGTTTGCCTTCTTGGATTAAATAAATAAGGAGGAGTATATAAGTACATTAGACCGGATCAGTCTCCTTATGACAGAAAACAAATTTTGAATTCCCTCTTCTACTTTAGAAGCTTAATTTGAGAGGATTTTAAGATGATACAAGTGAGTCTTAAACATACAAGGTGAACTTCAAAATAAACAAGACTGGCGTCATAAAAATGTTTTTGATGGCGCCATCTTTTTAATGAGTTAGTGCGTTGGAAGTTACACTCCTAGCTGACTTCCAGTGAAAGCTTGGTGACATTCGGTTTAGTGGAAGCGAAGTTATTGCGTCTAAAGTGTCAGTATGTCTGTGTCATCGGCACAAAAATGAGTTTCGAACAAAAGCTAAATAAAATTTTGTTTTAAAATCGGTAAAACGTTTACCGAAACATTTGAATCGACGAAAAAAATTGCGATGATTGCGTACCTCGTGGCAGAGTTCATAATGGGTTTACACGTTTCAGAGATGGTTATGAGGACATAAAGGACAATGAACATACGGACCGCCCAAAATCAGTAATCACCGAAAACTCCATCGAAATTGTTCATAAATTTATCAAAAATGAACCGAAATCATCACTTCTAAATACTAAAAAGCTTAATTTTATGAAGAGTAAAAATGAATTTAATGGGGTAAAAATTGAGTTCTTTGGACTTGGTAAGTTAAGGAGCTTATCTAGACTAAAAGTATCTAATAAAATCTACCTGATAAAATAAAAACGGTAAAAATTAAAATTTCAGCGATAAATCACATTTTGAAATCGAGTATTAAATAAAAGAGTTGGTTTTGGCTGTTTTTGGTATTCGCCAAGGACGAACGTTTTTATAAATTCTAAAATCCTGTCAAAGTAAACTTCCTAACTAGTTTTACTTATCCGATGGTAGTTTTACTTATTTTAGAAAAAATCGTAATGGATTACAGCTCGAGTATCCCAAAAACCTGTCGCCATAACCTCTTTGGCCAATTGGTTAACTATCTTGAAGCGATGCAAAAACTCATTCGGATTGCGATTGAACATCGAAAAATTGGAGCAATTTTGTTACCCATTTTTATAATATACATATATAGATATTCAAATCGCTTACGAGTTTGCGCACTTTCATTCATCGATGGTCCAAAATTGTAATTTGCATTTTATTGACCTTTTGTTTGTGCGATGACATCAAGTGAGCGATAAGAATGTTTGGCATTCCTCTTGTTGATATGAAAGCACAGGAATTAAGTAGTAAGAAGGCCAATCTTCTACATCTATGAACACAGGAATGTTGTTTTTAGCCACTGCTGGGCGGTTTTCGCCGTATGGGATAGAGCTGAATCTTTTTGGAATGGATCTAACGCTCTTCATTGAAGAGAGTACTGCTCAAGTGCTTCATCATGTCTTCTAAGGCATCCTTCTGGTACACTTCTGACCCGTTCTTAACCCCTTTTTCGCAGAAATTTCTATACAAGACACTCCCCACCAAATGGTGACCACCTGAACTATTGAAATAACATTTTTTGCGTCTTTTGAAGTTTTATCATAGATTTTGTCATTTTGCTTATTAAAAACATCTTTAACAGTGAAAATTTGTTCATCTGTGAAAAGAATATTTTCATAGCCGTTGACCGCGTGTCATCAAAAAAGCTGTTTGCATCTGTCGAGTCTGATTTTCTTGTTAAAAGGTGACCAGTTGAGCGACATAAGGCTTTCATGTGGAAATCATCTCTAATTAGTCTTGACATGGATCTGGCTGATACATTCATTTTCCGGGACATGATTTTTTGCTTTCTAAGGAGATTTCTGCGAATTCTTTCGCTTTGGTTTGGGAAAAACAATTGATCGTGCGGCAATAAACATTTTCGAAATATTAAGTTTTTTCAACAATCACCGCAAAGCGATTTTCTGTAGCTCCACACTCTATGTTATTGTTAAGAAGCGAAATTTGCCAACAAAAAGAAGAATAACGGAACCTTTTTTTGCGACTTTTTCTCACCGTATGTATTGTAAAATTTGTCACAGAATTTATATTTTAAAAATCATCATAAACTAATAGAAATCATCAATAACTGTTCCTTCCGATTTTACTTTAGTTTACGATTTTTCGCGTTTTGTTACCATCTCATCGTTTAAAAAAATAAAAAAATTGTATGTAGCTTACATTCGAAAAATTATTTTATATCATTTATGCCTGGTTATGCGAAAAGATATAAACTTAAATTAAAGAGGCAGGCGGATCGCGGGCTCAACTACGGGAGGGTAAAATTTCATAAGAAGGAAAAAAAATTTAAAAATAAATAATAATGTTCTTAAGTATCTGGGTTGACTTTCCCTCTATTTCTGTATGAGTACATATAAACTGTGTTATGGAAAAGAGGCGAAACGCGAACTAATCAAGATTCTGAATTCACCAGAAGTATACCGGCTTAGCATTCGGAGGATTCTGTTGGAAGGGTATGCGTAAACACATAATTGTGTGTGTATTTGTTACAAAATAACAATATAAATTTCAAAGCCTTTGAGTGTTTGACATGACATATAAAGTATTTCCCCGCCAAAGAAAAATTAGGGGTGTAGGGTAAACAGTGTGAGAGGTTTGCCCACATCCTTCTGAAGGGCAGCAGCATGACAATGACGGAAGCGACCGGAGCATGAGGATGCCATGAAAATGCCAAATTATCGAATAGAAAGAATGAAGAATATATGAATAGAGCGTTGTATATTTCAAAATATAGAGGAAAATATGTAAACAGAAAAAGCAGAGCAACAGCGCTAAGAGGCGATGGAAAAGTAACAGCAATATGTCGATGTCACATCCAACTGCAATTACAAACAAGATGCACGCATATATATACATATAAGCATGTATCGGGTGTTTTTTTTAACTGCATGAGAACTAACAGTGTTGACATATCTGTTCTATGAGATTGGGTAAATCATCATGAATTATTAAACGTCAGAAAAACGCTGCCAAATTATAGAAATTTACTTAAGGGGTTAGGGGTAGTCAGAGGCCCGAAAAAAGATGATTTTCAATAATTTTTTTATAATTTTTGCTAGTCAATTGCTTTATTTTACAAAAATAAAAGCATAGCTTTAATACATCATGTTTCGACTTGACTTTAGCAAAATTTCAAAAAAAAAAAATCAAACTTGTAAAAGTTATCGCTATTTGTGTGGAGCCCGTTTCTGCAAAAGTCCCTTGCGGTGATCATTACAAGTCCTTGGAGATTCATCTAAAATCAATCGGGAAAACAAGAGAAATTAATTTTATTAATAAATAATCTGGTGCTTTGCAATATTAGCAATATGACCATTTCAGGAAATATTTTTCAGATTTTCGAGAGAAATATACCGACATTGTTTAAAAAAATCGACATTTTGAAAAACAAAAAATCCTTCGATCAGGCACGAGTTTTTTATGTTTTTCAAAAGGAGTTTACACTTTTATTGAAATCTACCAAGCGGTTTTTAAGTTACATTGATCACCAGTTAAAAAAAAACGTAGTTTTGTGAAAAACGCATTTAAAGTTTTTGTTTTTGTTTTTTTTTTGCCCACGCGCCTTTTGTTAATTGTTGAATAACTCGACGAAAAGTATTCGTCGGATTCTTTTAAAAATTTCACATAATATTTTAAATATATTTTTTGAAAATTGTGACTACCCCTAACCTCTTAAAAAAAATTTGTTTACGAAGTGCATAGAGCGAAGTGTGGAAGAACACGACAAAATTTCGAATTGTCTTCAACGTACGTGCCTATAAAACACACCTCGTGCAAGAATTGAAGCCAAATGACCACCATGTGCGTCGCATTTAAAGTTAGTATTCAGATCTATTGGAAAAAGTAATTAAAAATTGGACGAAACGAATGGAACATGAAACTCATAGGCGCGACGGATATATGCCGGACGTTATACTTAAAAAAAAAAAATTATATGAAATTACTTACCGGATTATAATAAAAAAAAATTCATTCTACCATATATCTGTTTTATATTATCGTTTTAAGAGACCATCGTGTATAGCTATAGTTGCCAATTATGTCAAAAATACTTACTTAGTCTTAACATTTAACCAAATATTGCTCCACAAATCAACACTGCTTAAAATTAATAAACAAATTTTATGAACAAGACTAGCCAAATGTACGGAAAAAAATTCATTATTTCATTAAGTGGCTCATTTCCGATTAAGTAGCTTCTTAGATTGCTAAAAATCCGGGGGAGGACCGCACTTCGAAAAATACCTTGTTTTGCCTGAATTTTTGTCCGACGGTATGTTTGCCCTTTAAGTTTTCGGAGATTCGCAAAAAACTGAGCTTTCTAAGAGTGACTCTCATCTAAAAGTTGCACACTAAGAGGCACCTTTGCCGTCTTTAAGGACTAAAATTATATACCAGACACAGCCAAGAGTTTCTCTAATCGAGATCGAAACATAGACTAATTTACTTATACCTATAACTGCGAAATTACAATATAATTTGTATTTTTTATAGTAAATCCAGAATTGAGGTTAAGAATAAAAATACGAAAAAAAATATTTGGATGCTCCTAAACTATTTTAGTTATTAATAAAATAATAAAATAAAAGAGATATTGTGGCTGTTATCTCCTAAACGGTTTGCTGTTTTCAATTTTAAAGCTCAAGCGCCGTAATGAAAAACCCTATACATACGAGTATGCACACTTGTCAATGACGGCCAGAAGCTGTGCGTTTATCACAATAAGCGACGCTTTCTTTCTTTCTTCTACACAAATAGTCAGTACCCAGCATTTGACTTGACAATATGAGGGGCGAATCCTTGCTATTTCGCACGTACGCACAAATACATTCTCATTCTGCATTTTTATTATATTTTATATTAACGCGCAGCAGTTGACAAACGCCAAAACACAGCAAGCCAAGTTGAACTGTGTACGAGTATTCATATATAGGTAGGTAGGTAGAGTGGCGTCGGACAGCGTTGTCTACATGTTTCAGCGGGAAATTGTTGTGAGCGCCTTATTAAATATCAACAGAAATGTCTAAGCCTTTAGCTGACAATGTGGCAAATGCCGTTGTAAACAGATTTATATTGTTTGGTGACAACACAGTCGCCTTCGTATGTATTCCTAAGTTTATGTGTGTATTCTTAAATCTTTGCATTCCTTCCCAGAAACCGTGGTGGGAAAATATAACAAATGCTGCAGTGATCAGGACAAAGTAGCGGTGTCTCACCGAGTAAAAGAAATTTAGAAGATTTTTCTCTTCATTTTCTTAAAAGCATTGGACATTTTCATTTTTTTTTTTTGCGTTAATGCTGTCTTATCATTACTGAAAGTAAAAGTAAATATCAAAAACTAGCAGGCTTACAAAAGGATCTGCTGTGATTTCTATGATTTGTGAAATGTTCACAGCCGACGACAAAATATTCGAACCAAAAGTCAGGATTTCGTGGTGCATTACTAAATTACTAGAATAATAGGTGTATTAACAAATTGATTGTAGGAAAAAGAGTAAGGGAATAGTTTAGAAAACAGATGGATTAATACGTATCACGACCGCTAAATTACTTCCAATTTTGAGTGATGGCCATCTTTATTTTTACTTTTACACGCCCCATTGCTTGTCTGTTTGTATACTGCAGCTGTTTAGTTCACAAGTGTCAAATATTATTGGCGTACGACACCGTTTATAAAAATTATAAATCTTTCGTTGAGTAATAAATTCAAATTTTGCGCCACCACATACCAAACGGGACAAAATCGTATTATAGAGGATATCTTTAAGTCCAAAATATATTGCTAGGGTGTCTGCCACGTCTTCAATGATTAAAACATTTTGGATTATTACGCTCAGTGGTGGATGGATGGGGTGTGAGTTGCAAGTCCCACTGGGGAAAGCCAAACCCAATATTTATTTAGAATCAATATTCGATATGTTTTGATTTATCTTCGGAGTTAGCCAATTTCTGTTTAATTCTATGCTTGCAGTTGTGTAGCTTGTGATTAAAATGCTGAGAAAGTTTAAACAACCCAAAGCTTCTGACAAAATTGGGCATAGAATAATAACATGCCCGTTTTGTGTGGAAAGATGGGACCACCGGAGCGTATGCGGTTGATCAGAGTTTGCTGCCAGTAATAAAGGGCGTAAACGCTCATATGTTCATTTTGAAGCAGAAGGTTCCCTATATAATAAACATGGGTCCAGCAACATAAAAACACTATCGATTAAAAACACAAAAATCCTTGAGTAATGATTTCCTAAACATGGACCACAGCTGTGAATGATTGAGATGCAGATAAATGGGTTACTTAATATTACAATAATATTACAACATTGGCCGAGCTCCACAAATGGAGGGTTCTACAGTTTTTTATGAGAAGATTTTTCATGGCTGAAATATACTCGGAGGTTTGGCATTGTCTGCCGAGAAGCGACGGCTTTAGGTCTTTTATGCCCGGAATTTCGAATCCGGGCACTGCTCACTTTTCGATGGAATTTCGGATAATTTTCATGCATTTCAACGATCTAATCAGCAAAGACACGACGTTGTTGATGATCGGCCGGCTTGAGCTCTTATGTTAACTGGACTTTATAAGCCTTAAGACCCAAACCTTTATACAAATTACGTTGTAATGACATTTGTGGTATGCCTAATTCCAAAGAACGGCGAGGAATGGCCAAATCTGGGTTTTCTTCAACACTTTCGGCTACAACAGCAATATTTTCGGCTGTTCTTGAGCGATGTGCACGGATATTACTTTTCACATCACTAACTTGTCCCAACAGCTCGAATTTTTTCACCAATTTCTGTATTATATATAATGACTTACCAATAATATATAAATGACTTACCAGGTACTGGATCTCAAAGTGTTAAACAAAATATTAGTTTGGGAGAAAGAAATCCATTATTTTCTCAGTAGGTTGCTACAGTGATCTATATTTCGTAAAGCCTTGACCAAACAATTTAACGTTTATGCTTGTTTTCTAGGGGAAATTTTACTCCCTAAAAACTTGTTTGCTATTTCTTCCATCCAGTTGAACGGTCGATACTTGACGCTTATTGGGCAATTCGAAAAATTTTAAATAAAGGTTTGAATTTAATATTTGGTTCCTCTGAAGAAATAATATAATATATTTTGAAATCGGAAATCTAGTAACAAATAAATAAGCAAATTCTCATGACATAGCGGCAAAAGTACAATTAGATTAGAAGGCAAGTTACATAAAAGTAGAACAGTAAACTATTTTAAAGAGAAATATCTTCGATTCTTTTTCGCAATTAAGAGAAAATATACTTTCTACTTTTACTTTCTTTCTTAGTGTGCGTAGCGATGCCTCCATCAATTTCCAAACGTGCTTCGCTAGAGTAGTAGTTTACTCTGATTTTCCACGGGTTCCTGTACGTATTTGAATATAACTCGAAAGCTTATGGGATTTCTACTATGAAACTCTCAGGAAATACTGAGTACAGTCTCAGCTGTTATGAAAAATAAGATGCATATTTGAAGAAGAAAAACAGTCTTTTTCAATTGACAAAAACATTTTTTTTACCAAAGTTAAAAAAAAAATTTCTAAAAAATTTCAAAAAAAAATTTTTTTAGATGTATTTAATCATGAAATATTAAAATAAATGTTTTTGAAGAAGATATTTCACTTTAACAGACTGTAAAGAACTCTATACAAAAATTTTCGAATTGGGAATAAATTTGAATATTATAAATTTTTTTCCGAAACTTTTATTTTTATTATAATCCACAGTGTACACAGTGAATTAGTCATTAACAATATGCTTATGTGACAATTAGTAGTGAAGTGATTTAGTAGTTTGTTTCCATTAATAACCATTTTTTCTATTACACTTAACGAAAATTGTCAACCAATACATGCAAATAATTCTCAAACAAGCAAGTATACATTTTTTTGTTTTAGCTACTTGGCTCACTGTACATAGCACACCTTGTTTTAATCAAGCTTTCAAACCAATTTTCAGGAAATTTAATGTTCAAAATACTTGCATAATTTGTCGTGAAGTCGTTCAGATATGTTAATAACAATGATAAAGTCGGATTATATTTGGTCGGCTTACGAGTAATTTTTATTTTTTTATTTGCAATCCATTGAAATTTTTTTTCAATATATTTTTTCCAAAAACTTGAATATACACAGTTGGATTAAGTCTAACCAGCCATCGATTGAGAGTACAAAAGAACTTGTAAACTAAAATTTTCTAAAGAGATTATCTAAATAATTTGGTGGCATGCCCACTCACATACATAGTCTCATCTTCGCATCTAAGACCTGTTAGAAGTATTAATAACAGCTATCGGAGCTTATATCTGTAGCAAGCACACAGATGCATCAACCAACATATTTGATTCAGCACGCAAACATCTATAATTATCTTCAAGTGTATATACTATACTGTAGCACAAGATTACTATATAAGTACAAGATACATCCTTTACCACTTGCACACTACTTTGTACATACTCACTAATACATATAAATAAATATGTAGCTTTAGCTTTACAAAGTCAAGTCGCGGCATTTATTTAATTGTTATTGTATGCTCAAAACGTGCAGCACAATGTTGCAACGAGTCACTTTATAAAGTTGTCCACCGGTAGTTTTGCATATCCCATAACGCTCATTAGTATCATTCTCATACGAGTATAATGAACTGTCAGTTAGCTCTTTGACCGTTGGCGACCTCCGTGAAATGAGCGCAATGTAAGAATTGACATAACTAGCACTACCATATAACTACTGCATTATCCTTTGCCGCTTACATTCCTTTTCTTCCCTCCATCACGTAAGGCCACTAATGGAAGCACATTTAAACGCTTTGTTTACCACAATTCCACTACAATACATGCAAGTCAATCTACTCGGATTAAGTAGATTTTCATTGTTATGATGTAGAAATTTTGCAGCAAACAGTGGAAAGATGCATTTTATATTTATATGTGTGTACATACATAGTTCTATGGTTTCAGCCTAGCCGCTTGAAGCGTAATTGTAATTACAGCAAGTTTAATAAAATGATGTTTTTGAAAAGAATAATCAAGAAGTCGAAATGAATATGAAAGTTGTGGTTCATAGATGTAGCTTTTCTTGCTGTTTTTGGTTCTGTTAATTTTACTTAACAGATTTTGCATTTCTACTGCCTCTTAAGTACGTAGAGAAAATGCGTTATGGATTATCAAGAACTCGAACAGCTATCTGTGGAATGTTTTATAATATAATTTTTTAGATGTCTAATGGAAAAATATTATATATAAATAAAGGGCCTTTCAAAAGACGCGCCTGGATGTTGTTTTAAAATAAAATACTAGGTCGCTCAGTAAGTTTTGCGGTTCGATAAGAGAGAGCGTTGCTACTAGCTTATATTTTTTTGGTATGTTGGTACACTTTTCACATGAACGTATGTAAAGTTTATTTCATTATTTGCTTGTACGAGTATTTTCTACAATGGAAAAAATCAAGTATTGCGTAGTGATTGAGCTTTAATTTTTGGAAGGTTTAAAAGCAAAGAAAATGTATAAGGAATTTTCGCCATCAATTAGTTCAGCAGAAAGAACCCGAATTTAAACGTGGTCGTACGACCCTTGATGTCGATCCACGTCAAGGTCGTCCAACAACAACAACAACACCAGAAATCATAGAAAAAAACACCCTCTGCCATTCGGAGACGGCTTGAAACTGTAGGCCCCTCCATTTGTGTAACAATATCAAGACGCATGACAAAAACCGAAGGAGAAGCTCGGCCAAGCACCCAGAAGCTGCACGCGCCAATTATATACATTCAGCCAAAAAAGTACCGGGAATTGTTCAATAAAACGCAAAATAATTGTTTTATCATCAAAATTTATTTTGTCGCCTTCAAAATAGGCTCCATTTGAAGCAATACACATATGCGAACGATTAGTATAGTCATCAAAGCACCTTTTAAACGCGTTTGAAGAGATCTTCCTCTGATTTTTCGGCGAATTCTCCTTAATAGCCTCTATCGACTCAAAGCGGCGTCCGCGGAGCAGCAAAACCTTAAGTTTTGGGAAAAGGAAAAAGTCACAGGGGGCTAAATCCGGTGAATACGGTGATTGTTCGATGCTATTTGTTGAGTTTTTGGTCAAAAAAGAATTCACAATAAGAGCGTTGTGAGACGGTGCGTTATCATGGTGCAAGATCCATGAGTTTTCTTTCTACAAATTGGACCGTTTTCTACGCACATTCTCCCTCAAACGTCGAATAACTTTCAAATGATATTCTTCATTTACCGCCGAACCATTTAGAACGAATTCTGAGTGCACAACACTATGATAATCAAAGAAAACGAGTAGTATGACCTTCACTTTTGAGCGACTTTGACGTGGTGTTTTGGGTTTCGGCTCATGTGGATATCGCCATTCAACCGCCTGTTGACTGGTTTGCATATCAAACTCATATACCCACGTCGCATAACCTGTTATGATGCGCTGGATAAACGTTGAGTGTGAACTCACTTGCTCAAGTATATCTTCAGCCACCTTTTTCTGATGAATTTTTTTTATTTTTATTTCCCTTTTTAAATTACAATCTGTTAAATTTAAACAATAAGTAATTATTTTTGAAGCAGTATTGGAATTTTTTGTTCTCTAACCAATGCTAGATAAACATTCAATTTTGCTTCAGATTATGCTACATTATATTATTTTCTAAGTGTTATAATAATTATTATTTTTTTCTTGTTTTGTTAAATTGTGAGTTCTGTTTGAAAGAAATTCAACTCTCTTGGAACGAGTCGAGCAGCCATGCGTCTAATGCCCAATTGATGGTGTAAAATGTTGCGAATTGATTCGTAAGACACGATAAGGTGACGATTTACCTCTCAAACTTAAATGATGATTTCCAGCAACATTTCCTTGATTTTGTCGACGATTTTATCTGTTGCAGACGTTGATGGACAACCAGATCGGGGAAAATTTTCCATGTCTTCTCGGCCCTCTCGTATAGCCATGTTTTTGATAAAGAACACTCGCCATAGGCTTTCTGCAACATTTTTAACGATTCGCCGATTCGCGAAATCCCGTTCAAAATACAAAATTTAAGACAAATTCTTTGTTCGATATTTTTATTCAAAGTGGAAATCGCAGAGCACACCTGCGGTTGACTGATATAATTAAATGCCAAAAATAATTCACAGATCACACTCAAACTCTGCGACACTATAGAGGATCGTTGCACCAACATTCCAGCAAAAAAAAAAATTTAGACATACTTTTCACATTAAATTAACAAATTCCCATATTTTTTTGATAGAATATATATATATGTACATAAAACGTGTTGCAAATTTTACGAGCACTGAGTTGCATATTTTACGTGCACCCAATTAACGTGCCCCTGGGTAGAAAAGGAAAGTTCCTCTTTGGTATTGATCAAGTAACAAATGTACAGCCTGTAACGCTGATATACTCGTATGATGCATAAATGCTGATTCTCCCCCTGTATTCTCACCATATTATATTAGTCGAATACGAGTGAATACCAAATTAATAAATTATTTTCTGGATTATGATGAACACTTTGCGATTCTTTTTTATTTTCATTCAATCGTATAAGGATACTTTTGAAAATTCAGCTGTCGATTTGCCCATCGAAACATATTTCAATGTATTCAATTAGAAAATTCCGGGAAATTGAAATATTCGGACATGAAAAATTCTTATTAAAAATTCACTCACTACGTATCTTTTTTTATATAATTAAGCTTATCTTGCATTACTTGGAAATAAATTATGATAATAAATTATGCTACAACCGTTTAGAACTTTCAGTTGTTTAATTAGAGAATTTCTTTCACTTTGCTTTTGTTTTGTATTATAATTCTATTCGGAAAAAAATTAAAATTTTTCTATAATTCTAAGATGTACTAGGGGCGGCTGAAGATGCTTAATTAGTGAGAGTATCGCTTTAAATGTCTTTAATCCCATCCAAATACACCTTTCACATTGTGAATATTATGTTTTCGGACACTGCAAGAATATTCCTCAAATTCTTGAAAATTCAAACGCCGTAACTAGTTTTTTAAATTTGGAAAAGGAAAAGGTCACTGGATGACAGGTCCGAACTGTAGGCTGGATGGCCAACTTTTGTGAGTCCCGTAGGTTTTCAGACAAACCTCTCGCAACCCAAACAGTATGAACGGGCGCGTTGTCACTCTGCTTGTTTACTTGCTCCGTCTATTTTATACGACTGCCTCAGTAAACAAGCATGATGCAGGCAGTTAATTATGATTTTCAGGAATCATGGGGGTTGTGACGACGGTTTGTTTACGAAAAAACTGAGATTGCGTTGGTGATATACGAAAAAAATCCACACAGTTTCCACCCAGAACAACGACGAATTGGACGTGTATTTTAATATGTGTGAAATGAGCGGGCAGAATTCTACTGCTAAATCCACCAAAGCGGATGGCCATACCTAGTAATCTGTCAATTCTTCATATTTTCCATGTGTCAATGATCATGTTAAACCTCTCGAATTTACTCTTTTATAATATGCACTCGACCTGCTAACTGTCACAATTCAGTTCTTTTATCAGGCAGCATCAATTTTTATACTTTTTTAGGTATTTTCCTTATTAAAGCAGTCACAAAATAACCAAGATTGGCTTACAAACATCTCTTTATTGTTGAAATAGCCGAGTCTATGATTTTTCCTTTGGAAATGAGGATGCAGAATTCTCCAAGAGGGATTAAAATTTCTCGAAAAATTGTTTTGAAGTATTCCCATTTTTCGCAAGGAATTTAATCACAGGCATAATGAGCCAAATAAAAAAATAGAGATTATTTATGCTAACAGAGCTTCACTCAATTGTAGTTATCGGTAACGGGATGTTGAATCATGGTTAAAAACTTTAGGTCGTAGTACTATCGGCCGTTCTTCGCATATATGGTCATTGATTTTTTATACAAGTAACTACGTCAAAAATACATCTAAAACATGCAGTTCTAGAAAAAATTTGAACTCATATATGTTTAAAATATCATGCAGCACTTCAAAAGATACGAGTGCCCTTCATATTGCACATCTCTGGCTTCGAGTGCTCTCACCATCAAACCGTTGGCTCATACATTTTTTTGTTGGCTCTCATGAATTCATTGAAAAAAAAAACGTAAAAGGAAGCTTTTTAATGGCCCAACGAGTTGTCAAGCACATAACTGTAGGTATAAATGAAGTGAAAAGTGAGACAGGTGTGTGAGTTTATAAATAACGGTGCAAGCTATAAAGAGCAGGAGGAAATTGACAAAGGTTTTGGGATGGAACAAAACATGTTTAGAAAAAAATATTCGTTACTGTTGTTACAAGCACCTATATACATGTATACCTACATATACATATATATATAAAATATATGTATATGTGTTGTATAATAGATTACGTGACTATGTTATTATAGGTATATATGAGTAGTTTTTAAGCTTGCTCGTAATTCTATTTACGCTGTATTGGCCAAGAGGGGCATAAAGAAATATAGTAAACCGAAGATATAAATATATGTATGAGAAAATAATGCGTACAGAGTGCAAAAGGTATTTGAAGACAGGCATATATGTGCCCATAATTATGAAAGTGGTCTAACTCATATATTTCTTGTTTCGAGATATTTAATGAATTCCGTTTGAACGAGTTATAAAAATATCATATTATACGACAGTCCAGACTACAAGCGCGCGGAACCACTTGGCCGAGAGTAAACGCGAAAAAAATCAGTAACGGATTTCAAATGCAATAGTGTAATTGCATAATATTTGGCTGGAAAATCAAAACCAGCTATTGTTCATAAGCCCACGCACCTTAAAGTAAATAAAGTTTTTGTTTAAAGCTCCATTAGTCGTTACAATGATACTGGTAGCATTGCGAAACGTCATGGAGGTGGTAATCAAAAGACTGCAACGTCAGAGAAATGGTTCAAAAAGTGAAGAACCGATTTGAGCGAAATCGTCGACGAAGTACCAATCAAAAGGCGAAAGAACTTAAAATATCTGGCCGAAGCATCCGCCGCATACTGAAAAATGATCTTGAAGTCAAAATCCAAAAGGCACATGATCTCATACCAAAACAGCAACAAGTCAAACTTGAGAGAGCGAAGGAGTTGCTTCGCTTGACCGACAGCGGTCAATTTTCCAACATTGTGTTTTCTGACGAGAAGACTTTTCAAATTGAGCAATTCGTAACCTCCCAAAACGATAGGGTTTATTTGACTGACCGTTCATACGAGAATTTAAGTCATCGATTGCCCACTAGGAGGCAGCACCCGCCACAGGTATTGATTTGGCCCGCTGTAACCGCAGATTGGCGCTCTCCAACCGTTTTCATCGATTGGATGAATATCAAGTCACATTCGGGCAGCTTGCGATTCCTTTCTGAACCGTCTCAAGGCCATAGTCAAGGCAAAAGGTGCTCATATCGAGCAAAAGTAAATTGCTTCTAAATTTTGTATTATTTTCATACATTTTTTACTTTGAATTGAATAAAAGTAATTTTCCAATTAACACTTCGAGTGACGGACCTTGTAATTATTTTTAAAAATCAATCCATTTATATAATTTTTTCTACATTTTAAGATTCTTAAAATGTTCATGACAAGCTGGAGGGATGTATGGTAGTAAACAAATAATACCTTATGTTTTTCTTCCGTTACTGGTTTAGGGGTGGTAAATAATGGAAGTAATTCAATATTTTTGGTATTCCTCTTTTAGGTGAAAGAACCAAAACGTGGAATTTAGAAGAATCTGAAGAAGTTTTGTAGGACATTTTATAAGGTTTATTTTTCAAAAAAAGCATCCATTAAATTTTCAGATAAGAGACAGAATCACCCGTGGTATTTTTTACTCTTTTTGTTATATATTTATGTAATGACTTCGTCGAAATAAAATCCGGCTGCGACATTCGTTTTCCCCAAAATGGCTTTATCCTTCTAAATTTTTTATCAATTCATAATAGTGTTCAGGATTGTAGGGTACGGAAGTGCGTTTTGTAAATCAAACGAGGATCCATAGCATTCGTTGAAATTTCGTTTGGCTTTTTTCTTGTCCTCTGCAAGACAGTTCCTAGCTCATTCGGCATTATGTAAATGTACATCATGACTTTCTCTAAGCTGTAATTTCTCTTCCTCATTATTGCAGGTTAGGATTTTTCCATTCAGTAAATATAAATTATATGTAATTTCTTCAAATTTTTGACTTAGACCACTTTCATAATTAACACTAAATGAATTCTGTATAAAGTTGAAATTACATCCATTATCTAAAGGTTAGTTTTTGACGATATCGTGAAATTTACGATAAATAACTATAGTATGGGCACATATGTGGTTACAATTTATGGTTCTTTCTGATGAAAAAAGTTTTGACCAAAACCAAAAGACCAACCCCAGAAATGGCAGATGACTACATTTTAATGCTACAGAGGTTCCTGTTGTCATACACACGTAATTTCCAGCCACTGTTATGGTTTTAGGGGTTATGAGAAACAAAGGGCATTTCATTCATGCCACCACAATTCTTCACCCAAGGATTTCAAGTGAATTCTGCGACATATATCAGCAAGACTCTACCCCTTCACAAAAAGCGACAAGATTGTATGGCAGAAAATTTCCACGACCATATAACACCGAGCTTATGGCAGTCTAACGCCTCACACCTTAATCCCCTAAATTACTACGTATGGGGCGTAGTTGAGCGTAAAACCAATAAGCATCCTCATAACACGATTTCTTCTCTATGAGCGATTAAAGACCAATTAATACCGTTATGATCAATATACTGTGAATAAGGAACATTCAATTCGGGCATGAAATTGTTTCTAGACCCGGATCGAGAAAGTTATTGCAACTAATAAAAATTTTATTTTTTTGTTTTTTTTAGTTTTTTTTTAGTCAGGAGTGGTAATTAAAACGTCAGAAACATCATCAAAGGTGCCAGTGGTATGTGGGACATGCTCCCACTAACACTATAACATTCCTCCTCCTCTTCTGATTTCCACCCTAGAACCGCGTTTGCATTTCTTCAAAGTGAAGCCGCGTTTATGTTTATTGATGCAACAGGTTCCTGCGTCCAGGTTCCGCTCCTCTGGGCCTACGGAAACTTTACGCCATCGATCATCCCATTGCCATTGAAAGCAGTTGTGGAGGGAATGAAACATCGGAGAATGTGCAGACTTTTGACTTGTCTTCGGTTTGGTACTGTTGTGAGTGTTTGACTCAAGGGTCTGTATCTGTCGTCGGTTTGTCTAAAACAGTTCAACTCCACTGCTTAGCTGCTAGAAAAGGTGCTTACAAAACTTAATGATAAATGAAATATAATATACTTTATAAGACTTCTTTTCCCCTTTTTCCTTCCTCCTTTTTTACTCAAAACTGTCGAATCATGGCTTAGCTGGATTAAGTACATTACGTAAAAAATAATCTGGATGGCCTCGCTACCTAATTAACTAACTATTTTAATAGTAGTAAATACTATTCGGCCACCGTAGCCGAATGGGTTGGTGCGTCACTACATACTATTCGGAATTCAGAGAGAACGTAGGTTCAAATCTCGGCGAAACACCAAAATTAAGAAAAACATTTTCTAATAGCGTTCGCCCCTCGGCAGGTAATGGCAAACCTCCGAGTGTACTTCTGCCATGAAAAAGCTCTCCATAAAAAATATTTGCCATTCGGAGACGGCTTGAAACTGTAGGTCCGTCCATTTGTGGAACAACATCAAGACGCACGCCTCAAATAGGAGGAGGAGCTCGGCCAAACACCCAAAAAAGGTGTACGCCCCAATTACCAAACACGACTGCCCAGCCACACATAAGCGGAACAAATACTTGGGTAAACCTTCTTTACCAGATGACGTAATAAAACTGAATCAAATAGGACCAATACTAAAATTTAATGAGGGGGATCAAAGAAATACCCTGAGCCCATGAAGGAGGCACAAAATATTTTTCTGATTGTAGTGCTAAACCTGCTCATAATAATTATAATGAAGTAATGTAGAGACAAATAAAAGTATGATATGTTTTCAACAAAAAAAAAGTGTGTTTAGGCGATAATAATTACGGTTTATAGATATAAAATAAAAATATCTACTATTGCGCTGAGCTAGTATAGGGCCAGCCACATACAAATAACTTTCTCTGAAGAGAAAAACTCGGCTCAAAATATTTTGGCGGTTACAGCGCAAGTAAAGAAGAAAAAAGGAAAAATTACCAAATTATCTTAAAGTACATTTTATGAAGAATGTTTCCATGCTGGGATTTTGTTATGTGCGATGGTACTCAGTAGTACTGTCAAGCGACTGCTAGCACTATTCAAAAAAATATACTTTCAAATAAATATACGACCAAAAAAATGTGCTCAAGTTTTTTAAAGAAAGACAATTTTGATTTCTGTTTTATTATTTTTTTATTGTGGAATATTTAATATTTTCTAGAAGGAAATATATAATTTTATTATACAGCAGGCTCATAAATCTCAAATAGATTTTTCTCAATCAAAATTGTAGATTTATTACTTAAACATGAAAACTGAAAATTCTAAAATTGGCGTTTGGACGGCTTTTAGCCCGCCAACGCGTCGCGAGGGGCGTTAAAGTTAAAAAAGTTTAGTTAAAAAAGTTAATATTGCATCTTCTTCTTAGAATTAACTTACGGGCCCGCCTATTAACTTCAAGTGCTGCTGTGTTTAACACATATTGGACGGTTTCGCTCACTTATTGCATTGCTATTATAAAAGGCAATCGTTTTAAGTTTCATAGAGTATTTTCTCGGTCCGAAGGCTTATTTTGCATTCTTCCTTTGTTACCCACTACTGTTTTGGTTGTAAGAATCTCGCTTTTTGCGGTGGTTAGAAGAGGAAAAGGGTGAGAAAATAATTGACGGAATCGATGGTGACCGCATCGATGGTGGATGGACGAATAATACAATAATAAAAAATAAATTGAATGTATTTGATAATTCTTTCCTTAGAAAGTGGCAGGAGAAGTTCCCAGACTGCTAATCTCAACTTTGCGAAACACCAATACACACGTCGCATGAAAAACTTCCAGAAATTACTGAATTTTATAATCTAACTAAAAGTGGTGTTGACGTTGTCTATTAGATTTCGATATACTGAGTCTATTCAGATAGTCAGTTCGTTTATTTTTTTTTATGGCTCCATGCTGGTTGTTTAAATGTTCATATATCATTTGGCACTTTGCAAATAAAAAATAAATAAATAATTGGCGCGTACACTTCTGTTAGGTGTTTGGCCGAGCTTCTCTTCCTATTTGTGGTGTGCGTCTTGATGTTGTTCACCACCAACTCCTTGGCTCGACCAATTCAAATTTCATTTCAATACTTCTTCTAGTTTTGAAAACTTCAAAGTTATAAAAATAAAACATTATTGAATTTGTTATCTCTGAACTTTTTATATATGTATGTAGTTTACTAAAACAATCAAAAATTTCACATAATTTATGGACTCTTTTGTAAATTTAGTTTAAATGTGAATAAATGTGTTTTGCAAAGTAAGTGAATATGTTTTTATTTAAAATAGTTTATATGTCAAAACAATTATTGTTAAAGAAATTTAATAATAAATCTAAAATATTTCAAATAGAATTAATTTAAATTTGAGGTCATAAAAGAGCCCTCACAATGGATATGGGTAGTTAAAAGTAACGCAACGCACGGCGGGTTAATGCCTTCTGGCCCTCTGAGAGGTGTAATAAAAACTCATACGAGTAACAAAACAAACTTAAAACGCTTATGAGGCAATATATTGAAAATTTTTAAGCAAAATTAAAAAAAATTGTTTATCCTCCATATGTACATATGTACGTGTGCTATGATTCCAACCTTTAACCTTTAACTCTTAGTGACCTTTAGTTATGGCAATTGCCATACTTTGCATCCGTTCTGCACAAGATAAGTGACTGTCCCGAAATGTGTAGCATAGCCCAATTTTCTTTGTAGAGTATAAAAACAACCGAAAATTTAGCTCATACAACTATTAAGTGTGCACAGACATTTGTTGTGTTAAAAGCTTTAATATCTACACCTATCAACACCTTTTTATATTTCCATTGAAGCGTGCAAACACCTTTCCATCCGTAACTAGCCTTGGGCTAACTTGGAATTTAATGCACTTGACTGCTTAACATTAAACAATATCCTTTGAACATACCAGCAAAATTAAACGAACAAACATGGCAGCAACATAATGGAAGCGAAATGCACACATGCAGCCATATTTTGTACACACATCTCCGAATACACGTGCATATACATAAGTATATAAAAAGCTAACTTGAAAATATTTTAAGCATAATATATGTAGATATATAAGTGTGGTTATACGTTTTTATACCACACACATATAAACATACAACTTTATGTATGTAAACACACTAGTCTACATGTTGGGTACATGCAGGAACTTTTTACTACCAACAAAATTATGTGGTTGAAACCGATATTTCACGAAAAAGGTGAAGAGATTACATGCAAAACTTGTACCCAAACGATAAGTATGTGTATATACATACATATGTATGCGGTAGAGGTAACGAACGTGCACACACAACTTAATGATATACCCAAAGTCGTGTTTTTTTATGCACAGCTTTTCCTCAACACCAACCGTATTTTTTGCGCTTCTCCTTCTTTGTGCAATTCGGTATACTTTTTTGTGTTTTGTGTGCGACTGATAGCCTGGAGTTATTTTAGCCGTAGGCTTTCGATAAATGAAAGGCAATTTCTTTATTGAATCTTATGAAATGCTAAATTTTATATGCTTTCTCTATCAGATTACAAGGCCTGTTAGTAATTTTCTTTTTGCAGACTAAAAAAAATCTTTTCTGATGTTAAGGGTGAAGTTGTAAGAAAAAATGTATTAACCGTACTTACATAAATAATACTGCTTTAACATACAAGTACTTAATAGTTTTGGGAGGGTACCACCACCATAGTTTTACAGCTACTATGAGAAGGCACTGTAACAACTATTTGCATCTTTCATGTCCGCAGTGCGGCCAAATAACCGCCTCTGCTTTGCTGTGAGTAGGACATAAATAATAGGGCCGAGAGTGGCATCCATTCTAAAGTGCTGCGGCCGTATCTAAGTCTACGGGTACCCCTCTACGGCACCGTTTTTCAAGCTGAGAGGACGGCTGCGTTGTAGGTTAAAGACCGGTCCATCGAGGCACAATCAATTACTATCAACTCTGGCAGTCAAGCTGCCATAAAATCTCTAAAACGCAATAATAAAACAAGATATGTATAAATGATTGGCGCGTAAATTTCTGTTGGGCATATAATCGATCTCCTCCTCCTATTTGTGACGTGCGTCTTGATGTTGTTCCACAAATGGAGGGACCTACAGTTTTACGCCGACTCCGAATGGCGAAGTTTTTTTATGACGAGCTTTTTCATGGCAGAAATACACTCGGAGGTTTGCTATTGCTGCCGAGGGGTGACCGCTATTAGAAAAAACTTTCTCTATCATTTTGATGTGTCATGCACGGAGGTTCGACCCTACGCGCTCCCGAATGGGGGTCTCGCACCAACAACATTCCGCTACGACGGCCGCCGAGTAACGCAAAAATATTCGTTTAAAAATGGCACTTGCATGTGCAGCTATTTTTAATGAGCAGCTAGGGATGCACTGCGAACATTTTCTGGGTACCCATATACAAAGACATTCTATCGCCTTTTAAATTGTATCGCAGATGAGCTGCCTAAGAGGGGAATTGTTCTTAAGTCATTCAAAGCGGAAATTAGAGAGGGAACTTGAGTCCAAACTACTGTTACCATAATGTGCCTTCAGGCCTAAGTGAACCCCCTTTCTACCCTTATGGTAGCACTATTCTGTTAAAACCACCTGCTAGTGATCAATTCCCGAGCCTAAAATGTTTGCTGCTATCGTTGAAAATCGATTGCCAATAACAGTGTGATAGAAATAAGGGCCGATGATGCCGCTGGATTGAAATTCAGAAAGTGGAGTTTTATATCGTCTCTGCATAGCAAATATTTTTTTTAAGAGAAACTGTTTCTTGTCAAGGAGCATCGGAGAAGTTCAGCCATAGTATACATATTATAAGATGTATCATAATCGCCAATAGTATAAAATTTCCTTTGATGTTCTTGACGGGGTGGCCAACATCAAACCGTGTTTATATTGTGGGAGCAATGACGGCAGCTCTCTTACGAAAAATATTAGATTGTGTTGGTGGTATACAAAAAAGATCAACCCAGCCTTCACTCATTTACTTCGTTGTCGTCTGAAAAACGACTCATTGGGCGAGTGTGTGAATACGTGTAATATGAGGCGTCGAAATGCTACTGCCGAGTCCCGAGTGAAGTGGCATCCGAAGTTACTCTCACAATTTTGCTTCGAAAGGCCAAACTGGTAATATATCATCCTTGGTATTTTTTTGTTTTTTTTTAATTAGGAGGTGTAAATCAAAATGTCTGGAACATCATCAAAGGTGCCGCCACACCAATGGTATGTGGGGCATGCTCCCACTAACACTATAACATTCCTCCTCCTCGGCTGATTTTCACCCTGGAACCGCGTTAGCAGTTCTTCATGGAGGAGCCGCGTTTAAGTCTATTGACACAACAGGTTCCTGCGTCTACGTTCCGCTCCTCTGGGCTTATGGAGACTTTACGCCATCGTGACTGACTTTGAAAGCGGTTGTGGGGGGGAGTGAAACATCGGAGAATATGCAATAGTCCGATACTCACAAACTATTGTCGTGTCTTCAGTTTGGTACTGTTGTGAGTGTTTGGCTCAAGCGTCTGTGTCTGTCGTCGGTTTGTCTAAAACAGTTTATCTCCACTGTCCACCTGTTACCAAAGGTACCAAAAACTCTGTAATCAACGAATAGGCTTTATATTTATAAGCTTGTTTTCTATTTTCTTTTTTGTTTTTTCCTTCCTTTTCTCCTAGAAACTGTCGAATTATGACTTAGCTGGATTAAGTATTGTACATTACGTAAGAAATAATCTAGCTCGTCTTGCTACCTAATTAATTTAATATCTTAATAGTATTGAATACTTAGTCTATCTTTCTGCTTCTACTGCTGCTGCCGCTGTTGTTGCTGCAGTAGCAACTGCTGCTATCGTTTCTGGGCTTTCCTTTCCCAGTCAATGCGGTTGAGCCTCGCCACGACTGTAGCCGCGAACGTTTTTGCGGCGTCCCATTTAGTGATGGTCGAATGCATTCGCCAGCATTGCTCGTTCTTCACTGAAACGTCTGCAGTGAAAGGCCACATGTTCTGCGCTCTCGACTGTGTTCGAGCAACTCGGGCAAAAAGGGCTGTCGGCCAGCTGGAAACGGCGCAGGTATTCATTGGTATAAAAAGGGTTAACTGTTGTAATGTACTGAAAGAAGAAGAGTTTATTTCGAGGGAAATCCTTGACATAAATACCAGTAATTTCATAAGGAAATCTCAAACATAGAAACAAAAGATGTGAGAGGATAGGTAAGAGAAATAAATAGTAGTAAGAGTGCTTAAGTAGGTGTTGTGGCAGTGTATTAATATATGGTTAAAGGGTCTAACGCCCCTAGATGTGGTTTTAAAACAAAACATGTAAAAATTTAGATTCTTTTTTTGCTTCTGCTTACTTGAAAAATGTCAAAGGGGGTATAAAAAGGAACCGTGTAGATATTATTCACTTTTGACATCTAAGCGTCTTTTCCGTCAGATCCAGACATTCACCCAAGTTGTACCACGAGTTCCTTTATAACAGTTATTGATTTGGTGATTTGTGTGGAGAGTCTGCCAGCGCAGATTTTATTTTTAGTTTTTACTTTATGAGAAGTTGCATTGCAGTGTTTAAAGCGGATTAAAACTATTCTTGCACTACATTTCATTGTAATATCGAAGTTTCTACTCGAGCTGTTGTAATCACAAACATTTGTATCTGTCATGCAATATGAAGTATTAAACTGGATTCAAATATAATCCAGCAATAAGGTGGTAACAAAATATTTTTTATCTCAATGTGAGTTTACGTTGTTGTTACATATAACCTTCGTCTCCCTTTCATCTATACATAAATATGAATGCCCGCATCTGCCTCGGTGTGATCACTTTGTATCACTTCATGCACACACATTTCTCAAATAATCGATTTTCCCATTTGTGCATATCGCTTTGGAAAAAACTTAAAACCTGCCATGGTTTTATATCACTTCGTTCCGTAATATGGCATTTATGTATATTGGTCAGCTCGCAACCCATCGTTTGCCATCATCGCTGAACTTTTTCACTGTATTTTCGCGCCCATCAAGTAAGCGCATAACGGCAATATAAATTGATAGCTGCAGGCTTTGAGTGGTTTGTTGGATATATGAATAGTTGTTTGGCAGATGGGATGACTATAGCCATGCAGGCAATAAATGGCATCCTTCGGCACATCGCAGTGGATGAAGACAAATTTTAGTTTACCACCTTTCCGGCGGCATTTCAAGTACAGCAGGCAACAGCGTAAGTATGTCATCACAAACAACCACTTGCTTCAAACTCTTTCATTATATTTCTGTGTTATTAGTATTTCCTTTGGTTGGTTGTTGATTGGGCATTTGATGACACTGTCCTCTTCGCCACAGTCCACTTCTAGCGTTGTAATATAAGTTTTGGGTGAGATCTAAAATATTTATTTAATTTCAACAAGCTTCTAACCAACCACCATCCGTAGGTACATATAAATACAAACACGAAGAAGTAGCTTGCAAAATTCATATATGTATGTAAGTATTTGTTTCTATTTACGTGAGATCTATTCTCTTGACATGGCCTAACTACAGTGGCACATTGCTGAGAAACTTCTTGAGTAAATATTTGTTGGGAACCTACAAATAATCCAATTTGAAAACAGAAAGTGGCGTAAAACGAGCAGTTCACATGTACGAGTACAGGGGGAATGTGCATGGGGAATATAAAATGTTCACCATTTCAATTTAACTATTTGCTGTGTGCTTGCGTACAAATTTGATACCTTTTTGAGATGATTGATGATGCTCTTGATTGACATATCACCAGTTCAAGTGCTACACAGCTATGGGAATATGTGGCTACATATTTTGACAAATTCTAGAATAGTAGATAAGTGCTACACTACCTTTCGGCAATCTAAGTTTTTCAGCACGGTCATGTCTTCAGATTCTATTCTTGCTACTTGTATAATGAATTATTTTAATACCCCATTTTTTCATTAATTAATAATGAAAAATTATAAAGAATTAGGGTGGAACGCAATATTAAAAAAGTTGTCTATATTTTCTTGTTTTTCGTGTACTTTTTTTTCACGTTTTTCAACATATTTATAAGGCAGCAAAAATAACTAAGTGGAATGTAGACACTATCCAGCCCTCTTTCGTTTGATATCCAATATTAATATTAAGGAGTGGGAATAAGTGATTACTCGTATAATTATTTTGTCGGCTTAAAACTGTAGGTCTCTCCATTTGTGGAACAACATCAAGATGCAAGCCAAAATTAGAAGGAAGAGCTCGGCCGTTTATTTATTTAATTATTTTGTGAAAATTTAGTCCTTCGAAACTTGAAAGTCATTTAAAAAATTAAATTTATAAGAAAATTAAAAAAATGGGTATGCAGCATTTTTTATTTATTTCAAAAGTGTCAGTAAACTGAAAAGATTCTTACTGACTAACACGATAACTTAGAACTAATGTGCAGAAAGCACTAAAATAAAATTCATTTAATAATTTAGAAACCACATTTTTGGGCAAAAAAAAATCAAACAAAATAGAATTTGAAATCTAATGCGCCATTTCCGGCGGAATTCTTACTGAGAGTCTCGAAATAAAACGGAAAATTAAAGCATAGTGCTCTCGAAGGAACTGAATACAAATTGAAGAGCTAGCAGTAAAGTGCATAAGGCAAGCCAAGCACAAAAGAAAAGGGAAGAAAAGCCCTTCGAAGGACTTAAGGTTAATCAAAAGGAAGTGGGAATTGTACGGAGATATGAGAGTAAAGAAATTTAGGGAAGAGCGAATATTTTTAAAGAAAACCTTTTGAGTATGCTCAATTATATCAATAGCAAATTTATGATGACACATCCAGATGAATGCAGTATATGCAAGTTTTGGACGAACAAAATATGTACAGAGGTAAGGGACCTTTGAAATTAGAACTATTTCGACAAACATACCCAAATCATATGGAGCATTTAGATATGATAAAACTGATGTGTTTACTGAATAAAAAATTGGTATTGAAGATTCACCAATGTATTTGATCTCGCCAACAGACTAAAATAGAGTATCAAAGATACTGTACGTCGTTTTTACTAGGTTACGTTGTTTGGAGAACGTTAAACGATAACACTTATTGGCATTGAGATGGATTAGGTGAGGCCGACAACACCATAAGTGCAATCTATTGATCTTTAGTTGAAGCCTAGAAGCATCTTCAAACCTCATAATGCAAGTGAAAACTTTAGAAAATGAAAAAAAACAGCTGCCTATCTCATTATTAATTACTTGTAAAAATAATTTTAGTATATTATAACGAGTATTTCAAACGACGCGCCTAAATGCTATTCTAAAATAAAAAAAGGACAAATTTACATATTTTCTGGTTTCACTATTTTTATTCAAAAGACGGCTCTTAACAATTATACTCGTATGTAAGAAATTTCATTACTTACATGCCCACCATGAGCACGTCTACAGGTAAAATCCTCAAACAGTCGATTCAAAATGCCATAATTTTGAAAATGTCGAGGTGTCTATGTTCAGTAACAATATCCTCAACAGAATATCAAGTTTTTGGTCTGCCAGTCATTTTCTATTTGTCTGCCAGTCATTTGCTATCCTCGACAGAATCACTCTCTTAGAATTTTTTCATCAACGTTTGCATTGTCGACTAATTCGACATTTCGAAAATTACGAATTTTACGATATGCTGGTCTTAAAGATCAATCATTTTCATAATACGTTTCAATCATTTTAACGCGAGTTTCTACCGACATTAACGAGGTACGTTACGGTAGTAGGGATTGAAGTCTGGTGGATAAGTTCTAGTATATCTAACATATGACCAGTGATACAAACAACGATATAGCAATGTCAAAAACATCGGCATATTATTCTTTAAAATACTTCTTTAAATGGTATATCGAAGTTATATCGAAAAATATAAAAAGACGACACGGGGGAAAAAAATCGAAATTTATTTTAAATTGTCTTTCTATCAAAATACCTCAGATTCACTTCGTTACGGTCTAATAAGTAGATGTAAGATTTTTAAAAGGAAAACATATTCTCATTTCAACGTATCAGAAAAGTATTTCTCGCAATGTATTTTTACAAGGTAGGTAATGTAGAAAATTAACAGGAAAATTTATTTCAACAACATTTTGTAACATTTCTTAAGCTTTAATATCTTTATAGTAGAGTGAATAAAATTTGGTGTGTGGTTCTTACCTATAATTTTGTGTTGTTCTCCGAACAATTGACTTTTCAACACTCAAGTGGAGGCACACATTTTCTCATGTTCTGCGCTTCGGTTCTATATTTTTTTAATAATTATTACTCTATATAAAAAGTAAAAAAAAATAGTTGGATCATGCTTTATCCTTGGTGCTTTCACGGTTTCTTTTACACGATAAGGATATTCCTCTTTCTATTTTTGGTGTGTGTCTTGATGTTTTTCTATAAATGGAACAGTTCATGTTGCTTATGACAATCGTATACTTATTATTCTGATGTACATAATTCATGTCGTGAAATACCTTTGGAGAAAATACCTTTGATTTTTACTTATAGCTCCAGTCGTATCTATATTCTGTGTGATGAAAAAAGTTGTCCATGGCAAAATTATGCCCTTCAAATCCATCAACAAGATCATGAACAATACGTTCTCCATCATTCTTCTTAAGATTGGCTGTCGCACCGCTTTCCGAATGTTTCTGTATTTTCTATACACAACGTAAATCAACAAGTAACCAAAAATTTGGAACTATTTCTCTACGGTTTGGATGGAATATACTGCCATCTTCCCAAAGGTTTACAATTGGTGCTAATTTGTCATAACTTTTTTGGCCGTATCGAATAAGCAATCACATCATCAAAGCGAATGATTTTGTGGATACACGGAACAAACTTTCAGACCTGATTACCCAAAATAAGAATTTAGGGACAAAGAAATACATTATTCTCTCGGTAGATGGCTGTAGTGATCGATATCTCGTACAAGCAATTTAAAGTTTAATTCGATACCTATTGCAGTCTTTCTTTGATAAAGATGTAAATGCAAGCCGTGCCGCTGAAATTGTGAATGGTGTTTATGGTGCCGATACTGTAACGGCTAATCAAGTGCAATCTTCTTTTCGTCGATTGCGTTCAGGCATTTTTGATGTTAAAAATGTACCCCGCACAGGCAAATGCACGCCGTACAAAAATGTAAATTAAATCTCATCAAATCAAAACTCGTAGTTGAACGGCATGTTAGTAGTCCTAGCATCGTTTAATAGCTAAAGTTCGACCATAAAGCTAATGGATTTCTTTTTCACCAAAATGTTATTAAAATCGATTCAAAAAGATCTTGACAAAGTGCTTTCTGCGTGTACTAGAAATAAAACTTGGGTTATCGGTACCCTAAATGTGGCAAAGTGTTTTTCTCCTTTGAAGACGAAAATAAGATGTCTCCAATATTTAGGAATTATTTTCGAGAGTAATTATATTATTTCGAAATCGTATGATATATTAGCGTTTGTAAGGCGCAACAGCTCAGAATTTACAAGTACTTACACTCTTAAATTGCTCTAAACATAATTCGTTCGTTCAAAATTGAAATATGCTTTCTTCATCTGGAGACCTTAGAAGCCAGTCATAGTTGAATATATCCAAAAGTGTTCATTGGTTTTGCTTCGTTTTCATGACTACTCGTACATATCCTCATACTATTCTACTAACAGATGCCTGCTTATCAATTTGAAATCTCTGCAGTATCGGCGATCTATTATTTAAGGAGTTGAGGATTGGCCCTTCCTTCTGGAGCGCATCTATCTTAATGTGGTATTAACTGCTCCGTAATTTATATTTTTTCTATATTGACTTTATAAGAACTCTGTATGTAGGGGATAAGAGAGAGAGCTGTGATATAATTCAATACATATTTTTACAAATAAAATTTGAGACTGACTTTACTTCCTTTAAACACTCTTTCTTTCAACTTTTTAATTATATATAAATAATTGGTTTGCATATAATGTTTTGCTATTTTTTCTTATTACTTATTAATATTATTGCTATATTTTTTTATCAGCTTTCATCTATTAGTCTGCAAGGATTTTTTTTTTGTTTTTCTTAACTAATTTTTACTTCAATAAATAAATAGATAGGTATTGGCCGTAAACCTCATATTGACCAAGCCTATGTATCCATGCCACGATGTTCACTATTCGCCGTAACAACCTAACATATCATTTTCGAAGAAGTTGGCCGTCCAACTCGGCCAGCCCACAAATTACACCAACTAGTGACTCGTTTCGGTTCCTAGAGGTTTTCGGTACCCTAACTGCGCAATCACGCAGAACGGGCACGTTCATAAAAGATGTGTATCAACAACTAAATTTCGCCCCGTCACTAAGTTTACCGAAATGTGTAGTACCAATCTGACAAAAAGGTAAACAACGTAAATTAAAAATTTTACGCTGACAAAGATTTGCTTTACCCTTGAATCACCCTATAAGTTTATATGCAAGGAGATACTATAATAGAGTTACGCATTCACAACCGCAGTACAAATATGTAAACACCTTTGAATATTTGCATAAATTTACATAAAACCACGTATGTGCGAAAAATTTACACCTGGCTCTCATGTCCAGCATCACATCAATCTGAGTGACGTCCTTGTACGTGCATGTACGTGCATGTGCTCTTTCAGAAGCCCCAATAAAAGCGTGTAGACGTGCCTATGTGTGCTTAAATTTAATTAAAGACTTAAGTTGCAGCTCAACTCCCAACCGTTATAAAAGTTCTTCTTTCCCACTTTTTTGGATTTTTTTTTTTTTGCCATTTCAGTCACTTTTGCCATTTGAGTCCTTTTTCTACTCACTTTCATTTATTCCATTCCTTTCTCCCAAGATTTTATTCACATTTTCCGTTTTCATGCCTCTAGAATGACTGTTCGTGTGGGCTTGTATTACTTAAACTTTTATGTTTCTATATTGAAACTAAATTGCCCACATAAAAATTTTATTTTTCTCTCATTTACATACATATCTAATAGCAAGATTAAGGGATAATGGCACTGAATAGTAGGTTTGGATGTAGACAAAAAATACACTTACATGTACACAAAGCTAATGTGAGAACTCGACCAAATTGTTCATCTATTTTAATGCTCGTAACAATTTTTAATTTGCAATTAAAATGATTAAATTTTTATTGTTTTTCTCCAAGGTGTGCACACCGAAATGTGTACAGGTGGTCGTCATGCACATAAAACGCGGGTGTTAAATTCAACCGAAAAAGCACTAATTCTAGATAAATATTACATGAGCGATATGAGAATATTGTTATCAGATTGATTTATTTTTCATCGCAAGTAAATTAACAAGTATAACTAAAGATAAGTTGTGACGAATCCCATAGTTCCCATAGTTTCCTGGAAAATTCGATTCAGTAAATTTCACATGAGAATGGCAGTCGGAAAGAGGAGTAGTTTATGGAAAGATCGGTTAGAAGAGCACGTCAGCTTACATGCGCGCTTCAAAGCTGCTGAAGGCATTTGAAGGAATAGAAAGAAACTTGATTTTGCTACCAATTTTGAACAACAAATATTGGCTGCGGTACCCAACAGCAGGCCAAAGCTTAACTAAGCTTGGTTAGTTAGTCAAAATTCAACACTTTCAATAGCTACCAGATGTCGTAAGTAGGACAAAATAATCCGTGTGAGCTTATTGCGAATAATCTGGGTAATTTGTATGCTGTTACAGCGACAGCAATATGGAAATATGAACTAAACGTTCTAGCTTTCGCACTTTCTAACATTACCAAAATATAGTACCAAATTATTGAGAACGTCGAGGTATCAATGTTGAAGGTTGTTCAGCAGCTATATTCTCAGAAGAATATCCAGTTTTTGGTCTGCCAGTAATTTTTCTCTATTTAGCAGAACCCGTTTCTTAAAATTTTTTTACCAACCTTTGAATTGTATACCCATTTAAATATCGATTATTTTCATAATAAGTTTCAATAATTTTAATGCGTTGGTCTATCGTGTAAAAGTGTACATCTTTCTACTTGACAAATTTTAAATATGACATGAATGAAAGGTACCATCTAGGAAGTATTCACTGCAGACATCTAGGCGTCACTTTTGAAAGACCCTTGTTATTTGATTTTTCGTGTTCACAAGAGGCATCGCAGTCAGATCTAACCGAATGGCAGTCACACTTTGCGCTCGTAAGAAGAACAACGATTATTTAGGTGCTGGGATTTTAATGTCCGCAACTGTATTTATATCGTTAATGTGTGTTAAATTGTTCGGAATCGTTTTGGAAAACTTTCGGACGAAATCGTTAAACGGGAATATAAATGTTTATTAAGCTGTTATTGCTAACTGTTTAAGTATTTGAAAAATAAACTTTCTTCAAAGGTATTTCTTACAATGACGGAATATTTTTAATCAACTTCTGGACAGAGCTGTTCGTCTTTAACCATCATAAAATTTATATTATTATTTATATTTATATTACTTTTATATGTTGGTTGCTAATTTGGTATTTTGGGTACCTCATTTCGTGACTGAGTTAAATTAGACTCAAGTATTAATTTCGAATTTCTATGGTGTTGCTCAATACCAACGTAAAATGAAACAATTGCATATCCACACCCAGGATATATACACATTTTTTTCTGCGCATCTTTTCTATTCCCCGACCATCATCTTCCTAGCGAAAGAGGCCAGTTACTTACGCACGCACAAAAACCTTTGCTATTCGATTCTATTTGAATGGGTAAATACAATTAATGCTGAAATCAAAACCCATGTAAATATTTGCACCTGTTTCAATGTATGCGCATATATATGTAGGTGTGTATATGAAATTCGCTACTTCAATCAATCATCAATAAATTTAACCCATTAAACAAAGTAAATCCATCAACAGATTACAACAAAAAATAAGAGTGTGTGAAAGTGTGCGCGAGAGCATTGCTATTCAATCCGTTAACTTGTACATTTTACCACGCCGAACTTTAATTGGAAAACAAATTTAACTTCATTACCTATAACAAAAGTTATTTGTATAAGTTATTACAACAACTCAATGATCTGCAATGACGGCATACAAATTGTTTGTGTGGTATCTACACAGAAAGGGTGAGCCATTGGATGGGGTTTTTATAAATTAAATATTATTTTCGCATTCGCAGCTATTTTGCGCTTAAAGAAGTGGCACTAACTCCGTGGTAGGCAATGGGTCTCGCTACGCTTGATAAACGTATCAAAATACTGAAAATTAATTTATAAAAAGGCTGCTGTGATGCTCAAGTAGTGAAAATTTTAAAGAAGAAACTTCAGTCGTCCCTTCAAGCCAAGACTTAATTCATTCGGGGGACACAGTGGCAATGGTCAGGATAAGATCTCCTCAGCCCTTCCCCTACATATCCTTGAATCACGTGGATCTTCTGACAGATATAATTATTCTTCTTCTTAATTGGCGCTATAACCGCTTTGGCAGAGTTTAACAAAGCGCACCAGTCGTTTCTTTTTCGTGCTAACCGGCGCCAATTGGACACACCAAGTGAAATCAAGTCCTTCTCCACCTGATCTTTCCAACGCAGAGGAGGTCTTCCTCTTCCTCTACTACCACCAGCTGGTACCGCATCGAATACTTTCAACGCCGGAGGATTTGTATCCATTTGGACGACATGACCCAGCCAACGTAGCCGCTGGATCTTTATTCGCTGCGTCGTAAAGCTCATACAGCTCATCGTTCCATCGCCTGCGATATTCTTACGCAGAATCTTTCTCTCAAACACGCCAAGCGTCGCTTCATCGGATGTTGTCATCGTCCAAGCTTCTGCGCTATACGTTAGGACGGGCAAGATGAGAGCCTTGTAGAGTGTTAGTTTTGTTCGTCAAGAGAGGTCTTTACTGCTCAGTTGCCTTCTAGTCCAAAGTAGCACTTGTTGGTAAGAGACATTCTACGTTGGATTTCAAGGCTGTCATTGTTATCGGTGTTAATGCTGGTTCCTGAATACACGAAATCTTTTACAACCTCGAAATTATAACTGTCAACAATAACGTGGGTGCCGATACGCGAGTGCGCCGACTGTTTGTTTGAAGACAGGAGGTACTTCGTTTTGCCCTCATTCACCACCAGACCCATTCACACAGATAAGCCAACATTTTTTTAGTGGCTCCTCCGAGTCCCATCTCCATCATCCTTTTTCACGCACTATCCTACTTTCTCGTTTTCCGCTGAGATATTGGACACATTGGAACGCATATCGAGTTAGTTGTTGCCGATCTGAGCGATTTGATCGCTGCTGTATGTCCATAATGAATACAATTTTTGAAGGAGGAAAGTCTAACAATAGTAGAGATCTCTGTTTGAAATTCATTAATGTATACGTAAGTTTAAATTTATTCGTAAGTTTATGAATAAAGCTTGGGAAATATGGCATGTTAGAGGACAATAAAACGTAACTTCGCTCTTGAAACCTAGAACATAAACACGATGCGGCTAACAACAAATCGGCGAAGATTTATCCCCAAAAATTTAAGCTTTTTCTCTTATTTGAACTGAACTAACCCAGAAATTGAAGAAAAATTACTATACACTTTAATATCACTTCCCATTTATTTTAGTAACTAAAAATGGCAGCAACGCTACGTAATTTTATTTCGATTTTTTTTCAGAATTAGATGTGGGGAGCCCTGATCTCAGCAAGATGACGCTACGTGTCACGCAAGCCTAAGAATCGATTTTCTGTTCTTTGATAATGCGAAGCGGCCTCAAGAAAGCTACGGTTTGTTATTGTTAGATCCTTTTTGTTGGATGCCTTCTTCTTCCTCTGCTACCACCAGCTGGTGCTACCCCAAAAACTTTCAGGCAGCCGGAGCGTTTGCATCCATTCGACCGATATGTCCTAGCCACCGGCGGCGGTGGATTTTTATTTGCAAAGTTTATATTGTAAAGCTCATGCATCTAATTATTCTATCGCATACGATAGTCGTCGGCGTCCATAAGCAAAGTCCAGAAATCTTCCGCATCATTTTTCTTTCAAACACTTTAAGGGATCGTACTGGATAGTATCATTGTCCAAGCTTCTGCACCATATGATAGAATGGGCATAATGAGAGATTTATAAAGTGTCTTTGGTCCAAAGTAGCACTTGTTGGCAAGGGAGGTTCTCCGTAGGAGGCTGAGGTAAACATCTCTGAAGTAACATACTTACGTCTAAGATTACCATTACATACCAGGGCGGCCTATCCGAGTTTAATTTCAGATTAACCGTGCTAGGCTTAAAATTACGACCGGTATTTTGTAGTCACTTAAAACTGGTACTTTATTGTACTCAGTCTTATATGGACTCCGGGATATAGACATGTTGAAGAAAATTGCTTGGCCGATGACTTACCGAGAAAGGGTATTAATTTTCCACTTCCTGAAGAGGTAGGCAACATTAGAATACCAATGGCAACTTGCAATGAAGGATATGAAATAATATTCTCCAAGAGGTCAATAGGTCATGAAGGGAAGGAAATACGTGTTCTTTAAGCAAAAGATCAGGAGAATTGCTCAGCCTCTCAAAGGAAAACATCTCGAAGGTCGTGGCTTGTGTCATCGGTCATTGGCTGTTAGGTAGGCTAGTAGTATTCTCTCATGAATACTGTGGAGGTTGTAGAGACAAGGAAGCGAAAGAAGCAGCGAACACTTCCTCTATATTCGTCTAGCCTTAGCTAGGAGTAGAGCAAAGATTGTTAGGAAAATACTCTTTTTACTCTCTTACGAAAGTATCCGGTGTTGGAATAAAACCTATCCCAGGCTTCATAAACGCATATAAATGATTCCATGATAAATAAATACTGAGGATCGATGGTACCATAGCGGACCTATTTTTTAAAACCGACTGCCAAAAAAAACCTAACCTAACCTATACTAAGCCTCAATGGATTATAAAACTGCTTGTCCATATAAATTCCAGAAATACTGGTTAAAAAGTTAAAAGTTTTGATGGAGTGGATAATTTTGAAAGATTGTGTACAAATTCTGAAACTTTGCATTATAAAATGATTTATTGTGATACGAACTATATTTTTATAAAAAAAATTTTGGTGTTTTTAAAATGTTTCGAATTCAAAGTAGTTACAGTACGTACACTTTTATTTCAGTTTTAATTGCTGTATTCAAAGTTCATTCAAATAAAAAAAAAATTAAGCGAAATATTGAAGGACTAGTACAGTCACTAGTACAGGACTAGTAATTATACTAAACTTGGCGAGCATTCTTTTTGTGTTTTATAGTGGGGCACAGCTAAATAGAACTTGTCCTTAATATTTATTTGGATAGTTGGATCTTATTCCCGGACTTCATTTGGTTCAAATTCACTATTGTTCTATGACTCGGATACCTGTTTTCCTGCAAATGTACAGAATTGGCTGATTACTACGAGAAACTTTATAAATAAATAATAAATATGTGTCCTATTACCATTTATATGTGAAATCTGAGCATTTGAAGACTTCCACATATTTCTGGACAAAACTCCTTCACCGAATTCCTAGAAAAGAGGCCATCTTTGAGATTTCATGCAAGAATGATATCACATCTAAAGCAAAATTAAAGCGACGAGCATCGGTCACCCGGCTTGGTATTGGCTAGCTTTGTATAAAACATCTTTGGTAATTCTAAGGTGAAAAAGAAATCAGTCATTGTCCCATCCTCTATATGAACTCCTTTCTTATTAACAGTCATATCCATTCTCCTCCACCATGGGAAATGTAGGTGTGCAGTCAGCATAAAGCGGATTGCCTACTTTCAGGCGCATCCATCGTATTTGAATATTTCACCCACAAGAAAATTAAATTCCCATCACTCCAGGTGTGCGACGTCAAAAGTTGAATCAGTAATATTTACACAACTCTAGCGAACTGAGTTTTTGCCCGGGAAGGAGTGTAAATAAACATACATACATATGCATACATACATAAGCAGTGAATAAGTGTGAGAAGTGAATGCGAGATATGAAGGTTAAAAAGAAAAATGAGTCGATATTGTTCACCATCAATAAAAGGTCGAAAGTGTTGGGCTTACAGATGAGAGAAGCCTGAAAAAGTACTATGCGTGCGTTTTTGTGCTTGTCATTGCAGAATGAGTCGATGTCTCTGATGAAGGTAAAGTAAGAAAGGAATAGTGGGAGCGATGATAGTGTAGAAAAACAACTTCGTGTGCTCTTGGAAATTTATTCGTATGACATGCAGGAAAAATAAAAACCTCGAAGGCATAATACTTGTATATGCATGCGTACGTGCAGAAGAGTCAATAGTGAAAGGATGGCTGCAAATACTACAATACCAACAAAATACGGCCGAACCTTTAGTCACTTGCATGAAGATAAACAAATGTTCAAGGCTATGGAAAGCAGAGACGTTTTTGCACGCATTTCGGACCAGTGCAACGCTCTTGCTTGTATATATGTATGTAGATGCCCAAAAGAAATAAGCCATCAGCGGATTTCAATATGTTTATTGTTGCTAGTCTGCTGGGTACTAATGTGGGAAGGTATTTGTTGTACTAGTAATCGCACATAATATCAAACATACTTACATAGCGAACAAATGAGTGAACACAGTGTGTATGCACATACTCGTTTATTCTTGGCAACAAGTCGTTATCCTTGGGTCACTAAAATAATCACCAATGCTGATAAAGAACTCAATATCCGTCCGGTACTACGGGTGGTTGTCTTGTGGTCAAGAGAAATTTTCACTTTGTTCAGCATTATTTTTCGGTCTATCTTCGTTGCGCCATTTATGGTGTGCTGTGTTGTGCTGTGCGTGCTACTCTTCCTGTTAAACCATGCAAATGAATTTATTAATTCCGCAAGGCAAAAGCAATACCAAAAAATGAAGAAACAAAAAAGACGAAAAGCTTTGAAGCAAAATGAAATCGACAGCGGCTGTGAAAATTGTTTCCTTCCAGCATTTTTCATTCATGCAACAATCTTGGCTCATTCTGCTTTTTGGTCGCCCGCAGTCAGCATTTTCATTGCTATCATTCTTCGTTAAAACCTTTTTTTTTGTTTGATTTGTTTATCTCTTTTCCGGTTAGGTTTCCTCTCCGCTCTTGGTGCAATACATTAATCCTTCAACTGTCGCTTGCATTGTTAATGTCCTTTGTAGTCGACTCAATTTACTGAACGTATGTATGTAATTGCATATGCGAGTGTAAATTTGTGTCGGTGTGTTTCCGTGTTCGGCTGGTGTCATTTGATGGTAATTCAATTCGAAATCGATTGAGATGTAAATGACGTAGAGCTCGGCAAAAATAGTAAAAAGATCACGACTTTTATGTACGAGTTGTCATTAATTCAGTGGAAAGTATTGAGGAAAGGGATAAATGAATGAATGATTGAATGAGTGAGTGTCTGCAGCTAATGCATGCTTATGTGTCATGTTTTGCCCTGAGTTGTCAAATTGTTCACTTACATTGGTACATGTCGCGTTAGCTGCAAGAATTTTTGAGCAAATCACCGAGAAACCAACAAAATTAGAAGAGATTGAAGAACCTCGAAATTTTGTTAAAGTATTTTGATGGTGCAATATGACTGGTTGAGTCGAATATATTTTCTTTAATCTGATGTCTCTACTGAATTACTTCGCTTCCCGTTTATGGTTGAGAAACAAACGACTTGAAGTGAATAAGTAAACATTGGAACGCATTATCAAAGGAAATCGAACCAGTTGGATACCAAAACATCATTTAAAGAATCCAATTGTTATATTTAAATTAAAATTGAAAATTGTTAAAAAATTAGGTAGCCGAAAAGTAAAGCTTTAAATTCGAGTAATACTAAGCATTGCATTTTGTGGCGCTGCAGTACGTGATATTTGATATACCCAAATTAAAAAATGGATTTTTATTGAAATTGTCTTTGGTTTCAATATTGAACCTTTTGCTTTTTTACTGTAATGCAAAAATGGGCATGGAGGGTCGTATCTCAAACCAAAAAGAGAATAAACACATTAATTTCACTCGCTACCGGTCCCCTGTGCTAAGTCTTGGAGTGACTTCAGTTTTGAATCTTTTAAATTTTTTTGTTTTCCATCGCTTTACCAATCACCACTCATGAAGCATTCATATAGCTCACAACTTGTTCTCTCACCAGTTACAGACTCATAGAAAATATTTAAAATATTTCCTCTGCTTTCGGTTCTAACCCATCTGCCACTATTATTCATAATTAGAAAAAGACTGAACAACATATACCAATATTCAAAAAATTTCACAAATATTAAAAGTTTATAAGTTTTTTCAAAATTATTTTGGTTTTTTGTCGAAGCCGAAGCGAAAACTAACTGAAATTTTGTGGCATTGAATGAATGTTTATCATGATGACCTAGAAGAGATGGTTTATAGTTTACGCTAGGGTCAGCTTTCAACAATAAAGCCAGATGGCAATGTCGAAAAAATGTATGCTTCAAAATTATATACTATATAATTGACGTATATACCCTTTACTGAGTGTTTAACCGAACTCTTCCTCCTACTTCAGGTGTGCGTCTTGATATTTTCCACAAATGGAGGGACCTACAGTTTTATGTCGCCTCCAAATAGCAGAGGGCTTTTTATGAAAAGCTTTTTCATAGCAAAAATATTTTCGAAGGTTTGCTATTACCTGCCGAGGAGCGACCGCTAATAGAAAAACTCTTTCCATCACTTGGTGCACTGCCAAATTGTAGTCACGCACCAACATTTTTTAGTCATCCATGGCAAATTCTCTGGCATTTGGATTACGCTAAATATGCTTAGGTGTTTAGTGTATCAGAACTACATATTGGTTCATCTGTTTCTTGTAAAATAAAAGGGGATATGAAACGACCGAGGGATGACTACTAATAAGTGCATTAACTGCACTATACGCTGATGAAATTCATCAGATAGGCTAAATCTAAACTTCTACAATAATCGCAGGTGTAGCAAAAAAGTGAGAACCAAGATTTAAGAAAAGGTGTTGAGAAGAGTCCACTTCATACTCTAGACACCTATTTCAAAAAGCGCTCAAGTAATGTCATGACTCACCGCGTGGATACCTTTTGGACCTTGTCGGAAGAGAATATCCACAAAACTCCAGAGCTGCGTCTTTGTCAGTGTTAGAAGCCTCCTCGAACACCTCTGATCCTGCAATTAGGGTACATGCTTGGTGCTTACTGAGTTGATGTGAAGCCCACCTTTGTAGGAACAGGCCACAGGTAGTCAAGATAACCCCAATTCTATCTCTGTTTTTTTGCATTTTGGGTTTCGACTTGTTTGCTATTTAGATGTGATTAACATATTTCATTATAAAGAATAGTTCACGATACACACATTTTTTGGAAGCAAGGCATTAAATTTGTAAATATTTTCATTGGAACACGATAACTGTATTGTACTCTCTTCTTCTTTCTCTTCATTGGTTCGATAACCGCTTACGCGATTTTGGCCGAGCTTAACAAGCCGCACCAGTCGTTTCTTTCTCGTGCTAATCGGCGACAGTTGGACAGCCAAGTTCTTCTCCACCTGATCACAGAGCCGGAGCGCTTGCATCCATTTGGACCACATGAGCCAGTCAAAGGAGCTGTTGGATCTTTATTTGCTACACTATGTCTATGTCGTCGTAAAGTTCACACCGTTCATCGTTCCATCGCCTGCGATTCATCGGATATTGTCATCCTCTACACTTCTGCGCTATATGTTAGGACGGGCATGATGAACGCCTTGTGGAGTGTTAGTTTTGTTAGTCCAGAGAGGACATTACTACTCATTTGCCTACTTATTCCAAAGTAGCACTAGTTGGGAAGGGAGATTCTACGTTGAATTTCAAGGCTGACATTGTTATCGGTGTTAATGCTGATTCCTAAGTAAATGAATTCTTTTTCAACCTCGAAATCATAACTGTCAACAGTGACGTGGATGCTAATACGCGAGTGCGCCGACTATTGGTTTGGTGGCAGGAGGTACTTCGTTTTCTCTTCGTTCACCACCAGACCCATTCGCTTTGCTTCTTTATCCAGTTTTGAAAAGGCAGAACTAACAGCGCCGTTCTTAAGGTTGATGATGACAATATTATTTAGCATAGCCGTATCAATTCTACGGGGATACCAAATTTAGACATCGTGGCATATAGGTTACTCTTTTACAACTTTGAAGCCGACGAAAAGATGGTGTGTGTCGAATATCCTTTAATAGGTCTCATCCAAGATTTGGCTTATTGTGAATATTTGGTCGATGGTAGATTTTCCAGGTCTAAATCCACTCTGATAAGGTCCAGTCAGTTGGTTGACGGTGGGATTTAGCCTTTCACACAATACGTTTGTTAGAACCTTATAGGCGATATTTAAAAGACTAATCCCGCGGTAATTGGCACAGTTTGCAGGATCACCCTTCTTATGGATTGGGCAGGGCAGATTTGATCTAGAATCGGCAGGCATGCTTTCATCCGACCTTATTTTGCATAGAAGCTGATGCATGCACCTTACCAGCTCCTCGCCGCCATGTTTGAATAGCTCAGCCGGCAGTACGTCGGCTCCCGCGGATTTGTTGTTCTTTAGCCGCGTTATCGTTATTCTCACCTCGTCATGATCGGGTAGCGGGACGACAATTCCGTCGTCAACGATTGAGGTATCGGGATCTTCACATTCTCTGTGACATCCGCAGCTATTATTATTTAGCAGGTTCGAGAAGTGTTCCTTCCATAATTTAAGATTGCTCTGGATGTCAGTCACCAGGTCGCCATCTTTGTTCTTACAAGAAAACGCCCCGGTCTTAAAACCTTCTGTAAGCCGCCGAACTTTCTGGTAGAATTTTCGGGGGTTGTTCCTATTGACCAGCATCTCAAGCTCCTCGCATTCACGTATTTCGGCCTCTCGTTTCTTTTTTCGGATAATACGTCTCTCTTCCTTTCTTAGCTCTCGGTAGCAATCGCACATGGCCCGAGTTGCGCCCGATCGCAGCGTGGCTCTACGGGAGAGAATGCTTTCGGTATTCTCACAATTGTGACTTGTGCACGTGTATATATATATATTAAAACCAATTTACGAGCCTGACGGTTCAATTTAAAAAAATGAATTCCGTGATCTCTCCACACTCAAGAATTTCAATCATTCAATTAATTATTTCTCAGATTAAATCTTATGTACTACAACATCATTTGGAATCCTATATATTCTGGGTCTACTTTAAGAGTAGAAAAGTTTAACATTTTAAATGTAAACTGCGAGCAGGTCTGCAGGTAAAATTCGCCAAGCCATCGATTCATGAACACCGAATTGCGAGGTACGTCGAGAAATCGATATTGGAGGTTGTTCAGCAACACTTTGCGCTACAGCAGCAAAAGAACTTACAGTTTTTGGTCTGCCAGTTTTTTTCCTATCCTCGACAGAACCTGTTTCTTGAAATTTTTTCACCAACTTTGGAATTTGCCACTCAATTGGATGCACATACACAAAAAAAATCACGAATTTTGCGACATGCTGATCTATAATTCTCATAATAAGTTTCAAGAAATTTAATGCGTTGCCCTATCGTGTGGAATAGTATTGACTAATATCAAAGATAACCCTTTATTATTATTATTATTAATGTTGAAATTTCACATTTTCACTTTGCAAGCGGCACCATATATCGGCGTAGAGCTGACCCCCAGCATACGCAAATGCTCACAACCGAAAATTTTGGCATTGATTCCAGCATTTTCAGACTTTAGCAAATATTAAAAGGTTATAAAATAAAAACAAAATTTTTAAAGAAATATTCTGCCGAGGTTCGGCTTTTTTTGGGCCGAAGTCGAGGCTGAAGTTCAGTCGTTCTTTACTTATAACCTTTTTCTTGTTCACATGAAACTTTCATTCGTTTCGTTTGGCGTGGATTTCACTCGCATTTATTCAACTCCAATTAAACCAGCCACCTACTGTGCATGTGTGCGGCGTACAAATGCAGTTTTATATGAAATAATAAAAATATCGCTACATTTTTCATCTGCACTGAAAACACTTGTTGATGCTAATTTATAGTGAAATTAATTAAAAAATTAAATTTGCATATTTCATTGTGTACGCGTTTTGCACATTTGCGTACATTGAAATTCGTTAATTGAGTTTTGTTGAACACCTAATAGCATGTCATTTAAAATTGTTGGCATGTGAAATGTTTTTTTGGTTGGCGTTGCTATTTAATTAGTCGTAGTAGTATTTTATGTTTCTCCAGGTAATCTCCAAAGGGTGTTGCTAATCGGTGAAATTATACAAGCTTATGTGCGCTATTCGTAAATCAGTGTCCTGATGGAATTCAATTCCGGCCCCTTTTACTAAAGCTGGCCGTAAAGACGCAGAGTAGGTAACTCCCAAGAAATTTCACGAAATAGCCAACACAACCCTCCTAAGCAACAATCCTTTGCTCCCGGCCCCCGCGATTGGATCACCGCAATTTTCGCATGACGTTGCCGAAAATTACCCACTGATCGGTCCTGCACAGCTCGCGAGATATAGAGTACTAAAGCCACCTATTAGAAAAATGGAAAAAAAATAATGAATTTATTTTTCCTGGACCCTTATATTAACTCTAGATGATACTAATTCTTAGCCGATTCGACTTTATATTTTTAGGCATCAATCATCAACAAAAGTTGTGCGTTTTTGTTATAGTAACTGGTTTTGGTATATAATGGGCTGTTGCATCCTTTTTAGGCTGTTTTGCCGAGGAAAAATCTAGTTTGTGAATAATTAATAATTTTCCACACATGCAAAGATCTACAGTTTTAAACGGCCTTCGGACGGTAGACGGTTCTTTAGAGGCGCTTTTTCATGCCGGAAGTATACTAAGAGGTTTGCCATTATCTGCCAAAGGGGCGACGACTTAAAACTTTTTCTATAATTTGGTGTTTCAGGTCCGGTATTTCTCGTACATAATAATAATCAGGACAATGGAAATTTATAGTTTAGAAAGAATACCATGTCACCTGTCTAAAATGTTTAGCTTGCGTATCCATATTTATTAAAATTGTTTGATTCTCCATACTACCTTTTTATACATACAATATTTTAGTTCTTACTTATTACCTCTTTAAATATTTCACGTTCCTTTTTTATCACCCTGTATATTTACATTTATGTTCTCTAAACTTTTATCTACACTAATCCAATAAAAGATTAATTAACATCAACGAGAAACATGTTATTGTGTGCATGTAACGGGTGTTTTCTTTAGACGTAGAAAATTTTATTTCCAGGTAAGCACATATCTTTAGGTTTCTGTGTCATGCAGAATGGTTATGCTCTACTCTAGCAAATGCAATGGTATGTTCAGTTCAGTTTTAGTACCAGTAACGTCAAAATACGTACACATATACACATGGATGAGCAATCTCTTTATTTAATCTTTTTTTTTCAAAACTGAAGATAGATCTAAAATTACCGCCAATGGTCCGCGCTTTTTTGCATGTTCACCTCGTCTTAGTGCTATCTGCTTTCAGAAAGATGGTACCATATGCCATAAAGCGCGTCCTCAGTTTACTGGTATGAACTTTTGACGACGAGGTTAGCTAAAAAAGTTAGCCATATGGATTTTTTGTAATGGTCAACCAGCTAATTTTTTTTCCTTGTTTACCCCACTCGGGAGCATAGGGCCTCGACAAGACTCAGTCTTGCGTTGGTTTCGTTAATCTATTTTGCTTCCTGACAGGGTAGGTGATTAGCTAATACTAATGACAAAAATGACTTTAGCCGCGTTTTAATAAAACAAAGCCTGTTTTGCTGAAAAAACCCCACTAAATTGAAGCGACTGGAAATTTTTAAGTAGTCGTAGGCCCGAAATTATTATAAGTCTAATAAAGACAATATTCTGGGCCATAATGTACTATTCGAGTTGTATGCTATTTGAAATAAAAAAGAATTCAAAACCGGCAGCTCTTAAATACACCTATTATAAAATTTATTATTTTCATTTTGTATTACAGGTGTCTGGTATAATAGTGACCATCGCGACTGGGTTCGTATTGCTGGCCGATAGTACCCACTCCACCCTGCCAAGGGGTTGAGACCGTTATCACTGCGCAAACCATCATTTGCCAGCAGCAGCAGCGGTAGCATCAACGCTTGTCCACCCCCTCCACCCACACCGCACAGCGCCAGCGGCTATTGCACCAGCAACAACAACAACACAAATAATACAAACTCAACCAATAGTCACAGTACAGGTACAAGCACCAACACCACAAGTCACCTCACCATCACTCATCGGACAAACGACAACACAACTACAGCACACAAAGTAGGCATATCAACTACTCCGTCAGCAACTACTGGCAATATACCGAGCAATCAATTGCAGGTGAAATATTTTGAATTTCCACCAAATCTTGCTTTACTGGCAACTGGCTCTACTCCATCGCTGGCGACAACAACAGCTGTAGCGTTAGCCGCATCCACCACAAGCACCCCCGCACTCACATCTGCCACTAATTCACCCAAAAATTTTTACCACTCACAACATCACTCACATTATTACCAACCCCATTTGCACCAGCATCAACACCACCATCAAAACAAAGTTATCTCGCATCAACAATCACAACAACAACAACAGCAACGTCAGCATTACCAACACCTTTCGAAACAACCACACGGAGAGTTTGAGGGAAATTTTAGCAGTGAAGCGGAAGAGCAACTAAGCCCACTAAAACCAGCAAACGAAGGGGCAGTAAAAACCTTTTTAGCCACGCCACCAGCAAACAAAATGGGACGACGCGAGATTAAAAGGTCCAACACTAGCGGCTCCACTATAAAATCCTACGATGGTGGCAGCGGTAAGTACGAAAAACAAAACATTTCGTTAGGTTTTCAAATGGTGAAGGAATCTAATAAATAAATGCTTAGTGTTGCAGTAAATGTCGGCAACAGGTGCCGGAGTGAAATCATTTGAAACAGTTGAGGTACTCCTAAATTCATGTGTTATACGAATAAGCTTAAATTTAAAACGCACTAGGGAATGGAACAGTTTGAATAAAGAATTAGTTTGGAAATAACGTGCCTTATGGACAATGTAAAGCTATTTCATATATGTATATATGTGTGTATAAATAAATATGTAGTACAAATAGAAATTATCGAAAGAAATTGCTTAGTGTGATATTAAAACAAAAACTGGTTTTACCTAATCCACGATTTATATTTGTAAATTAGTTTTCAAATGTGAAACATGCGAAGTTGGGAAGTTTCGCCAGTAAAAACCTATCATATGACCGGACCAAGGTCATAATGAATTATTTCATAGAAGAAGTTTAAAGGACTTTTTCAAAAACTCTTCTTATTTCGAATTAGCCTGTGTTGGTTGGTTGGTTCGTTTTAGTGGTGATTCTTCCAGAATCCAACTAGCGCTTCCGCACCTTTTTGTTGCCACATCCTCGTTACCAAGTTGTTTACCAGTTATTTACAGCATGACTATATCCAGTCAGTGCTAAGCCAGACAGCTGTTCCAAACTCTCGAACAGCGGTTTACCCAGGGTTAACATTTTGTCCTTCCATAGGGCAGGGCATTCGCAGAGGAAATGGAATATTGTCTCCTTTTTCTCCGGTTGTTTGCAACTGTGACAGTATGTGTTGTGAGGGATGCCCATTTTGGCTACTTGTGCTCCCACAGACCAAAAGCCAATTATGACTGCGTTGGCCTCCAGGCGTCCCGTCGTTTCATGTTTATCAATGTTAGCGATTGCTTAAGGTTGTAGGTGGGCCATAACGTTCTGCTAATCTTGCATTTTGTCTCGTCTCTCCATCTACAATCTGCGATTCGGAGGTATTTTAGGGAAATTGCACTCTTGACTGCACCTAGTGGTGTGAATACCGATTCTGCAAGAGTGTTACTCATGGCAGATCCCCTTCTTGCCAGTTCATCCGCTTTTTCATTACCTTCGATGCTTCGATGTCCCGGGACCCAGAATAAGGTGGTAAGGCTAGTCCTGCTTTGTTCCACCCCTTTAGAGGTTGTTGTTGCCGAACCCAGTGCCTGGATTGCAGCTTGGCTATCCGAAAGAATAGCTATCGGAAAGAAGGGATCTGCGATGATTAGCCTACAAACTTCCCCAATTGCCAGTACTTCCGCCTGAAAGACACTGCAAGCATTAGGGAGACGCACAGATCGGTATAACCTTGTTGTGAAAAAAGCGGTTTGCCGTTGGAGCTAGTATTTACGTGCACAGAATCGATAGCTTCAAAGTAACTGTCGCAGTGCCAAATAGTTCTGCCAGAGAAGGTGCTGGGTGCCTCATTATCAGATAGAACGTTTTACAATTATCCACTGATATGTCAATTGGGCAAAACCACTCACCTTCAGCAATTTGGATACTAGCACGGGCGTTGAGGGCTGTGATTATTACATACCGCTAAGTGAACTCTTGGTAACTTATGGATGTTTAAAAAAACTTAATAAGTACCTCCGCAACCTATATTTCAAATGCATCAGGCTCGGATTTTTAAAAAGTGAACTTTTCGCGCGCATTGCCCCAAAAAAATGCTCTAATATCCCGATTTAAGCGGGATGTCAGCATGCGTTCAATGTCATATTGGTTCGGGACATACCGATACAGACCCTTGAGCAAGTTTGTTCAGAAGCACGTCCTTTTCCAAACGAAATGTTTTCCCTACAAATTTTACATTTCCTCCAGATTTGTTAAACATGTCTAGAGTTAGCAACACAGTTTCTCGCTAAGCAAACGTTTCATTATTAAATCATGATTCTAGTTCACTTGAATACAACTATATATTTCGATCTGATTGTTTTGTAAATAAGTAATGTATATAATACGTAACGGCGGCCGCCGTAGCCGAATGGGCTGGTGCGTGATTACCATTCGGAATTCACAGAGAGGTCGTTGGTTCGAATCTCGGTGAAACCAAAATTAATAAAAACATTTTTCTAATAGCGGTCGCCCCTCGGCAGGCAATGGCAAACCTCCGAGTGTATTTCTGCCATGAAAAAGCTCCTCATAAAAATATCTGCCTTTCGGAGTCGGCTTGAAACTGTAGGTCCCTCCATTTGTGGAACAACATCAAGACGCACACCACAAATAGGAGGAGGAGCTCGGCCAAACACCCAAAAGGGGTGTACGCGCCAATTATATATATATATATATAATGTAATATTTCTATTTAATTATTCATGCGATTTGTTGGAGCAAATAAAACAAACAAAACTGGAATGCGTTAAATTACTTTCGGATATCGGGAGAAATTGAATAATATTATACTTAAATATATAACTTCGGTTCAAAAAGTACGGGGAATATCTCTTGTGCTTGAAATATGACAAAATCTTTATTTTTTTGTTGTACATCTATCAGTATTTTTCAAAAGTGTGTGATAAACCTAACTTGAACATCAGTTCAGAAGATACGACTGTGACATCTGCACCTGAAAAACAGTAATACTTGACTCAGAATACCCTCATGGAACTCAAAAGAATAAACAAATAGAATTTTTGACTGCTTCGACTGAAACAACAATTTTTTAATTGCACTCGAGCTGGGAAGGAAATAATTTCATAGGAATAGGACTTCATTATAAACACGATGATATAAAAAAGAGACAATCGTCATATTTGGTGCTTAAGGTATCTCCTTAACTGATGCAGATCTCACTCTAAAACTCCTTAAATATTTTAATTGTACAGTCTGTGTCAGAAAAACGGAATCGCGAGTATTCATGAAGTATAAACGATATATAGGTATATATTTAAAATTGTTTTTACATGAAAGTATGTGCAAAACTACTTATTACTCAAGACTGCCCGGCTGTCTTCATCGTTGTCGAGTAGAGCCTGGCATCTTCTTCATGCTTTGAACCAGCTTTTCTGCGTAGCTCGTCGACAAAGAGGACTAGATTTTGCGAACTTGACGCACGAGTTACTTTAAATCATGGACTGGCTTTCCAGCAATATGTGTTTTCATAGTTCCCTACACATTTTCAATGGGATTGGCGTCTGGGGAATGGAAAGGTAAGCCTAATATAGTAACGCAATTTACTTGTTTTGTTGTTTCTCAATGTGTTTTCCTGAGAGCAGTGGTTTTGATGATGTGGGACGGTAGGATATGTTCACCTCACATTCTCCTCACATTGATACTCACATCTATTCCCTTTTTAGCAAGAACTGATCGTGTTTGGCGTAGTCACAAAAAAGGTACCGCTTTATTCTGCTTTTTTGTCATCACTCGCTTCAAGCCACGCTCGGAAAAGTTTCCAGCTGATTCCACATCACAATAAACTTTTTTGATTTTTTAATTACTTTTGCAGCCGCGGCATCAAATAATTTCGGCCCTTTCGAATACGTGAAAATACCGCCTTAAAACGCTTCGCGTACTTCTCACTCATTTTTGTTTGGTTGCGTTTACGAGAAAGTTTCGAACGACACTAACTTGAGTTAGCACTGGCGTCGTAGGCGTTGAGTGGGACTATTATGCAGCAAAAAGCAGAACGAAATATATCTCGAGGTTACAAGAAAAAAACCAGTTCTTTTCTTCCGACACAGACTGTATGTATACATAATTATATGATTTTAAATAAAACAATTAAAAAAAAATTGAATTTTTCTTTAAAATCTAATGCACCGTATATAATAAGAAACTAATCCTAAATGGATGTTCTCCAAAATAAACAGTTAAAATCAATTGCAACAGAGTGAATGTGGTCTAGTATCATCCTATATGGGCTAGTACGCTGCACTACGGACTATCCGATGTACTTGAGAGTATAAATAAGTGTGTATGTGTATGCAAATAGCTTCCGAGGAATAGTTGATGCTTATGCAGAATCAGCCAAAAAAGGAATAAGGGAGTTCTGAACTCAAAGTGCAATTTGTGAATTAGCGGAATACTTTTGCAAATAATTAATTATTCAAATATATGGTGTGTAAAATTAAAGTTAAAGTCAAATAAATATTATATCCGCTAGTCCGACATATTGGGTGTTGCATTCAGAGCAGTCAAGCTGTGAAACTAAATAAAATATGTAAAAAACTTAAGTGATATAGCCGTCGTGGCTCCGTTATAGATAGGTTATCCTGGTGAAGAAATTCTAAAATACCTCTTTGTTTTTAGAATATAAGCTGATCTTTGTATCATTCAGAGTTTGGTTTGGATGTACCGTTCAACTAATGCAAGTCACCAAACGAGTGTTCGCTATGTTAGAATAGACTCTACAGTTGCTGTGGAGACCCCACTTCTGACGTAGCATACTTTAGCTTACTCCATTTCCAACTGAGTTTGGTGTTGTAACTTAGGCCAAGATATTTGACTTGTGTTGGTAATACCAGTCAGACTTCATTAAGCTTGAGGAAATTGAAGATTGGATCTTCGTCTTAATAGTGAAGGGTGCGTTTCCATACTCCATTTATTATTTTAATACTGTAAAAGTAAAATATTTTTCTTTCGTTCCAATCTCTAGATGGAGGAGTTTTGTCGCATTAAATTTCGAAAAGTTCGCATATCGAATTTTCTTTGCCATGGATTTATATATAAATTCATGCCTGATTCTTTCCACTCTTAGAACAGGTTGAAATAAATTTGAAATACTTACTTTTTACCTAAAATTTGTGTGATATGTATGTATGCTATGGTATCAATTACATAATAAACGTAATATTATAAAATGTGCTGTGAGTAAGAATAAATAAATTGTTAGTATTTATTAATCTTTGTTTATCTATCTTAATCTATATATCTGTATTATTTATCTTAATCGCTACTCTTTTAAGTTGTTTAGTTCAAAGCAAAAATAATCTTAGTAATTAATCTTAGTTTTACTGAAACCAAAATGGAAAGTTTTAGTTTTAGAGACTTTTTGCTTCAGTAATAGTTATTTTCCAATTTTTCCATTCTGCTATAGAAGATTTCGATAATAAAGTGCAAGAATATGAAAAAGTTCTGAATTTCTGGCGTCTGATAGGTTATAGGAAATAATAAAACACACATTTCCAGGTATTTGTAGCAGTATTTTTTTCTTCTATGCCACCTCAATGTTTACAATCCTCTTTTATATCAAATTCTGAGATATTCTGGTAAAGACCACAAACTATATATAATATATCTGCTTATATCTTCAAACATTCAAAATCCAATTAATAGTTTTTATTTTATAACACACTAAACAACACTTTCTTTGGATAAAATAGTAGTAAGTCATGAATATTATGTTTTTGTTTTCATTTTTTGCACGATGTTATCGAAATCTTCAATAGCAGACAAATTGAAAAGATATTATTGCTAAAGGCAAATAATTTCGCACACTAAAATTTTGCTTTGATTTCAGTAAAACTAAGAAAAATTATTAAGGTTTTTCTGCGACTGTCACTGCGACCAAAAGATATCTATTGAGCAAAGTCTGCTAAGATACAATTTATTGAGTTCATTTACCGCCTTTCGTGGCTTATCTGTAGGTCACCATGTTAGGGAAGCGTGACTATTATCTTACCAACTGTAATGAATGCCCAGGAAGTCATTCGCGGGTTCAGTCACCATGGTTTTCCAAAAAGCCGTGTATGGGCAAAGTAATTGGAATATAATTACATACGTCGTAAATGTTCAAATTTACTCACGACGTGATACAAAAGAAATTAAAATTTGCTCTTGGTGACCCCTTTATATGTTATGCACCAACTATCACAAGTCTTCCAAACTCAAACAGTCAATTAAAATTCCATCTGAACATGAAACGCACCCAGTAAACCAAAATATTAGCAAATATTCACACTTACATATATAGCTTTTAGAAGATACTCCAGTGCAGTAAGAAATACATGTGGACACTTTGGATAACGAATGGCAATGTAAATCAAAAACTAAAACATAATTGTTTAAGACTTCCAATACATGATCTTAACAACTAGAAAGGCACGGGTATATATGTTCAAGGACTCTATCATTTAAAAGAGGAAATCGGAGGAATCAGGTTAGTCAAAGTAATTAGCTCGTTTTGAGGATTTTCCATTAACGGCCAAATTCCCTGGCAAACCTCCAAGCTGAAACAGAAGATTTAAAAATATTCCAGATTCCTGTCAATATTTTACCTTGTCTTCAAATCGAAGTGACACGAAAAGGAAAGTTTTTTCATTATAATGCCTCTCCTTGTCATAAAAAATACCATAATCAAAATCAGGCATTATTTATTCATACTTACATAATGCATATTTACATAAATTTACATCTACATTTCTATCATATTTACTGAAGTAAACCTAACTGTGTTATCAACCTCTGCGCTTCCACTGAGCCCAAGCCGAACTGTGTGCCTATTTGCGGCCAGACTGACACTGAAGGTGAGCTTAATTGACAGCATCACAATCAACGTGTAATTGGCGCGGGCTAAGCTACTCGCATCCAGGCTAACCTAACACCAAAGTAATGAGTTTTCTATGCTTGAAGCGAAATGGATGGGTCAAACCATTTGCAACCACAACACCATGCCTTACCATAATTCGAGTATTGCCACAGTTTAAAATAAACAAACGCCTGCACCTTTTATTGTTAGTGCAATGATGGGGCTCAGCTGCAAGGGAGATGACTAATGGTATTGTGAGTGGAATTCAATTTACGATAATTCTATAGTAACTCAATGCGTTTATTGAGCTCAAGTGCTCGTATCAAAAGTACTTTGACCCATATATGAGAATACATCTAAATTTAAATTGTAATGCATAATTTTAGAGTAAGTTTAAATACGTTAGGTTTGTATAAAACATTTTCAGTGAGTTCATCTTTTACTTATAGATGCTTGTGTCACCCGCGGGTTGAAGCTTGTATATCAAAGTAAAATAAGTGCAAAGTTCGATTCACAAGTTTATTAGTAACCAAGAAGAAAATGCTTTCGTTAGAGCAAACTCGCCTTTATGCACAAGTCGCATGTTTCGCTGCCATAATTATTGTCGGAAGAGAAACACAGATTTTTATAACTTTAACATTGCTTTCAATGTTCTGATTTTTCAGACTTGTATTTAGTTAGATTTAATGCCGATGCCGCAGACGTGACTTAATGATCCAAGAATTAATTTTGATAAAATTTTAAGGAGTCGGCTTAGAATAACTCTTTCACATTTAATAAGAGGTTAGGTTAGGTTTGGCAGCCGCATCGCTCATAGAGACAGCGATGCCATTTAGATCGCCAATGGGTTCGTTGTGAGGCGCAGGGGCTCGGCTACATTTCCCTTTCCATATTGAACCATCCTGAGCTTTTCACAAAGCGTAAAAGGTTGTTGATACCTAAAGAGTATAGATTATCTATATTCATTAAGAAGTAGGATCTTAAATATCGATTCCTGCTTCTGGCTAGAGCCGGGCATGTGCAAAAAAGGTTTTGAATTGTTTCTAGCTCCTCTCATCATTCCTACAGCTACGACAGATATCATGCATGTAAGCGCCTAATTTCCTTGCATGATTTCCTATGAGACAATGTTCTGCGAGGGTCCCTGCTAAGGTCCTAATTTGAAGTCTACTCAATTTTATAATATTTATTTAGATTTAGCCTTGGCAATGTTTGCGAAGCAATTTCAAAGGTATTGGCACTAATGCATCTTTGATTTAAAGAACTGATTAGTGCGTCCTTAATAAGAAGCTTAAAAGTTGCTTCATAAAACTACTTATGTTTGACATACAGGTACCTTCTCTTGCAAGTTGGTTAGCCCTAGAGTTCCCTGGTATATCTCTGTGGCCTGGAATCCGCATAAGATTACGATATTGTTTGGCCATCTCATTAAGAGATTGGCGACAATGTAAGACATTCCTTGATGTTATTTTAAATGCATCCAGGGCACGTAGGGTAGCTTGACTGTCTGATAGAATGATGATATTTTATCTCTTACCATTTCAAGGCTTCATGAATAGCGTTTATTTCCGCTTGAAGAAGACTACAGTGATCCGGTAGTTTAAAGGATTCACTGACAAAAAGCTCTTTCTTAGATCCGTCCGTGTAGATCTTAATGAGTGTGTTGGGTGATGGATCTTCTTCCAGCCATTCCAGAAAGCCATAAGAAATTCCTTTCGAAGCAGAGAATGGGAGGGTGATAATCACTATCACGGGGTATATCCGTATAAGAGTCTAAGATGGTTAAATGCCCATGTGTGACAACCTTCCATTGTGAGCTCGCTCTGAGCCTGAAAGCTAAACAGGCCGCTGAGTATTTGCAGAAGAGATCTAGGGGTCGCATAATTATAGGTATAATTCTTTCTTCCTCAGCCAACTCACCTCTTTGCATTGATACATACATGGGAGCGAAGAAATGCTTTGTACTTTTTACTTGCCTTAATATGATGGCTACTATTTATATTCCCAACTTAACAATAGAAAATTGAAAGTTGGTTTTTAAAAATGATTTTATTGTTTTACAAGATATTTACCAAGTTGATAAATACACGTTTGTGTTCGTTTGAATGCATTTTCCAAGCACTTTGCCCAGTCGTGTTTCCAGAGCGTTTTTTAAACTGTGTGGGGTTCAGGGCAAATATGGTTAGTTGGTTGGTTGAAGTGGTGATTCACCAATAATCCAATTAGTGCTTCTGCACCATTTTTTTGACATAGCTTCACTTTCAACAAGTTATACGGTTATTCCTTCATGAGTATATGCAGTCTGTGCTATTGAGAAACTTTATAAGGCCAGTTCTGCGAAGCTTTCAAAAAGCGGTTTACCAAGAGTTAAAATCCTCCATAAATCTTCCATAGGGTAGGGCATTCGCAGATGAAGTGGAGGATATTTTCCTTTTTCTCCGGTGGATATAACTATGGCAATATATATTGTAAGGGATACCCATTTTGGCTGCCTGTTATCCTATGGACCATATTTGTCAATGTTGACGTTTGAATGAGGTTGTAGGTAGGCCATTACATTCTGCTAACTTTGCATGTTGTGTTATCTCTATATCCAGGTACTATCCGCGATTCGTAGATATTTTGAGGAGATGGTAAGGAGACCATACACATCGATATTTTCTGGCACAATAACTGATTTCAGTAGACTTCCCCGAAATTCGCCAGTGAGTGAGCAGCGACCGCGCTAAAAATTCATTGCACCATTTTTGCGATGCTAAAGGATGGTGCTTGCTCGGAATATAATGATTTTAGTCTATCGATGAATTCTAGCCTTATTAATTCACGTCGAAAATTGTGTTCATTATTTCATTTATTTTTGTGTTGAGATGAATTTTTAAGGTCTCTGAAATCACGGTATGGTAAAATATGCCAAACTTTCTAAAGAAAACGTTATATGGTGCCTGATAGTACTAAAAGTGGCCAAGGCCAGATACATAAAAAGCAGCCCTCGAATATACTTCATAAATAATTTACAAAGCTCGGCCACATACCTTTTAAAAGATACATACATCTTTTAAAAGGTGTTTGGCCGAGGTTTTGCTCTTATTTCTGGTGTGCATCTTAAAGTTCTCTTAAAAATGCAGTGAGCTAAAGTTTTATCTAGGTCCGAATGGTAGATGGGGTTTCTATGAAAAGCTTTTTGAATTATAGAAATATCTATACTTTGGGGCTTGGCATTGTCTGGCGAGTCCTGTTCTCATGTTCACTATATTCTAGGAATAAACAATAAGAATATTCTTATTAGCAAACACTTTTGCTCAGAAAAATTTATATATTTTTCTTTAATTTCACTACCGAAGTTTACTTCAGACTTATTGACAAAGCTAAAATATTCCACAGTGTATTTTACAGAACAGACTTGCCTACCGTCTTACTGCACACGATAACGGTACTCAATTTTTGTGTTATGCTTCGAAGAGATTACTTGAGATATTAAGAAAATGCATGAAACGAAAAAAAGAAAAAAATGTCATGGTAAGTCATCTCAAAGTCTCGCAAATGTCAACAAGTTGTCCCACTAAATACCTAAGAAGGGCAAGTCACTTTGTCAGAAAGTGGAATCAGCTTGAGACTGCCAGCAACGTCGATGATAAGCCTAGTAGAAACTAAACTACCATGAAAAGTGATATCCAAGCCATTAAAAATGCATTAAAAAATGCCACTATTTCTTGAAAAGCATAAACATGTTCATTTGAATGTTCAGATGGACGTTGAAGGAATCTAACATTTCAAAAACTTGGTTTCACTGAAGCTCTCATAGAAAGACAACTACATAAGTATGTATGTAGTATGAGTAAAGGCGATATTTTGATAGTGTTGGAGCAAAGTGTTATACACAGATGAATCATCTTTCATTGTTGGAATTACTAGAAAAAGCTTGGATTGTTAAAGGCGCCAAATTGTTTAGCGGTCTGTTAAACATACGACCAAGGTCCATGTTTATGAATGCATTTCTGGAAAAGGAATCAGTAATTTGAGAGTTTTTACACAAATTCTCGATATCAAATTTATGTTCAAACTCTATGCTTGTCTAAGTCGGGGACAAAACTCTGGGGTACGAATATACATAAATGATAGATCCTTTAAGCAAACCGCGATCCAAAACGCTACAGCCGACTATGCACATTTGGAAAGCAAAAAAAGGCAGACATAAACTGGACTGGCCTTCTCAAACTGCGATGCAAATCCAATTAAAAATGTGAGGGACAGGGAAAATACGTCCACAACAAAAATGCTCGCTATGACGCTAAAAAAGTTTAGCAGATGTTCCTAGAAATCCAAGCAAAAATTTGTGAAGATGATACCAAGTTACGAGTGTTAGAAAATATTGGCTTACAAAGCAAATACCAATATACAGGTATATACCTATGAAATGAGACTTTTTTTTCAATTTCAAACGTTTATTACCAAAAATGGTTACAAATTTAATCTACAAAATAATAGCCATCGCTACTGACACATTTTTCCCATCTCTCAGGCAATTTGTGGATGCCGCGCCAAAAAAATTGGCCATCTTTGGCCGCAAGCCAATCATCGAGCCATTTTTTGGCGTCTTCGTGAGAATTCAAGCGCTGCTCGAAAAGTGCGTGGCCCATCGATGCAAACAAATAATAATCTGAAGGCGCCAAGTCTGGTGAGTTAGCCGCATGCACCAGCGGTTCCCAATCGTACGGCTCCACCAATTCCCGGATCGCGATCTTGTTCGATGTGGCGGTGCATTATCACATTGTCAGTTCATGCGGCACCCATCTTCCGACCTTTAAAATCATGCCCATGTCTTGCGTTTGACCATCATCTTCATCCAACAATGTTGCAATTCGGCGTCCTCGACTTTTTCTCTGGCCGGCCACGGTCCTCGTTCTCCACGCTAAAATCACCACTTCGGAATTTTTCAAACCACCTCAAGCACTGTGCTCTACTTAGAGCATGCCCACCATAAGCTTCTATAAGCATTTGATGAGCTTGAGAAGCGTTTTTCTTCAATTGATAACAGAAAATCAACGATGTCCGCAAATCGTTGTTTGAAGGCATGAAATTCGACATTTTTAAGAGCGACAAAAATTCATTGTTGTATAAAACGTAACAAACAATTAACTGAATATTGTTAACAGATGACAGACGAAGAAAACAAGGCGTTGGGAAGGTTTAAAAATACTTCTAGCGACATCTATGGACTAATAGCTGAAAGTCTCATTTCATAGGTTTACACACTTTTTCTTTAATATTTTACCGGCGAATCTGTTCTGTGCAACACACTGTATGTGGTTGAAGTTCCAAGGGTTGGTGGATTGGCCGTGTAATTTTTAAAACTTTTCTATATAATAGTAGTAAGTTTCCTGTTAAAATAGACCGATCACATAACTTTATTTCAATTTCGCTAAAAGGGTATTCGAAAGGCGCGCATGTTACGCTTTTTAAATACGATATACCTAGACATATAGAAATTAATGATACACCAGCAATATTATAAATATTTATATATTCTTTTTCAAATTCATCGGTTGAGACTTGACGGAAGACGCTAGGCAAAAAGCTTACATTAAATACATTTGCATAGCTGCATAATACACATGTTGAGAAATTAGCACATTAAAAAAACACAGAACTTGCCAGATACTAAAACTTAAAATTAATTAAAAAAATCCAAAAATTTAAAATTAAAACAAAACAAACACAATAACTTAAACTTACAATCTAAACTATGGTTAATAAATGCTTTGTGAAAAATAAATCTGCATTACGCTTCTCATCTTTTCATATTATTCGAATTGTTGATTCAGATAATTGACAACATTGTCGCGTATATTATCCGCGCAAGGATTCAAATTCCAAAAGACCAAATTACAACCATAGCGTTGGAAGCAGTTATACCGCACAGCTTGCTCGTTGGGCGTACAGCAGCTGGCGATGGCCCAAACGCAGGCGGTGGAGGAAGATTGTGTCGGTGGAGCTGCTGTGGGATAACGAGTGGGCGTTCCTGTGACTATGGTATTAGGAATAGATCCCGCTCCATTGAAGTTAGACTGGGGTCTGCTAACGGGCCCACTTGCTGGGTTGCAAATAATGAGAAAAAAGAAAAATTTGTTAATGTAAAAATACTACGAATGTAAGAAATTAAACTGGGCACTTACTTACAACTGGCAATGGTGATGGTGTAGTTCGTTGAGGAAATAGCGGTGCAGGGGCTCCAACTGTGATGTTCAAGCGTTGATTGGCTATAAGTTTGAAGAGGTTAGTACTCTTTTACTGGCATATATGCACGAGTATAGAACAACATATCGGCATTTATGATGAACATTTTTCCGGTACTTACGATTTCTAGTTGGCGTGTAATCGCGCCAAACCACACGATCCGTATTGGAGGGGCCACCAAATCTTGAAGCAACTTGAATGACATTGATGGGGCCGTTAAAGTAATCTCCAGCAACTGGATGTCTGGATGTGGATTGAAAAAAATATTTATAAAGTGTTAGAAAGGATGAGATAGGTGACCACATTCGTATAATAAATTGTTTGGAGGAGAAAAATTCTAAATCTTCTTTATTAGATAGGGTCCCTTAAAAATGACGCCAAGATGTCAGTAATAAATAATTTCTAGATGAATGTCTTATGCCATCTTTGAGATTTGTCAGGCAAACAGATATACAATTTTACACCATGGAACACCGCGTTAAAATTATTGAATCTTATAACGGAAATGGTCGCTTTTTAAAAGACATCGAAAAATTCGGGATGTTTTGTGCGAAATAATCGTTCGAGCGGGTCAACAATTCAAAGAATGTTGGAAAAATTTCAAAGAAATGGTTCCATCGGAGATACAAAAAGGACTTATAGATCAAAAACTGAACGTTCTGTTGAGAATATTGCTGCTGTAGCGCAAAGTGTTGCTGAACAACCTTCAACATCGATATCTCAACGTTCTCAAGAATTAAACATTCATGAATCGACTGTTTAGCCGGTTTTACTTGTAGACCTGCGCATGGTGGACATTTAAATAATGTAATTTTTCACATATAATTGTGAAGAGCCGTATTTTGAATAAAAACGGTATAACCTGAAATAATCTAAATGTTTTCATGTTTTATTTTGAAATAACATCTAGGCGCCCCCCTTAGAAGGACACTAATAGTATTTGGAAAACAGTCCAGGCTTATAACTTATAATTAAAATAATTATAAAATTCTGTTCGGAAAGGCCAGGATTCGCAAAAGAATAAGAAAATATAGATTCGATAGGTAGCGCCGTAGTGGAAAAATTTCGTATTTTTTAAAGGTTATATGATACGAAATGACGTGATCGACCTTTTACAGCGGCAGTCATATTTTCAAAAGAGCTTTTGAACAATGGTGAATGTTAAGTGCCAATTGATGCTACTATAGAATGTATTTCGTTTCCTTTGAATTTTCGTGGCGCTGTGTAATCTGTTGGATAACTCATTCTGAAGGTTTTGTCCCAAATTACCACCAACCTTAAAATGTTTAAATGGATTTCTGAGGGTACCATTTTGGCAGTAATCATTAGCGCAATGAACTACGTAATTCAGGAACGAATTGCAGGCAAACCAATTGCCCAGAAATATATTGGTAGCGCAACAAATGGGGACGTAGTTGTTGACTAACCCATCGAGTCTTTGAATCCATTGAATCTTCTCGGTATGCCACGGCACAATTCGTTTTTCAAAGTCGGAATGCCCAATTATTTGTTTGCGGAATACTAATCCAACTCGTTTGTGTAATAGAACAAGGCTCGCTGTAAAGAAAATAATGCCGTATGTCATTGAGACTGCATTCTCAATTCAAGATCGAAATAAATAAAATCACGTGCTTTTTCTACGCATTCCTATCAATTGCCACCGATATGCTATTCCTCTTGAATTTTCTATGACCATTACCAAAGTCATTCGCATACTGCATGCTCATAAGTCGCGCAATGAAAAAACTTTATTTTTGTGGAAGGCGAAAAACCAAAAAAAAAATGGCTTCCCATAAAGCACGAGTCCTTTTTCGATATTATTTTTCACCTAAAAGTAGTTCTAATAACAGAAATCTTGACTTTTTTTGCGTTAAATTAATTCCCCAAAAACCAGTACTGCTTGTTTGCTTTCTCTAATAGTAGGATTGTTAGGCAGTTCATTTAGGTTTAGGGACTTCATTATCAAATTTAATTTCGAACACTATCTCTACAATTCCTCTCCCTCCCAGTTAAATATGTATACTTATATATCCACAAAAGCAAGTGAATATTTTGCGAGTCTTTCTCGAGTGTCTGCGAGCACCTACATCTAACTCTTAACACACAGTTTTCAAAAATGTACAGATACTCAAAATGTATTCTATTGTCTCAAAATCCGCAAAGGAGATAGGTCAAATATAATTATCTGGTACATCGATTATAGCCAAGTCTTTTAACCATCAAAAGCCACATGCATAAATTAATACTCGAGTCCTTTTAAAATATTAAATATTTATGATATGCCCTCCTTTCCAGTGACTAGTTGTTTCAGCAGACACTTATGTACACTTGCTAGGGTTTTATAGTTCTTTTCGGTATAAATAGTCGCTAATTTGAGGTACTCTAAAAAAATTTAATAACAAATTAGTCTAATAGTACTTACTTTTCAAAGCGCTTTGCTGGTGGATAACTAGGCAGATAGTAGTTGGCAATCTGTGCTGGACCACTTAAGCTATTGGCGTTGGTAGAAACCTTTGAAAATCTATAATATGGATTGCGCTTTTGCACCACATGTGCACCATCCCCGTTTCTATCGGTGTCGCGACGTTGCCGACGGTGATGGAATTTCTTTGGGCGCTTATTAAGCGCGCGCTTCACTTCATCCTCGTTCTCTACCAGTTTTGAGTCAGCTTCAGCTAAAGAAATTACTTCCACATGCATTTTTGACGAGGCCGCCTTCGACTCATCTGAGGCGATAATGGGCGCTGATGATAATATATCGAAATAGATTTTTTCCGGCTGCAGCGGATGATATTCCTCAGAGGCAGAATGATCACCAATACGACGACGTCGGTGCGCCGGATCTTTATGTTTTCGCAAGCGATGAGTTTTGTTCTTTTTGGGAACTGTTATAAGCGAAGAATAAAATGTTTTATAACTATTAGCTGTACGAATTAAAAAACTAAATTATATGCACAAATTTACCAAAATCTTCGCTAACAAAATCCTCTTTGTACATTATAACTGGATGATCCTCCTTTAATATGCCATCAATAATTTTAGCTTGATGAAACTAAAGGTTTGAGCAGAAAATTTTAATTTCATGTAATTAAATAAAGCTTAAGGCGAATGCATGAGCACCCACCTGCTTGTGTGTGTGAATGTATATATGTATGTATGCACAGCACTTCTTGTTAACCTACCTCAATATTATCTACATCGCCATATTCCTCACTCAGCGGCACTCCCTCGTCTAGCGGTACGACAACATCGCTCTCCGCTTCCTTGGGACGTGCATTCACCGGCACCGCAATCAACAGTAAAGCACATGCCAAAAACAAATAGCCGTGACACTTCCGCTTACACCGGAAATCACTGACACACGACGTAGTTACGCCACTAAACCAGGTCATCGTTGTAGGTGTGTGTGCTTTTGAGAAACAATGTTTACCAATGTGCGTTTAAACTCTAGCGCTTGTCGCAAGATAGAAGTGGGCGTGTATGGGTGTATGTTGGTCTAAAAAGTTTTGAGTTGAATTTTATATGTTGCCTCTGAAAGAAATGTTTTCAAATAAATACGTACGTTAGATTACAAACAAAAAATTTTAATAATAAAAAGTTATTTATGTATTTTTCTTTCATAATAAATTTCATTTAAACCGCATCCGCTCGTATACGCAACTTTTTGAATGCGTGCTGCAGGTGAATATTACTCATACGTCGTGTCGGACGTTGGCGATAATGAACGCAATGGAAATAGGTGCAATGTGATTAGAAAATACAGACCTACATATATTTTTATAAAGCTAGAAGAGCAGTACCATATCGCTAAAAAATTATTATTATTATTATATTGTTTATTTGTATCGGTTTTTCAGGTGCATGATATCGATAACTGTAGTTTGACAGCTGAGAATGGCAAACTGTGTTGACATTTCTGTTGAATATGGCTTCATCGGTAATCGTTTAACGGCTGAACAACAGAATAACGCTTCTAAATTGTTGAAATGTGATTTAAAAAAAAAAAAATCTGTTCGCAAGGTTCATAGAGAAGTGCGGCTTCATCGGACTTTATTTCTTTTGAAATGAGAAAGGAGCTGCCGTTACGGTCCGATTTATTACAATATTCAAGCCATTATTGATGCCATACGGCTAGCTTTATTAGAAGAAGTAGTAAAAAATTGGACTGATCGATTAGACCATGCAACTCGTAGCCGCGGCGGACATATGACGGATATCATTTCAAGAAATAAAAAGGCCATTAATTTATCTACCTGATAATAATAAAAAAATTCATTCCAACAATATTTCTGTTTTCTATTAACATTTCAAGTTCCCAAGCTCTTCAAAACAATTGCACACATAAAAACAAATTAAATCGTGATTAAATAAGGGCCGAAGGGGAAGGTTTATTGATATACAAAAATTGATATAAATCGGAAACGATACAGAGATAAATAAAAAATTAAGATTGCCACTGATTCTGTAATATGTTGTTCAGTGTTCAGGCTTATTTCTAAAGTCTAAATTCTCGATATTTATTAATGAGTGCCAAAATGGCTGATTTGTAAATAAAAAAAGGTTCTTTAATCGTAATATTTTCGGGGAAATAGATTGACGAGAGAATTATTAATATTAAGTTCGATCTAGTAATAGACAAATTTATTGCAGTACATAGTGAATAAATGGCAATTTTTGGCTAAAAATTGTTGGAAGAAATTTGAATAAATTGTAAAGAGCCTAAATTTTTTGGGCCATAATTCTGTATTTTGAAATTCGGCAATAAAAATAAACGATGTTATTTTTTCAATAAAAAATATTTATTAAAAACGGAAAAACAAGTGAAAACAACTGATAACTCATCAATAATATATCGATGTATAATTACTAATATTTCCACCGGTAACAGCAAATGAACTACACAAGTTAACTCAATTATTTGTACGATTTCGTTAGAATGTATAGCATAGTTTTTTTTAGAATGTGGTGGATTATAAAGTATACATCACCTCTCTACAAACTCAATATAAACCGTTTCTGATATCTCGGCAACTGAAGCTTATCTTGTAAAACGGGAGCATCCCTTAATTTAGAACGCCCCAACTGAGTTAGATCAACTATAAAAACCTTTACAACAAAAAAGATTCACAATCCAGGTACGGTGTTATTGGGACGAATTTCTTATTATTATAAATTAAGGGCGTTGATGCAGCACGGGTCTCTCTAAAAAATACTTCTTTGCATGAGCAGCAAGCCATAATACGGCGAAAGTTCAGAATATTTTAAGCTTCTTAAACTCCACTACTCAACTCTACTTATCACTGGAAGAAAGAAGAAAAAAAGTCTTGTTCTACTTAGTGATACCAAAGTGAGCCAGCCATCCTAAGTGTGTTTTTACGTGCACCGCACACACAAAGTATTGTGTAATCCTTGCAAAAGCGTTTTTTATATAAAATGAGTCTAAGGAATGTATTGCGCCTACTAGTAATCGCATATATTTAATACGGGCTCCTTTATCAGTTGACGTTCTAAGCCTTTTTTTCCTCATTTTCTCATGAGCATATCACCATCTTCTATACACATAAATTGCTTGTCGCATGCCTGCCTTGTAGTGTATAGGTATTTTTTGTTAACCGTCGGATTAGCAATTACATGATGTACAAATATACTCATCCATGTGATTGCATATGTGCATGTGTGCATTCGCTTATTAGATATGCAGAAAGCAATAAAAGTGGCAGCTGAAGAATTACACTCCGCTGCACAAACACCATTAAGAAGTTTACCTCACAGCCGCTAACAATCAGAGACAAACAAAAAGAAAAATGCAAAAGGCATAGAAATAAATGAGTTTGAGTTCTACAGATAAATATGTAAATTTAGGGCCGCTTTCTACTTGCAACCTATTTCTGGCAGTGATGGTTGATTACTTGTTGTGGTTGCTTGGTTAGTTACTGCACTCAATTTTACTTAAACTTCCAGGCCTATACAGCTTACAAAGATATACCTACTTGTGGAAGTACATTAGCAATCTCTACTTTTTTATACATCTTTATTTTCATGAGAAATATCCCTGAAAGAAATTCGGCTGACTTTAGTTTCACGTTAAATGCACTATCAGTCTACTGCTTGTCACTTACACTTTGACTACTTTACTTGCTTTCAAGTGATTCCTTTTGTATGCCGAAAAACTAATTTTCTTTTTACTTAACTAAATTTTGGTCATTTCTAGTTTGGGTTCAGAAGGGCTTATTAAAGAAATATTTGTGTACCACAAATTCTTTTATAATGCTCGCTTAGAGGGAAAATTTTAAACACCAATTTCTCAAATTTTACAGGAAAGAATAAAGCAATTTTCTTCAAGCGCAAATTTGTAATGCTATTATCAGCTTAAGCAATAACAAACTCCAAATTGAATTGATGAAAAGTTTTTATATTCTTTAGGATTTATCTCATTTTCCGTGAGCAGTTTGGATGTAGCAAAGTTAGAAATTAAACGGGTAGCTTGATACATATCAATAGTTTAGGAAACCACTAACTTTTTTTGTTTATTTGCACTAAAAGTTTTACTTTATGGGGAGCAGATCAAAAGGTTTCTAAATAAAATATTAACTTTGCATAAACAATAGACAAAACAAAACACACTTGAAAATAGTTCAGAAGTTTCTAAATTACTGAGGTCGTTGCGCGTCATAATATAATAAGAAATATTCATTACATTAAAAAACTATGCACATTAGGGCACCTCATCAAAAAAGTTGTTACCCAGCATTACAAAACTTATAAAACACGCATTAAATGACTATCGTACACATTATTAACCAATTTTGACAATTTATTCGTTTCTTATTTAGTTTTAATAATTTTTTCATGACAATGTATTTCATTTTTCTACAAAAACCATATAAATTCAAATGTCGAAGGTTGTAAAAATTAAACAAATTTAAAATTGTCATCAAATTTAACAATTTTTAATCAGAATTGGAATTTAAAAACCCATGGAATTTGGTATAAAAATTGCTACTTTCAAGTAACTCCAAAATGACTGCTGACTATGTTGAGTGTTTTCTTCCACGTAAAGAATATGTTGAGCCTTCGATATATGAAGAAAATGCACAAGACCACTGCAAGAAGTTCGAAACGACTTGAAACTTTTTTAATTTGTACAAAGCATGAAATTTTTATTTATATGGTTTTCGTAGGAAAATGAATTGTGAGTGAGAAATGAACAAATTATCAAAAGTTGTCATGGAATACTGGTGAATAGTTATTTAAAGCAGTATATTTTAATAATTCTGCGAAAATATTTCGAAAAATTGATTTACGTGAACCTCAAAAAATTGAGTCTTTTATAAAGGAAAAAAGTTTTTACATACAACTTAGATGGTTCAAACGAATCTATCTCACGTAAATCTAAGCATTCTTCGAAAATATTGTAGCGTACGTCTAAAAATTTAATAAGTTGCGTAGCTCGATGGAAAAACCGGCATTTCTTTTTATTAACACGCTAATATAATCATTTATATCATTTACATAAATAATAAATAATCTATTTTACTTTAGCACATCATCTACTTCAAATCGATTACGCTATTATCTTTTGTTATGTAGTATGAAGAGATTTTAGCTCATTTTTCTTTGAAAATGGTCCTCTACATATTGCGTGGCTTTTGAAATACTCTGATTTCTGATAGTCTCAATCTTTATTTATTTATTTAAAAAAACAGAAGTACCATTATAGCTGGAAATATTATAAATAATCAGTTTTGTTCATTGTAGGCTCAGTGAAAACTATGTTGCCTCCCCTAGACGCCACCATATACAGCCCTAGACCATAACCAAACCTCCTCAGTGTTTCCAGCACAATCACACACTTTACTAATAAACGGCTTAAAAGAAATGCGATTGTTTTTCTAAAATATTTACAAAAGAAGCGAAGAATGCTGCCACTGTCATTTTTTATTTGACTTATTTAATCCTCAGTATTTTAAGGTAAAATGATTTATTTTCGGAAGTATTTTGTTTTGCTTTGGGCCAAGCGGAGGCCGCCGTAACCGAATGAATTAGTGTCTGACTACCATTCAGAAGAGCATGGAGCTCCGGATACGTAACAACAAATGATGGAAAAAGTTGTTTCTAATAACAATCGACTTTCGACAAGCTATGGCAAACCTCCGAGAGTATTTGTGTTATAAAAAGCGACTCATAAAAAAAAAATACTTACCCAATCATCAATAAAACTGTGCAGCAATCATGTAGGAAAGCAGAAGAGCTATAGACAGGCCCGACGAGAGGGGGGGATCGGGTACTTTTTCCCCTGGGCCCGGAGTTTTCAGAGGGGCTCGGACTCGAGAGTAATTCGAATTATATGAATTAGACATAATTTGAAGGGGCCCGCATCTCAAGTTTCCCCCGGGGCCCCAATACTCTCTCCACGGCCCTGGCTATAGAACAACTATTGGACCATGCGCCGTTTGGTTTTTAAGCATTATATATTTTTTAAAGTGTATAGAAGTTTTTCTAATTTAGTCTAAAGCAGATCTAACTTATTTGAAAATACTCGTCGCCTACATATATGAGTACAATTAATATTGTATTTAAGAGTCTTTAATAAAATTTAATGGCGGATATTTTTGTGGAATATCTTAAACCACTATTTCTCACACATGTGGATCATTTTGACCGTTATTTTTCGAAATCTGAAAAATATTAAGTAAAAGGTTAAAATTTTCCATGCAAATATTCTATGAAAACTTTCAGTAAGGGTCTTCTCAGACGAAATTATAATTCTAACAAATTTTAACGAAAATTAACGAGATGATTCAAAACCAAAATATGTATAATTTTGTATATGTCTTTTCAATTATTACACAAGGTTTTTGATATGTTTGGAAAAAACCAAACTTGGCCGAGCCCGGCATAACTCCTGCACAATCTTGAAACCAATTAAAAGTGAACGGACGACACAATTCCCAGCAGGGAAGCTATGCATATACAAACTCGTGCACATTTATATTTTCTCATAAGATACATCATTTCTTTATTAGTTATTTTATATTTTTACTTTTCTCTTAAAAGTAAAGTTTTGTGTATAAAGAAAGTCTCGGTGTTTTACCAACGCTGCTGGAATTTGGCACTGTAACTAACCGCAACAACTGTGGCTTTCACTCATCATGTCAGTAGATTTGTTTGGTTAACTTTTTAATTTCGCCGCGACAGCCGCCAAATATTCTGGTGTATATGGAAAAAGTTTGAATTGCATAACTTCGCTTTGCGGCAGTGCTTGTTATTTGGAAATGCCTGCGCGGAACGTAGAAAAGTTAATGGAAAGCAAATGGCAGTGGCAGGTTATTTTACACAATTTTTAAGAGTTTGCAATGGGTGTTTTTTCAGATGTGCACAACTTTTGATAAGTATATCTGATATGGTTTTGCCTTTTCTTAATATTTTTTCACTCTATGAAATAATGTAAATGAAAATCTAATTCTATTTCTAATCTGTTTGTCCATACAGCGCCAAGCCCAATGTTCCGTGTTAGGTGACGACTTTTGACGTCAAAGCTTTGTAAATAAACCAAATGTCAACTTCAGACAATGACTTAGAAACTACTGATTCATCCCTAACCATGCACTATTAGTACAGTTTATGACCTGGAGGCATAACTCTTCCATAAGTTTTGAAAACGAGGTTGAAACTGACGCTGCTCTCGATGATGAGCACTAGAGATAATTGCTTTGGGTATTTTTGATTCCCTAAACAAACTCCTAATTCCTGAATTTCCAGAATTCTCTGAGTAATAAATTAGACATTACTTACTCAGACGCAGGGAAAACTATAATATAATTTTTAGCCTAAAAATGTTGGTACCTGAATCAATTCGAGAAATGGGCCAATAGTCCACATATGTAAATCGCGAGATTTCACTACTTCGAACTATAATTGTAAGGTCACTGATAAATCAGTTACGACTGGCTTGAAGGCCAAAAACCGGCAAAGTAAGACCAGTTATGCTGCAGATATGTACGCAATTGAACTGACCAAATGATATTCATGATCATCGAATCGAAATGTGCTCGAAGTTATTTAGAAGCTTTAAGGGTAAGCTAAAGAAACTGAAATATTGTTTTTTTTTCTGTTTTCGTTTTCAGTTCTATCCTTTTGGTAAAACACCCCTTACTTACTTACGTACTCAAGTACTTTGACACTAAGTAAGTTGGTCACGACCGAATGCATATTTGCTAAAGCTAAAATAAAAATTATTGACTTTGGCAAGAAATTTATTCACAAGAAAGCACTTAAGCATTTCCCATTATATCATGCAGAAAAAAATGCCAGCGACTGGTAGCATATTTTATGGTTTTCTTACGTACATTCTAAAAATATATACATAAGTATGTTTCGAAAAAGTTTTTCTCGATAGAGTCTTTTTTGCACTATTTACCATTGCTTTTCTGAAGAGTACGTTTGAGGTTGTAACTTATGGAGATACAAGTTTGTGGCACACAATCGTTTAGTTATTTATGGTCACGAAGAAAGAAATATTAAATACATATATTTTATTTACATATGAATTCGTCTATTTTAAATATGAAACACATTATGTTTTATGATCAGGTCAACAAAATTTTTCAATGAAGCTTTAAGCATAGATTTATTATCTGTAAAGTCAAAATCAAAATACTAGAAGAGAAAGGTAAACTCAGAAAATATTTTAGTACCTCTTTGCCCTATTTGATTTAAGGGGTTAGGGGTAGACTGAATTTTCAAAGCAATGGACTTTTTGTTTTGCATTTTCTTCAAGTATAATATCTTAAAATCCGACAAAGTTATTCATCAGTTAACAGAGGGCGCTCGGACACTACATAAGTCGATAGCAAAACTTTAAATGCGTTTTTCTTAAAACTATGTTTTTTGGACTGGTGATCACTGTAACTTAAAAACCGCTTGATAGATTTCAATAAAATTTATACTGCTTTTGAAAAACATAAAAAACTTGTGCCTGATCGAAAGATTTTTTTTTCAAAAATTTCGATTTTTTGTAAACAATTAAGTGTCAGTTTTTTCTCAAAAATCTGAAAAATATTTTCTGAGGCCACCTTGTTGTTAATTAAAAAAAAGCTTCAATCAGGCACAAGATTATTTATTAACAAAACTAATTCTCCTGTCCGATTGATTTTAGATAAATCTCCAAGGACTTGTGATGATCACCGCAAGGATCTTCTGGAGAAACGGTCTCCCCACAAACAGGGAAAACTTTTAGAATCATTATTATTATTTTTTTTTTTTTGAAATTTTGCTTAAGTCAAGTCGAAACATGATGTATTAATGTTATGTTTTTATTTTGTAAAATAAAGCAATTGACCAGCAAAAAAAAATTATTGAAAATCATAATTTTTTCGGCCCTCTGACTACACCTAACCCCTTAAGCCAATTTGATAGAAGCTTCTGCAAGATACATATGTTGAAACATATTATTTCAAACACAGTCAGGAAATATCTTTTGCCAAAGACTATATGAAAAATGAATTAGAGTCCCGAACAGCAATGCGTAATTATAAAAAATCTGACTCATGTCTTTCCCATCTCTCATTTGAATTTGTTTGAATGGGATAGATGTCTGGGTTTTTTTTTTCGGCCGTTGCGAACATTTGCCATGGTTCAGGTTCCTACAAATCTTTTAACAATTCGTATCTTTCGAATTATCGGCTCAGTTTACTTGAAACTATGGTATGATTTTTACCTGTGTTTGCAGCAGAGTTGTAAAAGAATCGAACCATTAGACTAAATTTTTGGTACTAATGATTCATTTTAAAGTTTGTTTTTGTTAGACTGTCACTTGAATGAAGTCACTTTCAGAAGTCAGTTGAAGTCATGTGAATGAAGTCTCTCATTGAAGTATTTTTCAGTTATCTAGAGTCGTCATTTCCGCTTTTTCACTATTAAAAGAGCATACATTTAATTCAATGCACCCCTATTTAGCTCAGTCGCCATCAAAATACCATTTTTGTTTGTCCTTCTACTTAATGCACCACGCTGATGACGTCTATCAGACAACAGTTTCGAACAGTTATTGCTGCTAAACATAAATAATGGGCTATAAGTTCCTATATAGTTCTAATTTGATAAGTAATTGAAGAGCTTTTAAATTAATAAAATTCAAATGCTATTAATGATTATAAGTAATTTGTATGGAAATTGTTACAAATATTTTTGTGACTACACTGAAAAACGAAAATTTCTTCCCAAAATGACTAATTAATGGGATTTCCCAAAAAAAGGCTTCAGGGTTAATTTTTTAGTTTATAGCCAAAACATTAGTCAATGACTACATTCAAAAATTGAAATCATCGATTGTGACTGCAACTGCACTAAATCGCAAATGACTGCATTCGTTTAAAACCCTGGTTTACAGTAATAGCAGCGTTTTGACTATTAATTTTTTAATTTTAAATTTTCGGAAAATTTCAAGGTATGCAACTTTGTTAACGATGTTACGCACTTTTTCCTTTCTGTCTGTGTTGATAACGTCAAGAGCGTCAGCAATGACAAAATTTGCAAAACTCAAAGCGTTTACTGAGCCACTTCAATTTTGCACTTTATTAAACAACATTTTGTACATAGTTTAAAATAGAAGTTATATGGCTCTTATTGCAGAACGAAGTAAATTTAAAAAACAATTGTATCAACTTGCAATGTTGATACAATCACAAGAATTCCTATGCGTGCCAATCATACACGTAATAAAGGGTTTCCCAATAACAGGTGTTATCTATCGCTATCGAGGGATGATTAACGATTTTTTATGGCCGGAGTTGGATGGTACTGATATGGACAACGTTATTTTCAACAAGACGGCGCTACGTGTCACACAAGAACGTAACCACTGCTCTTTTACGGGAAAAGTCTCCGGACCGTGTTATCTCTCAAAGAGGTGATCACAATTGGCCACCGAGATTTTGTGATTTAACACCTTGTGACCTTTTTGTTTGAGCCACGTGAAAGAGAAGGTTTACGCCAACAGCGCAGGGTCGATTCAAGACCTCCAAGAAGGAATTCGTGAGGCTATCGAGGACATAGGCCAGCCACTTTGCAAAACTTCCATAAAGTGGAGAAAAATTAGCCATTCAATTTTGATTTTGAATAACTTTTTTACTAAATAACTTTATTATAAAAAAATAAAATTGAAAATCATAATTAAGTGTTTAAAAACTATTGTTATTCCTCTTTCTCTCTTTTATCTTCACAGTCTGTGGTGGACCATAGATTCATCAACAATCCTCCTCCAATTCAGTCCCTCTCGTACCTTGTTTCTTCAATTACGAACGTTCATCTCTTTTAAGACTACTTCTACGTCATCACGCCACCTCTTTCTTGATCAGCCTCTCTTTCTTCCTCCAACTGGACGCAAAGTAAAAAACCTTTTTTGGATTCTTTCGTTGCACATTCCTATGATGTGGACATTCCTATAATGTGGACATTCCATCTAATTCACTGCGCTTTAATAAAACGTATTACATTTTCACCACTAATAAGTTTTTCAATTTCGTTGATATAACAGCTGCGATACGTGCCGTTTTCAAGCCGAGTCTTTGTCAAATATTGTTCCGGGCAAATTAATTTCTTTTACAACTGTATGCAACATAAGGTTTAAAATCAGAGCGGGCAATGCATCTCCTTGTTTAACACCAGACAGGACCTGGAAGGGTTCAACATTTCTCCTTGTACTAGCACCTTGCTGGTAGTATTCTTCAACGTGCAAAGTACCAGTTCAATCAGTTTCAACGGAACGCCAAGTTTTTGGAAACAGTGTTTGATTTGCTTTCTGTCTAGGCTATCAAACGCTTCTTTAAAATCGACAAATAGGCAGAATATATCAATGTTATGCTCGAAAAATTTTTCAAAAATTTGGTTTACCAGTAAACCTTGATGAATTGTTGATCGATTGCTTGTAAAGCCACACTAGTATTCATCTATTATTCCATCAGCATAAACTTTGATACGCTCGTACACAATATTTGTGAACACTTTGTTGTTACTCCTTCGCTTGAAAAAAATATGAACTCGGTTTTTTTCATTTGTATTTTATGCATGTTTCTCAACAGTAGTTTTTTTAGCGAGTCGTAAAAATTTGCGACCAACATTATATGGTGTCATGTCAACGTGTCTATTATTTACTACAATCTATCAAGAAAACAAAGCTAATCAAATGTGACCACCGTAAATAAAAATCAGAAAAGTGTAGAAGGAAAGAGTGGGGGCAGCTAATGAAAAGAAGAAGAAATATATTATTATTAGATAAACGATTTTATTTGTGTGATTCGCATTTAATTTTAATTTTAAAACGGCATTTCTCATTTCTGTAATTAAATGGTGCACTGACTGAAGATCTAATTGCGATCACTCGCTTACTTTCGCTGTTATTTTATGTTACAGTCTCTATTAGCAAGTGGACCCTATAATACTTTACGCCTTTCTTAAAGCACCAAATCCAGCTCGGAGTATGGATAATTCACAACTTTCTGTAATAGTGGATAGTCATATTAGCTTTAAATTTTATTTCACAGCGTACCCCTACCTGTAAATTGGTTCCGCTCACAGGCGCAAACAAATGTATTGAAATATTTGTAGCCACCTCTTAGCTTGCAAAAAATGCAATAAATGCAGGTAAATGACGAGAAGCCAATCAATTCTCTGCGTTTGGTGCAACATTTCTTTTAGAGCATTTTTTTGTTTGTTTATTTTTCGAAACTGCTGCGTGAAACAGCGTTTCTGTCGAATATGAGCACCGCATAGTGAGTGTTTCTGAACTTTTATGGGTTGAAATTTAAAAGCTTGAGATTGGAAGACATATGAGTTCAGCAGGAAGGCGCATCATTCAGACCATGAAACAATCGATATTTTGCGCGTGTTATCAGTGGCTTTTGCTGGATAAAACTCCGAGCTACTATTTAACTATTCTTTTTGAATTTTTTGAAAAAATCAGCGGAAAGTGGTTAGCACTGAAAGGATTCAGACTCCTAAATGGGTATTATTCGAACCACTCGTGAGAAAGAGCCAGCACCCGTTGACCAGATCTATAAGAGGTGGGTCGTAAGGGTGAATTACTGCAATTCCAGTTTAAGTAGCAACTAAATTTGAAACGTAGGCCATGAATAATTAAAGTAGTTGCTCTTTCTGCATCCATTTGCCAGGTATTCGGGTGCGCCTCTCATAAAGTTTGCTGCTGCACCTGATTGGCGCGCGTTGTTTTTATGAGAAGCTGTTTCATGGCATTTTTTCATTATCCAGCGTAGGTTAAAGTTATTTATTTTTTTCTTTGGTGTTTCATATCGCCAATGGAAATCGAATCATCAATACCTATGGCATCTCTGTAGTTTACAGTAACACATTTTTTTTCCAATTTATTTTATTTTTCAAATTAATCGCTATGCTTGTTTTTAACCGCATATGTTTTTTGCACTTTAAGATTTTATGAAGTAGTTGTAGATAATTTAAATCTTTTTATTGGTTAATTGGTTAATTGGTTAATGAATGAATTAGTATAGGCTAGTAAAATTATTAAGCAATCGTTTGTAGAATACACATATGTTCGTATGTCACTGGCTGTCAATAGAGTTCTTATAGAAAACGATTTGTTGTTGGGATAAATATTTATCTAAAAAACCCGATTAAAAATTAAAAACTTTTGGTAGAAGGGATAAATTAATTTTAATCTTTTTCGTGGATTTTCCCACAATAAACGCATTGATGGGCACACATTTCGTTTAATTTTTTATTTGCAGAGTATGAAAATATTTTTTTTAATTATGCAACATTTTGTATTAAACTTCTATTCAACCATACTTTTTAGGTTTTTCATAGAAACATTTATCAAAAAATGTAATATATATTATTTTAAGTCACTGTTTTTTCTGTTTTTAATAGACAAGGCACAAATATTTCCTCTTATAAACAAGTAAAAAATATGTTTTTTTGTTTTTATAAACAATGGTCAGATGTTTTCAACGAACACATTTTTGCTTGAGAATTTTTTCTCTGCATGCACACTATTATTTTGGCGTAGATCACAAACTCTCAGAATTTATATTGTTTACATTTTCAAGCCTATGCAGATATATGTAAATATTTACTTTTTCTATTGTTGTTTGTCTAAACGACTAGTGGTATGGCTGCTTAAACCACTTTGCGTAAATCACTCGATCAATTGCTTTGGTATTTTTCTTTTTTTTATAACCTTCACTTTTTTTGCTCCAAATTTGCTAGAAGCAATAAATAAATTTTTTTTTTAATTTTTTTTTTTATTATTATTTTTTAACAGTTATTCACAATTTAGCTCATACACATAAAATCTTACCCCAATTAAGGACACTACGCGTATGTGACTCCTTTTGCTTGTCAGACACAGTCAAAAAGAAATATGTAAGTATGTATTTTTCGGTGCTGAATACGTCCAGCGTATTGCGATTCAGCTAAAGAATTGAGAAGTCATATAGCAGCAGCAATGCTTTTTATATATCAACAGCAATGAGTCAATTTCACTCTCATAGCAACTGCAGCATACGCAAGCAATTGAGGCGAGGTGGAGGATCTTAAGGCAAAAAAAGATAAGCAAAAACCCAAAAGCAGAAACTAAAAACAAAAATCCAGAAACAAATGCAAAAACAAAAAAAAAATCAACAAGAACAAAAAAATTTAAATAAATAAACAACATATTCTGCATCAACCAACAACAGATATTCAAATTATGAGGAATACATAGATAAAAAAACGTATTGACTCTCAACTTTATTTAAGCAATATTGAATTAACGCTGAAAAGGCACGCTCTATATTCAACATTACCTATTTGGGGAGAAAACAGAAATTATAAACATTTTTTGGTGACGCACTCAACCTCACTCCCTGTCTTTTCACTTTTCCTTTCATTGACACTCGAATCGCCCTTTGAATGCGTCATTGATGGCATTACTCTTAAGTATTTACACATACATATGTACTCGAACACATCTTTCATTGCATTCATTCTTACGTTTATTTTTCTCTTATCATATCAGTACGAATCTTATCGTGCATTGGCGCCAAATTCATTCATCATTGCAGATATCGATAATACCAGAAATTTGCTGACGTTTCACATCTGGCATTTGTTTAGTCAGCAAACAAAATATGAATTGACATTTTAAAATAAATAATCACAAATGGTATCCATGATAGGAACAGTTAAGCTCACTTCACTTCTCTATTAAAAGAACTTTATTTATATAGAATGACTAATTTGGTAAAGAAAAGAATAATATGAAAAAGTGTGTACGCAATATTAGGTATTTGAAGCGTGACACGTTACAGCGCTTCTGAAACATCTTTAACATTCTTGTTGTCTGAAATTCTATGGAAAATATATAAAAAAAATATTTATTTTATTTCACTTCCTTTGCTATGACTCAGTGGGAAATTCAAAAGGCAACGCCTCCAAAACCAATTAATGCATATACATATAGGTATGTACATACATGCTTTTATCTCTGTTAGTCTAGATACTCGTACATAGAGCAATCAACTCAAAAACTCTGTGCATACTCTTTTCTCAGAATATAACAAAATGCTCACGTACCAAATAAGAAATTATTTTTAATAGTATCTATATTTTAAATAATTTTTTACTGCTTCTTACTTAGTGAAAAAACAATGGGAGTAAAGTTATATCGTCAAAAATATTTTCAATGTGACTGCTCACGTGTCCGAGATAAAAAATGACAATTTCGCAGAAATACCACTTTAAGAGTTCGCGGAATATATTCCGAAAATTCCTGGAAAGTAATATTATTGCCTTCAAAAGACTTCCCATCAGCACAACACACTTATCCCAGCGTTTGATCCAGCCTCCTCGAAGCCTTTCAGTAACTTTATTTTCGGTATAGTCAACAGAGTCGTCATCTGTTGAAACGCGTTTCTTGAAGTAGTTTTTTGACTTGATTAAATAGAAAAAAATCGCAGGAAGCCACGCCCGATAAATTCGATGGCTGTTGGATGGTATTCGCTTCATTTCACCCTTGGTCAAAAATTCACAGATAATGGTGGCACTCATGATTCAAATTTTGTTTTGTTGCTTTTCCACATATATTTTTTTTCGCAAATTGTTTTACGTAAACGTCTCACAATGCCCAAATAATATTTTAATCTTTGTTAATTGAAAAAAATGTGGTTTTTTTGGTCTTGGTTCATTCGGAGCTCTCCGCTCGCCAGATGTCTAGATTGCGTGTCGTACTCATAAACTCAGGTGTCGCCTTCAGTACTGATTCATTTGAAGAATGTTGGACCGGATTCAGCTTAGGAAATCACGTCTTTGGTGGTATCAACATAGCATGAAATTCAAATTTGCTTTGATTTTTTTCGACGCAAACGCCAGGTCTCTGGTAGTTAAGAGGTTAAGCAGTTATTGATCAATTTTTCTGTCACTTTATTGATGTCTTCATCCGTTATCAATGTCGATGGCCGGTCACTACGTTCGTCATTCTCGATGGAATTACAATCTCTTCTGAATCATTCATGCCACTCGTAAATACATACATAGCTGTTTTCTTTAGAGTATCATTGCCGAAACAGCTTCCCAACATTTATCGCACCATTGAATCCAAGGTCGTTGTTGTGAATTTAAAACCATTTTTAGAACAGTGAAAAATCGAAAACACGTGCAAAGGTGAATTTAAGATTCAGAAGATCTATAATTTTTGCAATTTTTTTTTCTGTATTCATTGACATTTCATCATTGAAAGACTGACGCCTCAGCACCGAGTACAATTTGTACAATTGTACTACGAAAATTGACGCTCTGTAAAAAGTGTTCATCGCGCACTCAGGCCAACTTGTGGTGTACATAACCGTTCAGCGATGAGGCCCATTTTCGGCCTAATGGTTATCTTAATAACCAAAATTGCTGTATTTGGGCAACCCGAAGCCATTCAAGATCAGCCATTGCATGCATTGAAAATAACCTTTTGCGGCGGCATATGGGCTGGAGGAATCATCGGCCCATATTTGTCACCAATGGAACAGTGAATGGCGAACGCTATCGCGCCATGACAAATGACTTTTAGGCATTGGAGATTGTAGCCCGTGATATCCACAATATTTGAAACAATGAATTTAGTGTATCTTCGTTTCGGTGAGCAATTTATCTCTCGTCTCGAACCAGGGAGTTGGCCACCAAGATCGTGTGATATCACACATTTGAATTTTTATTTGTGGGGGTATATAACACCTAAATGCTTTGTGGATAAACCGGCTACGATTGAGGTATTGAAAGCCAACATTACTAAAGTTATGCACGAAATACCAACCGAAGTCCTCCAGCGAGTCATCCACAATTGGTATTTACCGATGGCCGAATTACGACGCAGTTGCGGCCAACATTTGAAAAGGATTATGCTTAAGAAATATGTAAATTTTATGAATGAGTCTACACAGAAATAATAAAGCTTGTCCCATCAATTTGAATTTTCGTAGTTTTACTTCAATTTAAAATCCAATACCTTTGAATTGATCACCCAAGAGCAAAGAGAGATAGGTAGTGGAGCGCATAAAGGTCAATATTAGGATTTTCATCTCTCATTTTTGCGTAAAGGTCGAAACAAAGATTTACATCACTCAAAATCATTTTTGTTTTTATTTATTAAAAAAGTTATTCAAAAAGAAAATTGGATGAATCATTTCGAATACTGGCTTATCTTGAGTGAGATCTGCCAAAAATCAGTAAATGTTGCAATTAGAAAGCATCAAACAGAGTATACTTGTAGAGAAATCTTAAAGTAATTATGTATGAACTAAATTTCATTATATTAATTTTCAAATTTATTTGAATTTTCAAATATGTAAGTGAAATGAAGTTAACAAAGAACAGAGTTGGAAGAGTTTACTTATTTTTGCTTTATTTCTAAGCAATAACAAATGTTGTATGCTTGAATTGATACCAGAGCTGTCTATCAAATTACAGTTGCGCTTTTTTTCTGTTCTAATGCAAGACTTTTCCGGAAGCACTGGACAACAAATTTCGAACAGTGTATTGTGCGCTAAGTATTTGTCAGTATTTGATATTTTATTTCAGTTTCTTTAAATGAAGTTTTTCTTAAATCGTTAGAATTTAGTGTATTAGAAATGGATTACACTGGACTACAGTTCACAGTCTTTTTGAAAGTGGAATCATTTCTAATCGATAATTCGAATCAATATTCGCGTTGCTATTTCTTCACCAAATTACAAATTCAAAAAAGTGTAAATAAAAGTCGCAAGTTCAGTCTTCCATTTCAACGAATTCCAAAGGCGTTTTAACCGCACGTCACTGAAACGCCGACTAGCACTAGCATCCTAGCTCAACTGTATCCTTTACATACATACATACACGCATACACACTACAATAAAAAGTACGAGTACGAACAAAATAAATTTTCATCATTGTCTGTTATCCACTTCATCAGCTTGGGTAAAAGTTTTCTTATGTGCATAGTTTAATGAGGCGCAGCAACTTCGTATTTGTGTTGAATTCAAGAATATTTTGTTCATTTTATATTTGGGTGGCTCCACTTTTTCTAACGCACACACGCATCAGATTATAACTGGGTATAGTAACGAATAGTACAGATTCGAGTTCTTTTAATCAGTAAACATGTGAAGGTGGAAGAAGGGTAAAGGGTGAAGGAAAAGGGAACAAATTAAAGCTAATACTCGTACCACAATTGGCAAATATGTGTATGTATGTGTACGTATACATGTAAGGATCGCATAGGTCTGAAATTTCAATTATTTTATTTGGCTAATAAAGGGGTAAAAGGTTGCTACAAAGCAGCATATGAATTTCTTTCTTCCTTTGTAGGACAAAGGGTAGTACGGTAGGTTTTGAGTGAACAACGCCCTTCACTGTCGTACAAATTTGCTGGTACTGGAACTAATTGGTACAGTTATCTACTTATTTCGAGGAAGGAAATCGATTTACACTATTACAATTAACGAGCACACGTATCAGAAATAGTGAAACAAACGTTCAACTACGAGCTTAGTGCTGCTTGGAAGCTAAGAATTTGTACTTCAAAAATTAGTTCTACTAAGTATTCCGAGTACTGCAGTTCGTTGCGGTGCCAGCTGCGGTCGTAGCAAAGAAAGGCGAAGGCTCACTTTGCTTTGGATAGACTAAGTGAAGCAGAACTTGAATTTGTTTCGTGGTTTCAACTGACATCAATTAGCAGGAGAAAGACTGGCTAACTTAGAATTGATATAAAGCTTCGCCAAAATTATTTATGCATCTATGACGACAATCAAGTCGAAGAACGAAGAGCATACTACTCTACTACTCAATTTATAATTAAATATTCTTCAAACTGCTTATATGGTTTTAAATTCGGGTATTTTTTTTTATTTACTGAAGATATATAATATTTACTACCAGTACTCGGGGCTGTAGTGACTGTGGGCATAAACCGAATCATTCTGATTATCTTCATTTAGCGATAGCAGAGAATAATCGAATTCTACTATGCAGTAATGAAATTAACTTTAAAAGCCAATGGAGCTCAAACTTCAATGCACTGCCCCTATCTCGGAATAACTCCGTACCTCAAGTTTCAGGAGAAACGCGGCTTAACACAAAAATGTATTCATCAAGTACGGAGTATGTTATGCACCAAGCTACATATTTCACAGTTTTATACCGCTTCCGTACCGCGAATAATTTTTTAAGAGAAACTTTTTCATTGCAGAAATACACAAGGCGGTTTGCATTTACCCGCCGAGGGGCAACCACTATTAGAACAAACTTTTTCTACCACTTGGAATTTCATGCCCGAGCTTTCCAGCCTAGGCATTACCAAATGGTGTCCACGCACCAACCTATGACACGCAGCTGCCGAACAGCTGACACTATCAGCGAATGAACAATTATTAATGAACAATTTTTCAGCATTTTTTAATCAGCCTCTGAATTTCTGTCCAATCGAGATACTGACAAAAAATGTAGCTGCAAAAATGGCGAAATGTTTTTAATTTTAATCTTAAGTTTCTACAATCGCACTGCCTCTTATTGATGAAATTACATATGTGCACGGCAAAACGTTTTTTTATAATTTTTTATATGTAGAAAAAAGTGGGTTCAGCCCGCAATTTTTTTTTTTTCGTGTTTTAAATATTCGGTATTTTTTTCACAAAAGTGAACCTAGTTCTTTAAAACAAACATACAAATCCTAGTTTCAAACTTTATACCGAACTAGTCGGTGGTAAGAAGTTTTACAGGAGAATTTTGTTGTATATGGTGAAAATGCGCAACACCGTAAGGGAAACTATTTTTTCACACGTGCACTTAAATTTAATAAGCTAATAATTATTTAAAAATGTTCTATAAGAAAATCTAGTCGGTTTAGTCTTGCTTAAGTTAAGACCAAGATGAAATAAAATAAAAACAAATAAAAAAATGGCAACATACAGAAAAGTTTAAGAAACTCCTTATTTTGTCTCCAAAGGACAAAGTTCGGAGATATGAATGATATTATTTTCTTCATTTCTTCCGATAGCAGAAAGTCGTTGAGTACACCATATATATTGTATCGGTCAAAAACAAACTAAATATGGCATACAGTTGAACCTATAAACATTGTTCGGGACATGCGCATCAATTTAGCAAACTAAAAAAATTCGAAATCGAATGCACGTTAGCCGCGAAATATAAAAAGTCACCTCTCTTTTTCAGGGCACCTCGTACATACTCTGATGAAAGGTGCTAGCAGAGCATAAATCTCTAAAGCCTAATCGATGTATTGCCACTGTAAGTTGGAATTCGTCATCAGTATAGAAGATTGCTTTATGTTTGTAGGAGGGCTGTATAATACAATACATTGGTGGCCTAGGTCAGGTCACTCCCTCTTTGTTATCTGTTAAATTATGTGTATATTATATAACTACTTTTAATTATATAGCTATTTCAAAATAATAAAAAAATAGAGTACAGAGCAGTGACAAAATTTGTTTTTTTTTAAGAAAACCAATTATGTGATTAAAACGGAGTTAAAGGCTATCAAGGGGCTAAAGATTAAGAGGCTTTTATGGAGACACTGCGCCTTCGTTATCAACTTTAAAATATTGGAGGCCGTGTAAGCATTTTATATATGGACCATGGAGACCAGGCCATCCAATTGAGGTTACCTATTAAGAAGTGATAAAAAAAATTTTAATATTGGGATAAACGATCGGAAAATAAGAAAGTTTGAAATTGCTAGATAGTGGCTATTTCTATTGAATGGGTACCAAATATTTTAAGATCTAACTTTCCGTGAAATTGGTGCTGCTTTTTCTCACAATTGATAAAAAATATGCACGTGTGAGCTTCGAAAATTCCACGAATTAGAATACAAATTTACTTTCTCATTCCTCATATTCCACAGATTTAGCACACACCGATTATTTCGAATTCCCAAATATGAAAAAATTGCTCGGCGGAAAAAAAATTAGGTCTAACGATCGAGCTGGAGGGGACTACGTTGAAAAATAAAATATATTTTCTACAAAAAAAAAATGTTTTGTTTCTTTCTTGTCAAGCCCAGTATTTATCATACAGCCCTCGAATTTCGGTAACTGATGTCTTTTTACACAGTAGAAGGGATTTTCCTGCGTGCACTTTTAAAATATTAATATATAATATGTATATTTATACTATGATTAATATTCCAAACGACTCTGTTAATTTTCTTTCATTGTTCCTGTTCATAGCGAAATATGTTTTGCAAACTATTACAATATTGTACATATTTAGGACTTCCAAATTGGAACTATGTAAAAAATTAGAATAAAACAAACTTTCATATTTACAGCTACCTCACTCAATTAGAAAAATTCGTTTGTTAGATGCTATAACTAATTCTGACTATTAAATAGTAGTAAATAAAGAGCTGTTATTCATTTTAGAGAAACAGATAAATAAACAAATAAGTAACTAAATGTTGATTCACTTCAAGTAAAATGCTTTGAAAATAAAAAAAAGTACATATACTTTTTCCAAAGCTTCTTTTGATTCGGCAACAACTTAACGTTTTGCACAAAAACAAAACAAAAAACAGTTATTTGTTGTATACGTATTTTAAATTTGAATTAAATTTTGTTGATAGTTGTAACAATTTAGTAAATATTTTGAGCCATATTTGGGCTCGTCATTTTGATACTGCACAATAATCAGGATTCTTGAATGTACGTTCCTCAATTAAATGTTTAAGCCCTCGTTTAAGCACATTTCTGCAGGTCGCTTAATTTCCATCAGTTTTCCCTTACATGGTTTCAGTTAAGCGAGCGGAGAAGTAGCGAATAGAAAACAACTAGTTTCTCGGAATAGTGTGCCCGTGATGCCTGTGTTTTGAAAAGCAAGCCACCCTAAAGGAATGGGCTAACCTTTTTAAATGGTAGGAGATATGGAATTTTGCATTATCAATATTAGAAAATCTACCAAAGTATCTGCTCCAAGTTCAAACAGCTCATTTTCATAGTATAAACAACAGAAATGAATCATCATTAATTGCACCTCCATTTATTCAGCTTGTCTTGAGAAAAATCAGACTGCTGAATAACTACGTAACTACACTTAAGTAGGTATTTCAAAAATATATTTTTATGAACATAATGAGAGCCTTACTCTCCTGTAATTTAGTATGTCTATTTAATATCTAAACACGTTTCGTGCTAATTGAACTCATGATACACTTCTACACTTTCTTAAATAAAATACAGATATTCGATATTTTCCCACACAAACTTTTTATTCCACGGTTTTTAATTAGAATTTCTAGAAATGTTTCTCGTATGCAGTTATAAGGTTTATTAAATTTTAGTGTAATAAAATTCCAGTATAATGTTGCTTAAAAATGTCCTTGATTTTTTAGTAATTTTTTTGCTTAACGATGTTGAACTTTTTCTTCATATAAAAATATTTCATGCATTTGTAATGTGGAGAAAATATGCATTATATTATATAGGGTTTGTTAGATAATAAACTATGCTTTTATACAAAAATAAGGAACATTCAAAAGTAGAAGAAAAAAGTTCAAACTGATAAAATTGCTTATGTGATATCGCTTTGGCGCGGAGTGTATCATTTGGCAAAATGTCGGTACTTGAATTGTATATACCCTTACGTTGGCTGCTAACCGCTGTTTGTTGTACATGAAGCAATTTTAAATTAAACATTTTTTTAATATAACCAGGACCAGGACTCAAAGAAGAGCCTATCAGAATATAATTTAAAAAGTGATACTTTTTATTTATTTAATATATTTGCCATAGGAGAATTAAAGGCATATATTAACCGGAACTCGTTTTAAATATTACGACTTCTCAGTGAAAAGTGATTTAATGACATTGAAAATAGTGAGTTATACCAGTTTTATGATGAATTATACTCGCTAAAGGGGAATCGGTGAAACACCAAAATTGAGAAAAGCATTTTTCTAATAGCGGTTGCCCCTCGGCAATGGCAAACCTCCTCATAAAAATATCTGCCGTTCGGAGTGGGCTTAAAAACTGTAGGTCCCTCCATTTGTCGAATAACATCACAAATAGGAGGAGGAGCTTGGCCAAACACCCAAAAAGGGTGTACGCGCCAATTATATATACATATATGTATAAAGAAGAATGTTGCTCGTTAACTTTTTTGTTATTTTCATGCAAATTTTTCGTCCAGCGAGCAGAGAATGGCGAATCGATGGGATCTTATCTCATATCAGCCTCTACTAAAGAAACAAAAATTCTTCGCTGGATAGACATTGGATGCTTGTGATTAGCCTGACGTTCTAGCGAATTTCGCGTAATTATTAGAGATTCAGCCTTACTCCCCTTGAGGGTAATACTCATTCTGACGTGAAGTGTATGGTGCATTATGACTATGTAAAGCAAAGTGAAAAATAATTAACTCAGTGACAATCTTAAATTTTATGTATAATTATAAGTGCATAGTAATTTTAAAAGCCTCTTTTATGTACAACTCTGCTTGAGGGACACATTTATGTTGTGGAGTTAAGTATTTTTCCCCCCTGTAAAATAAACGCCATAACTAGGTGGCCCACCGTGACATATCAATCAATATTTAAGCTTATTAACTTATACATTCACATGTTGCACAGGCGCAGCTGCCAAGCTGTCCTCTCTGCATTGAATACTATTCCCTCGCCTCCAACAATCACTTATTGTTACTAATGCTCAGCACTTGCCGTAAATTAATTCAACCGCAAACTGCAGTGAAACAACTTTTTATTTCATTTATATGGGCAAGCGGAAAATATGTAGGACTCGAAGCAAAGCTGTGGGTTGCTATTCAATGATACTCAGTTACAGGCAGACAATCGCCTTGAAAACTATGCCGCACCGATAGTCTACATACCAGTAGTGGTAAGGTTCTTAGGTGTACACTGCTTTGGCTACTGTATGAGTGAAATTGTATGTGGAAGTTTGCCTGCCCATGCTTATGTACGAATTATATGCTACACACTTATGCACTTGTACATACTTATATCCTTGCTGTTACTAGATTCCGGTTGAGTTGCTTCTTAGTGATTGTCAATGAAAATCAAGTTTACCGTTTATTGATGAAAGCTACAGCATTGCAATTTGCCATATATCTTGGTGTATTTGTATTTTCTATTGTGGCAATTTTATTGCTTCATAAAAAATCTCGCTAATAAATTGTGAGATATTACTGAGCTTGGTGTTCCAATCGAGTAGCCACCGTTAAAACGAACGCATCTTGGCACCAGCCACCAGCACAAATCAAAAGAGATTTTCCTCTTCGTTAAAGTTTTACGGGCGCGAGTATTTGTTTTTATTAAAACTTTTAACTGTATGTGAAAAAAATTATCAACAATTGATTCAACTGTTAAGTGCATTTAATAGTTAGAAATTGTATTAACTTACTACGAATTAGACACCAATAAATACCTACAATCTACAAATGATGGCGAGCCTTTTAATATTGACTACAACAATAAAGTGCTGATATTGCTGACAGCTTTGGTAACGCAACAGCGGTAATAGCAGCAACAATGAAACACCTGTTGCACACATATAATTTGGAAATAATAGGATATCGTAAGGAATCAGCTAAGGGCGTAGAGCACCATGCAGGCATCCGTGCAGAGAGGTGAGTTGGCGGAGGTAGAAAGAAAGAGTAGAAAATTGGCAAATGAGCAAAAAGTAAAGAAACAAAATTTTATGTATGCACACACTTTGTATGTGTATAAGTGTATTTGTGCAGTGAATTTTATTATTTCCGAATTGAAAAGCTTTTAGTGACTATTGAATGCAGAACGAATGAATACGTTGACTTTGCGCAGAGGCAACTAATAACTTTATAAAGAGTATTTCAAAAGTGTAACTTAAATAACAGTAGTGAATAATTCCTAGACGAAATTTATTATGAAAATTGTCGCGCTTAAAAAACAACAAATTGCAAAATCTATGATTTTTTTGGTGGAAATAATTGTCCAGATGCGTCGACAATTCAAAGGTTGGTGAAACAATTCCAAGAAACTAGTTCTGTCGAGGATGGAAAAAGACTGGTAGACCAAAAACTACGCGTCCTGTTGAGAATATTGCTGTTGAAGCACAAAGTGTTGCTGAACAACCTACACCCAAAAACATCGAAATCTCGACGTTTTCAACAAGTAGGTACATATTCATGCATCGGCTGGTTGGCGGGTTTCACCTGAAGACATGCTCACGGTGAACATTTAAATGACGTTACTTTTTAAATATAATTATTAAGAGCCGTATTTTAAATAAAAATATTTAAAACTGAAAGAATATAAATTTCTACATATTTTACTTTAAAACATAAAAATTAAACGGGTCTTTTGAAAATTCCCTTTATAAATATATATATAATTGGCGCGTACACCCTTTTCGGGTGTTTGGCCGAGCTCCTGCTTCTATTTGTGGTGTGCGTCTTGATGTTGTTCCACAAATGGAAAATTCCCTTTATTAGCAGAAAAAAGGAAAGAAAACACATTCTTTAATTTAATTAAAAAATAAAAAACAAAACTCTTTATTAGCTTAAACTCAAACTTATTCGAATTTAGAAAAATTGTATTAGATGAAGTGTAAATTTCTGACCGTTATTTTGTTTTAAATTGACACATATATATTCATCGTGCAACCGCACAGCGAACTTACTGGCCACTTTTGACAATTTTTATATTTCTTTTTTAATATTAATAATATTTTACGAAATATAGTAGTTCATTCTCCATGTAAATTCTTGTTTCGAACTTTTAACTAACCCATTAAATGCTGATATGAAAAAGTTCAAGTTTCAAGCAGCTAAAAAATTGCGTTGATTTTTGATAACATTTTTTTTTTTGCTGGAGGTAAATAGTATGCATTTTCTTCATAACACAAACACTCTAAATTTTTTAGAAACACCCAACAACTTACCCAAAAAATTTTCAAATATCCACTCAATTTTTTAGATATTCGAAACATGCAGCAAATTCAATGAGCCATTAAAAATGCTTTGCATTAAGCCAGGAGCCTATAAATTGGCAAAGCTTGCCAATAGACCCCGGTTTTATAGTTATTTAAGGGTTAGGAGTAGTCAGAGGCCCGAAAAAATTATGATTTTCAGTAATTTTTTTTTTTTTTTGGTGATTCATATTAAATCAATCGGTCAAGAAAAATTAGTTTTATTAATAGATAATCTGGTGCCTGATTAAAGCTTTTTTTCAAAATTAACAATATGATTGCCTCAGGAAATATTTTTCAGATTTTCGAGAAAAAAACCGACTTCAAATTTTCACACAATATTTTTAAGATATTATTCTTTAAGAAAATGGAAAAAAATAATTGATCATTGATTTACATCAAATATTTCTTCTGCCTAATCTTTAGTCACAGTGTAAAGGAGATTGTGCCCCATATTCGACGTCCACATAACCAGAATCTATACGTTGAAAGCATCGCTTTCCTGTTATAGGCTGTTTCAAAAATAGAAATACTTAAAAACAGAAACTCATTCACTTTGCATGAAACATTACAACTCTCTCATGCAGAGCACTTATTTGCTGCAGTTTTGTCATAGTTCAAAAAAAAAAGTACGCAGGCAACTTTTAAAGCTTTTTTCGCGACATTCTGGTTTTCTGGATTATGACGCTCTCCCAGCAGATGACCATGGCTAAATTGGATTACCTTCTTTTTCATTTTACTCGCATTATAAAAAACTCTGACGTTATACATTCGATACTGAATAGAGTCCATAAAACTCATTCATTTTCTTTGCCCACCTGCTTCAACTTTTCATCTTGGTTGTAATGCTATTTTTAGCTACATTTTAGAACGCTTTAACATTGCATACAACTGTCTTCAGCAACCCGTAAAATATTTTTCAAGCGTAATGTCACCTTTGAGACACCCTCTGGTGTGACACGATGAATTGCACACATCTTGAGATATAGTTCCTTAAAGACAGTTAGCTGGAAACGGTCCGAACTTTTTACTTCACACAATTTTTTTTTCTTCTAATTTTGAAAGAAAATTATTTGTAGGTATGAGAATTTTGATAAATTCAATAACTAAATACCATGAAATCATCTACATCAAATTATAATAAAATAATAATTCATTCCAACAATATTTCTGTTCTCTATTTTCATTTTACCCTTTACATTATGTATGGGAAAGAATGAACTAGTTTGATTTTTATTTGCCGATTTTTAGCTAGTACAATTTTTGGAAGCCATTGAAGGCCCTCGCCTCATTTGAAATGGTATTCTTTCGGTGTTTCTTTAAAGGCGTGTAAAAGGAAACTGAAAACATTTTTGTTATGATCATTTTATATTTTATCCATTGTTAAAAAAAAATTATATTGGCCATACGTCGTTCGTTCAAAAAGTTGTCAGCCTTCAAAAAATGGTCTTCCAAAAAAAGGTTTGTCACTGACGACACGGATTCTGGAACTGAAGCGGTTCTTGTTCAGTATGAATGTCGTTATCGTTGAACTCTAATTAAAAAAAAAAAAAATTGGCAAAACGGCAGACATTTAAAGATGAAAGCCCCTTTTTGACTTTAAAGGTCCGAAAAAAATATTAAATATTTTTTTTCCGAATGATCGTAGGGATAACGACATTCATTTTACGTCATTTAAATTTTACTTGCTCAAGATCGGTTTCGTAGAACTGTCTATATCTGTGTCAATTGACCATGTGAATACCATTTTTTGAGTGTCAGATTTTAGTCAATGGAACTATTGAATAACTTTGGCAATGATTGACTTCATCAATGAGATTTTTTAAAAGCCCATCCAGTACAATTTCAGCTAAGCATCGAAATACAAATTCGAAACAAATCACTTGTATTAGCTCGACACGCAAATTATTGAACATATCGTGGTAGCACTACACCCAAGGCGACATAATGCGTTCTTTAGTCATCAGCGAAACCTCTAAAATGAGAATGTCGGTGGATCTAATGCTTCTATTACTACAAATATAATATTTCTGTCGCTTATGCCTAACTTAAGTCACTTCAAACTTGCATTTTAATGTACCAAAATTTAATACGATATAAAACTACGTAGATACTCGAAATTTTTCTAAAAATTCTTATTAAAAGTTTGAGTATTTGATGAAAGTTTGTAGATTTTTTTAATTTAACAAAGTTAGAGACTAATACTTTTTGGTTTTTTCCGAAGAATGAACTATATTTTCTTAAAAAAAATATATCAAAATAAGAAGGGAACAAATTAGAGTGTTAAAATTGTCAATAAGTCCCTATGCTATAGTTATGAAACGCACTGTATATCTCAAGCTGAAAGGTAAATACTTTATTTACAATAAAAACGCGCCACTTTGTCGGATTAGACAAGCTGATATCCAAAATTACGCAGAGTCAACCTTAAAACCAAAATTCAATTTCCAGCAATTCATCAAAAGAAAAAATTGAGCAGTAGTAATGCGCGCTGAGTAATGTAAATATATAAAATTGCTCAGATTTATGAGAAGAATTGATTAAGCTATGGATGTGTGTCTGTTCACCTGGTGCAGACGAATACTTAGATAACAAATAAGGCAGGCTAAACTCGGTTTGGACCAAACTTAATGTACCCGCGCACATTTTAATAAAATTTATTTGGGGTGCCGGTCAATTTTTGAAATCGAGGAAACTCATTGGGAATAAGGGTTTAGCACCAGACAAATAGACGGACATTTAGTCTTAACATATAAAAAGTGGGAGTTGTTGTTGTACAATGTCAATAATATTTATAACGTATCTAAATGAGGTAGGGAGCAAGGACGTAATAAGTTTGACCGAGTTTTATTAAGTCGTCATCAAGGTACGCACAATTACCGCTCATTTTTCATATATTTTTTGCGTGTATAACAGAAATATCACTTCTTTTTTTTTTGGAGTTAACACTAAATGGGAGGTGAGTGTGGTTATTTAGTGATTTCGCCAATTTTCAATACCAAACTACTTTGGAGAAAGAATAGAACATAGATCAGGTTTCATTTAAGTATATAAATTTTTGATCGAGTATTGATCGAATATTGGAGGAAGGAATATGAATTTAATCTGAAAGTTATTATTATTTTTTTTGCTTTTTCAGAATGTTAAAAAAATTTTTCAGTTTATTTATTGTTACACTCACGCTTACAAATAAACCAATTTCTGGAAGAATCGGCAACAATGTCCAAAATATTTGAATTACTTAACATAAAATCGCTTGTATATACAAGGTGGCACAAAATTAATCACCCTGTCGGAAGACTTATAATTTTCGCCTATAGCGTCGTATGTCAATAATATTTTACACGTATGAACTAGACAGCTGCAACATACAAAGAGAAAATCAATGGAGCGCGTAAAGATCGAAATAAAGTATTCCATCATACAAAATTGTTTCACTTTTATTTAGTAAAAAAGTTATTCAAAAACTGTATTCGATGATTAATTTTGCGCCACCTGGTATGTACAAGTATAATATATATTTTGTTTATGGATAAGTTTATTGAATTCTCCTACACCGAAAAATTGTTAAAGCAAATCAAATGACTTCTATTTCTGAGATTTTGCTATTTTGTCGTCAATGAGAAACGAGTTATAGTACCGCCCACTTATTAGTATGAATATCTTAATCAAAGTGCACTCTTTGAAATTCGATCGAAATTAATTCCTGCAGTGCATTAGGTCACATCTGCAGCATCAGCAAGAAGTCGAATCAAATGCAATTCTGAAAAATCAGCACATTTAAAGCAATCTGAAAATTATAAAAAGCTGTGATTCTTATATGAGAATAATTATGGCAGAAATATCACAAACAAAATGCGACTGGTGCATAAAGCTCGAGTTTGCTCTAACAAAGGCATTTCCTTTGTGATTACTAATTAGTTTGTGAAGCGAACTTTGCACTTATTTTAGTTTGAGACGCAAGCTTCAAATAGCGGGTGACACAAACATCTGCTATATATTTAAAAGATAAACTCATTCAAAATGTTTTATATAAAGCTATCGTATTTAAATTTAGATGCATTCTCGTATATGTGTCAAAGTACTTTTGATACAACCATTTAAGCTTAATAAACGCATTGAGTTACTGTAGAATTATCGTATGAATTCCACTCACAATACCATTAGTCATCTCCCTTGCAGCTGAGCCCCATTATTGCACTAACGATAAAAGGTGCAGGCGTTTGTTTATTTTAAACTGGCTATACTCGAATTATGGTAAGGCATGGTGTTGTGGTTGCAAATGGTTTGACCCATCCATTTTGCTTCAAGCGTAGCAAACTCATTACTTTGATGTTAGGTTAGCCTGGATGCGAGTAGCTTAGCCCGCGCCAATTACACGTTGATTGTGATGTTGTCAATTAAGCTCACCAGCAGTGTCAGTCTGGCCGCAAATAAGCACACAGTTCGGCTTGGGCTCAATGGACGGCCAGAAGTTGTTAACACACTTGGCTGTGTTTCAGAAAGTAAATAGAAACGTAGATGTAAATGTATGTAATTATGCATTAAGTAATTATGAATAAATAATACTTGGTTTTGATTATGATATTTTTTATCACAAAGAAAGGTATTATTAAGAAAAAACTTGCCTTTTCGTTTCATGCATATTTACCTTGCCACTCAAGGCCGTATGCTTCGCAGCGAGCAATTAAAATGTTTCTGGCATAAATAGTTAAATATTTATAATAAGAAAGCCCTGTCAAGGTATCACTTAGCAGCCACTCAAAATGTGGTAGGACTTGATAAAAGGGAAAAGAAAGAAGCGTTGTCACATTCATACATATTCGTCCATCAAAAATATCCAAAACATCCGTTGCTTTGGGTTTTGCCGAACTCCTCTTCAGACCTACAGTTTTAAGTCGACTCCGAACGGTGGATGTTTTTTATGAGAAGCTTCTTCATTGCAGAAATTCTCTTGAAGGTTTGCCATTGACTGCCGAAGGGCGACCGCTAATAGATAAAAGTTTCTCTATAATTTGATGTTTCATGACCGGAGATTCGAAATGGAGCACTACTGTGTATGTTAGTAATGCACCAACCCATTCCGCTATGGCGGTCGCCGACATACCATGTATTACATCGAATGTTTTTTTAGCTGTATGAGAGCTATCGATATGTAGTCTAATATCGATAAATCTGTTCTCCAAGCTCATAGAGCACTAGCGGCATCATTGGTCCTGTGAAAGAAGCTGCCGTTGCTGTAAATGGCGAGCGATATTGGGCAATGCGGACTGAGTTTTTGTTTCCAAAAATTAATGAGCTAAACATCGGTCCTACAAGATGGCACCACTTGCCATTCAGCGCACTTAACAATCGATTTATGGCAATATAAAAGCCACCATTGACGCCATACGGACTGATTTATTGAAAAAAGTAGTCAGAAAGAGGACAAATAAAATTTCAAAAAAACGGTTTTTAAAGTTAAATAGTTAATAACGACGTTTGGAGATAGCGGGTTTTTTTTTGGACCGATGATTTTAAAATTATTATTATTATTAAAAATAAATAAACCCCAAATAGCGGACGAAGTTTTGGGAGACAGAAATGTTTCGCTGGAAACCCACTAGTCTAGGGTTTTGTGAAAAAAGCTACAAGCACTTGTAAGCCATGACGGTGCCGTACTTGGTAATAGAGCAACCCTAACAGGAAAGCTAAAGAGAACCAAACAGCTTGATTTGGTTCGTGGTTAATTACCTTTTCAAAATTAAATTATTTACCAACTGAAAATTGCTTATTAGTTTAATTTATTGCTATAAAATTAAGAACTGTAACACCAAAAAAAAAATAGCTGCCATATTTAAAAATAATAAATTTCAATTTCAATTCAAGTGCATTCAATAAATTTGTATACTTTTCTGCTCAATAGAGTTTAGTTTCTTTTCTTCAAACCCATGATCTAATTTGTGAAAAAAAAAGATTAAATCAGCGGTCTGATTCTCATCGTTATAAGTTATATATATGTACATAAATATATTATACATATTATCAGAAATTAAAAAAAAAATTGAATTCAATTTTAAAATTTTTAGATTACATTTTTTCATAATTAGTAAAATTTGTCACCTTGCCAATTAACGTGAAATAAAGTCGTGTATGCACGTTATACGGAAAAAGCCTGATATTTTAAGTGAAAAAATATTCGTACATTCATACATTCATGCATATATTTGTTAAATAGTTTTCTAAAATGTTTGTTTATTTTATTTTAAAAAAATTAAGAAAACAATTCTTACAAACAATTATTATAAGAATTCTTTTTTCCTAGCATGATCTGTGACAAATTCTCGACTTACCGTTCCTTGCTGGTATATAAAACGTATAACATTTATTACATGCATAAATATGTGAGTGCGTAACTGTTATTTTTTGCTGCCCACAGCTATGCGTTGCACACTTGACTCACCAGACAAGTATTTTATCACATGCTTTGGGGCATTTCATACACTTTTATTTACTTTCATTCATACGAGTACATAAATTCACTAACAATCTTACAGACAAATTGTTCAGTGGTGCATTTGAGACTCACCCACCAGGTAGTCACATAAAAGGTATTTTAGGTTGAAAGAGAATTCAATTGAAGCATTACATATGTAGGCGGTAGAAGGTATACAATTTGTTAAGTGATATTTTCAAAAATCAATTATTTTGAGGAAATCTTCGATAACAGAAATATATTTGTAAGCAGGTGTTTAGCCGCACCGCACTGGTCTTAGAAGCTATTAAGCACAAATAAATAAAGCTGTGAGAGGTCTCATCCAGAAGCTCAGGTAAGACTTCCGCTATCCTTAGTTCCCCCATTCACAGTAAGCTATTTAAAGAGAAATAATAGCGGACCTCGATGGTGTCACAAAACAAAAAATAAATGAGTTTCGGTGGTTAGAGTTGAAAAATTCAAATAGTAGACATTGTCTATTCAGTTGTACAAACTTCGTGCCAGAATAAGTTCAGGAAAATTACTTCAAAAAAGCACAAATTTACAAAAGAAAAGAAAAGTGCAATTATTCTTCACAGGTCCGTAAAAATATCTCGAGAAATTGCTAAAGCATTGAATAAAAGTATCACTACTCTGTGTGGCAAAAAACGCCATTAAATTGAGAACAGAGTATAAAAACGGCAAACGAAAAAGTGATTTTAAGTTATGCTTACGAGCAAAGGATTCTCCGAAAAGTAGAGGGCGGAGCGGGGGCCGAAATCAGGCATTTCAATATAAGTTTGTGGAGCTCAATTGTACTTATAATTGAAAAAAAATGTAACTCTGAGTACCATATATTTTTATGATGCAAAAACCATAAGCTCTGCACTGTGAAAACAGGGTTTCAACGGGCAGATTGGCCGTAAAAAGCAATACCCATCAAACATAAAACATATTTCTAAGAAAAAAAATTTGCTAAGGACCTAAAGATTTTAAATTCTGAAAGAGCATGCTCTTTACGGATGAAAGCAATTTCAATATTTTTAGATTAAATGAGGGAGATTAGATTAGATTAGATTAGATTTCATGAGGGCAATTGAAAAAATTTGACATTAATGGAGAAACATAGTTGTAATTGTTTGGTGAGAGATGTCAGCGTCAGGAATTGGAGATTAGTGCATTGCAAGTGCTCATTGTAAGTTCCTTTCATGCATGAATAAATGGGTTTATATACCTCGACATTTTCAAAAACAAAAGTCTTTATGAGAGTACTGCTAATTTGGTAATCAGAGACAATGTCCATCTTACCAAGGCATTAATCGCAGACAAACTGTCCACGTTGTGCGACGGTGGCTATTGTATAACTGCTCAAGGTCATTCAAACACCGCCTCAATCTCCAGACCGCAATGTCATAGAGATCTTGTCACATATTTTAGAAATAAATATTAGAATATCGTATCTTTTCTCTTTTCTTATATCGCAACTAAAATATACTCTTTGTCGAGAATAAATAGTGCTCAAGTTCCGAGTGCAGCGAAAACCTATTCAAATAAAAGCAAAATCAAATAATGGATGTTATAAGCCAAAAATATCAATAAACTTATGTAACCTACCCTACGGAGCGGGGACTTGCGAGTGAAAACAAGCAAAATTGTTAAAGATAATCAATACGTTTCATCAGATCTCTACCTCTTTTTTCGGCACTTTTAGTAAATATTTCAGCAAATTATGGCTTTTTGGGTCTCACCAAGTGAAAAAGCATACACAAATTTCTTAGAATCGACAAAAAAAATTAGTTTTTTCATGCAAAATGATTTTTTTACACTCCCTTCAACTCCCTTTTCTAATACATGGATATACAATATAAATTTTTTTTAACTCCAAATTTTTATAGTAGCTTTTATTAATATATGATATTCATAATGAGTCCAGTAATTGAATTATCTATGTTTCATTAATTTTTATAAATACAAAAAAAAAAAAAGCTTGAACTTTTTTATTTATATTTTGCCTCTATCGAAGCGTATGATTTTCACTCTCACTGTAAATAAACATAATACTGTATTACTAGTAATGCATACAGAGTCGTAGTTTGAAGCAATTCTCCAAAACCGAGCTGCTTCTTCACTTTTACTAAGTGATTCAATTTTTTATATAATACTTTATAAAAATGTAGTCCAAGCCGCTCCAGAATAATAATGCCTGGATATTCTGTTGCAGTGATCCACAGTTGTCGGTAACAATTTTACTAACATTTTTATAAATATGAAACTCACAATCTTTGTATCATACTAAAGGTTCTTGCTCAACCAAACCAGACTACGGCATCTATGTAGTATTTGTTCAAAAATATTCTGTATAAAGGCAAATTCTTCCCAGTTGGCCGACAACAATAACTTCAACGTACTCGTATTCCTACATTTATGTACATAAACGCGTATGTATGTGTGCATATACAAACACAAATATTAAGAGCAAATATTTATTACATGTATTGCTATTGAGAGTTTACGAATTCCAATAAAATTTCATACAATAAATTTAATAAATTTTAACAATACCCGGCAGTTGAACTAAATGCCGGGCAAAATCAAAGTGGAGTAATCGTGCATGAGGATGAAGGACAGCGGCTGTAAAAGAACGAGTGTATGTTGTGTGTATGTATGTACATACATATAATTCATATGAGAATGTGTTATCATTCACTTAACCTGACATATGTACATAGTAATCATGGCAAATTTTATATGAAATTCATAAAATTCTCCTTCTTACAGTCGACTTAATGTCAATATCAAAAATACGCATCCATACATACATACATACATACTTGTCTATCAACGTATATTGATAAATACTTACTACAACTAAGCGGATTTCCAATTAAGTATGCAAACTTTGAGAAAGGAAACTTCTTATTCATTTAGTTCAATGTGCAAACCCAGAAATGTTAAAGATTTATCCCTTAGAGGTTACTTGTTCGCTTTCATGTTTCTGTCTCCTCGTTTGAGCAAATTTTATTAACGAGGAGGTTAAAATTTATTCCATTTAACATTTCTGGTATTTTGGCAGTTTGTGCGTCTGAACAGCTGAAAGAATTTCAAAGTATTCAGAGGACGTGCAGTGCGAATTATGAGCGAAAAAATATTTCGAAAACTATTTTTCTATATGAAGTAGTTACTTATAGAAACGAAATGAGACGCTCTTAAGGTACGTTAAAAAGCAAGTGAAAGAATATTTGGTTAATTGAAAGTTAAGTAGACAAAATTTTAGTAGTCTCAATATAAAACAAGAATGCATGTATGATAGACTAATAACAGGAGGCACAAAATTAATCATCCAATTTTGTTTATGTATAACTGTTTTGCTAAATAAAGCACAAAAATGATTGTGAGTGATGGAAAAAAATTATTCTATTACACAATGCCATCAGGTTAATCAATTCGCCTTGATACCGTAAAACATACCAAATAAGGGCTCTTTGCGCCCACCGATTCCAACTATGTATCTGTTGTGAAATACATTTTAAGGCCCCCATACAAACGTGACAAACTCCAATTTTGGCAGAGTAAAAGTGGAATATGTAATTTGTTCAATCTTCAACACTCAGTGCATTTGTTTGTTTTTGCTATTATTTCCCAGGTTTTATCGTCATTGCGTACATTGAACACCAATAAATTTGTTGGTTTTACTAGCAGTCGCCCTTGGGTGGGCGATGGCAAACCTCCTTTCTTACTTATATAACTTGATTCGCTTGGTTTACTGATGAGTCAAAATTAGAAGATGCTACAACAAGGGCAGGAAAAAACTGCCCAAAGTTCAAAAATTTGATTCCCATGACAGAAACCCACATAGTGCATTCAGGTATCTAGGTGGCTTTGAAAGCCATTCTATCACCTGTAATCACTTCAAGTATGGTAATAATTTACTGAACCTTCATTAAAAAACAGAGTACTATTAGATTGGGTTTGTGAAGGAAATGAAATTGCTGATAATTTGCCAAAGAAGGAACAAATATGTCACTAATTGGTTCTGAGCCTTTCTGTGAACTTACAAAAGATCACATTTAAAAATTTCTCAGATAGTGAGGGAAGAAGATATTCATTCATCACTGGCCAAAATTTTTCGGTCAGCGACAAGCAAAACAATTCCTATCGCCGCACAGCGCAAATTCTGATAAGGTTCACTCGCTCATCAAAGCAATTTTAAGACTTTTAAACTGATTGCTTGCAGGCCTCTGTAGTCTGAGATATCACGTAAATGAATTTTGGCCTCTCTAAGTCCAGCATCTGTTAATTCGAATTTAAAGAACAATAAATGTGCTAAACATTTTTAAAGTTAATAATAATAACTACATATGCTTATACTTTGAAATAGTTGATCCAATATTTCACCTTAAGGTACTTGACCACCTTATAAGTTTCAAAAAATTAAATTTTTTTTTTTTACATTTTTTCAATCCTTATACTTTTAAAAATCATCACCTGAAACTGTTTTTTTAAATTCGAATTCTAACAAAGTGAAATCAGTGAAAATGTGCAGGCGCATCCTGCACTCATTACTTGCTGACTCAGCGGAAAGAAAATAGCAAGTTTTAACTTTAAACGCGTTTTTCCAGAAATTACTTTTTTTCGAATGGCGGACACTTTATCTCCGAAACTGCTTAGCCGATTTTAATGATTTTGGTCTTGTTTTATTTGTTAAGATGTTTTGTATGCCAATTTACCACATTTTGCAAAAAAAAAGTTAATAAAGTATTGCTTTTTAAGCATAACATTGTGAAAAACAGGGGTGTTTTCTTAACTTTTTTTCAAACATCCGCCATTTTTTTATTATTTTTTTTTTGTCAGTTTGTGGTAAATTCTCACGCAAGGAACCTTCCTTTTGAAAATTTTGTTTCTCTCTTTTGTTTTAGAATTACCATTTCTAAGATTAACTGTCCGCCGCAAGACATGATTTTCTTCAGGCCTCGACTTTGGCGCCTCCTGGATATATGTTAAAAAAAGAAAATTTTAATAAATCAATTTTTTTTTTGTATTGTATAAGCTCTAAATAAAAATTAAAAAAAAAATTTATTTTAATATATTATACAGAACATGAAAAAAAAATTATTGAATATGTTGTACTTTTTAGCTTTCCAAGGTGGTCAAGTACCTTAAATTGGGGCAAGCTTTGACCCCCTAATAAAGCTCAGACTAGACCCAGTTTCCTCGTTAGACTTTCGATTCCGTTTTGCAAGTTTCCCTCTAGTTCTGCTTGACCATAATTTACTTCCGTCGCAAAAACACGCAAACAGGCCGCCATTGTTTTTATATTCTGTTAAATTCCCTGCCATCCACAATAATGTTTCGATTAATATTTGCAACAGTTAAACAATTCAATATTCCCCGTTGTTTTATTATAACCAGTGCTCGTCCATTGACTGAAATTCAACCAGTTTTATTTTTATCTTCGTATCTTTGCCTTTATCTCTATTCGTCTTTCTCTTTCTTCCTTAGTCTCTATTTTTATATTGTTCTTTACCTTTACCCCTATGTTTGTCTTTATGTTTATCTTTATTTTTATCTTTATCTTTATCTTTATCTTTATCTTTATCTTTATCTTTATCTTTATCTTTATCTTTATCTTTATCTTTATCTTTATCTTTATCTTTATCTTTATCTTTATCTTTATCTTTATCTTTATCTTTATCTTTATCTTTATCTTTATCTTTATCTTTATCTTTATCTTTATCTTTATCTTTATCTTTATCTTTATCTTTATCTTTATCTTTATCTTTATCTTTATCTTTATCTTTATCTTTATCTTTATCTTTATCTTTATCTTTATCTTTATCTTTATCTTTATCTTTATCTTTATCTTTATCTTTATCTTTATCTTTATCTTTATCTTTATCTTTATCTTTATCTTTATCTTTATCTTTATCTTTATCTTTATCTTTATCTTTATCTTTATCTTTATCTTTATCTTTATCTTTATCTTTATCTTTATCTTTATCTTTATCTTTATCTTTATCTTTATCTTTATCTTTATCTTTATCTTTATCTTTATCTTTATCTTTATCTTTATCTTTATCTTTATCTTTATCTTTATCTTTATCTTTATCTTTATCTTTATCTTTATCTTTATCTTTATCTTTATCTTTATCTTTATCTTTATCTTTATCTTTATCTTTATCTTTATCTTTATCTTTATCTTTATCTTTATCTTTATCTTTATCTTTATCTTTATCTTTATCTTTATCTTTATCTTTATCTTTATCTTTATCTTTATCTTTATCTTTATCTTTATCTTTATCTTTATCTTTATCTTTATCTTTATCTTTATCTTTATCTTTATCTTTATCTTTATCTTTATCTTTATCTTTATCTTTATCTTTATCTTTATCTTTATCTTTATCTTTATCTTTATCTTTATCTTTATCTTTATCTTTATCTTTATCTTTATCTTTATCTTTATCTTTATCTTTATCTTTATCTTTATCTTTATCTTTATCTTTATCTTTATCTTTATCTTTATCTTTATCTTTATCTTTATCTTTATCTTTATCTTTATCTTTATCTTTATCTTTATCTTTATCTTTATCTTTATCTTTATCTTTATCTTTATCTTTATCTTTATCTTTATCTTTATCTTTATCTTTATCTTTATCTTTATCTTTATCTTTATCTTTATCTTTATCTTTATCTTTATCTTTATCTTTATCTTTATCTTTATCTTTATCTTTATCTTTATCTTTATCTTTATCTTTATCTTTATCTTTATCTTTATCTTTATCTTCATCTTTATCTTTATCTTTATCTTTATCTTTATCTTTATCTTTATCTTTGTCTTCATTTAGCGAAAGTTTCAATATTTGTTTTCAATTCAATGAGTATCTTAATTGCAAGACGAAATAATCGAACTTACATCAAAACTTATGTTAATTTCAAACAAAGCTGGAATGTTAAACTCCCACTGCCAAGCGACGCACATACGTGCATAAGGACATTGTATGTATGTATAGAGTAGTTTTACGTAAATGATGAATTGCTGACATTACCTCAGCCGTTAGCTTTGCCACTTTCCAAAGCCATATCTCGCCCTTTTGTTGAAATTAATTAGTCCTACAAAGCAATTAGTACGCTATAATTTACGTAAGGAATGTCCCAAAGAATGTCAGTTCAATATCGATTTCGAAATTTTAGCTAGCTCATTAGCATCTCATTAGCAGGCCGCGCCTTATGGCTAAGTGTGTGCGTGCGTCAACAACACAATACATACAAATATTCAATATTCAGGCAACAGCGGAACCAAAATGCCAAAAGCAAGGAATGCATCGTAATTGATAGCCAAAAGTGGCTATGCTGCTAAATTTCCTGTGTTTAATTATGGAAAAGAAACGAAATACCAGTTTAGTTTTGTCAGTGTTTAACCGTTATTTTGGAAACCCTTTTCTAGTGGCTGTGGGGAATACAAATTCATACGCATGACAAACGTATGTACATTTAAATCGCGTTAATTTGCGACAAAGTTCGGTCTCTTGGATAACTTTCAGAACATGTAAATACGTATTGAATTTGGCTTCCTCGGTGAAACTTCCTTGGCTCCTTCCATGTAGTGGAACTAGACTTGCTGCGATAAAAGTCTTGCACAACATTGTCGAAGCGAGAATATCGAAGCATAGTAATTGGCCCACTGTTGTTGGTTTTTTCTACTTTAAAGTCACGGAAAATCAACGCACGTAAGTGTTCTCTATTTAATTTAATTTTTTTTACCCAAGAACTTAATTTCTTTTGTTCATCAACTTTCTACAATAAAGACTTGAACGAATAAATAAGCGATTGCAAAAACAATTTTTTATAATTCAATTAAAATATTCAAATGATTGAAATAAATGTTGATGTCTCTACTGGTTAGTAGTTGTTATTTTCAACACTTTTTAACCAGTCCGTATATTTCTACAGCAGGCGAATATATTTACGTGTAGGAATCTATTTATTTAAAAGTAGGAGAAGAAAATGTAGAATTGTGTAGCTTGCTAAGCGGTAATGTTCTACAAGTAGAACCTTTGATGCAAAAGATGAGGGCTTTAACAATTTCAATCTTCACAACTTTTAGTATACTTTTTCATGAAATGCGTTTCTCGAAACAATTTGGACATTAAAGGACATTTCAATCTTTCATTCAGTCTTAATCAACAATTTCACCTAATGAAAAAGTAAGCAACATTTGCTCTACGTAACATAAGTGAATACCTTGAAATATTTATAAACAAAGTGAGTCTTAAACTTGTATGTCTGAACGTAATTAGTGTGCATTTATTGATGAAACCATTTACGACTTGTACACGCTGCATTGAAAGCCAATCAATAAGTGGTCAAACAGATCGATAAATACTTATAATATACCATAGAAACGGTGATATATCTATCTACTGTGTATAGGCAAAAGCATATCTGCACTTAAAGGCCAACTGCTTGAAACATAATTAAGGCAATTACAATGGAAAATCAAATACTCGTTGCTGTGAAGGCAACCTCAATCTGGTTGAAGAGAGTTGTCACAGTGGCATCAAAGCAGCAAGCAAGCCAAGATGTCACCATAGAGCCAGCATTACAATTGGATATTGCGGTCTACTATCACTACATGAACAACTAAGTGTACATTGTAGATATGTATATGTACATCTGTGTATGTGTATGTGTACATGCTCACATTGTAAGAGGAAATAATTGCAAGTAGACAATGACCTTGGCACGCTGTATTTACTGGTTACTAGAAGACGCAAATCCAAATAAACGCAGTGGTGGACCGAAGTTTAGCACTTATGCCAAGACAACATTTTCTCCATAGTTTTTCTAACACTTTTCGTAGAAAGTTTTTTAATACTCCCTGTATTTACATGTAAGTAGCACCAGTAAGATCTGGAGACGAATTTAGTGCTTTTAAAATAATCATATGCTTTAATGGAAATAAGAGCAAACTACAGAGAAAACCACTTCATATTTCATTAGAAATTCCTTATTTTCAATGATAGCATCACATCGCCGTGACAAACTCTCCCCAAAAGTTGTACAACTTTCCTATGATATTGCGTTCCAGGCATTTGTGTCCACAAGTCATTCGAAATGCTTAGTTTTACTGCTTTAAAGAGCAACTCAATGTCACACCAAAATTTCTCAATGGGCTTGGAAACAACACCTCCATACCTTGAAGTATACTCTGGATAAGTGCGTAAAGATGCGTAAAATAATCGAACGAAAGGGATCCAGCGTCTTCTTTGGCTGGGTCATGTCGTATTCGTTATGAAAGTACATATTCGATGAGGTACCAGCTGATGGTAGGAAGTAGGAGTGGCTTCACTTGGCGTGTCCAACTAGCGTCGGTTAGTACGAGAAAAAAATTACTTGTTAAACTTGGCCAAAATCGCTTAAGCGGTTATCGCTTTAATCAAGAACACGAAGAAAATGACATCATAGCCCATCCTCGTGAAGATGGTATCATTACGTCTGCTGTGATGGATTAATAAAGGTGTTAGGTCTATATATGATAAATAGAAGCAGGTGTTGACACATTAGATCAGTTAGATTGCAACGCGTAAAGCGTAAGACCAATCGTGAAGTCACGTAGGACTTATGGTGAAATTTATGGAATTGCTTTTAAATTTGGCCAACAAAGTGCGCTGATGCTAAGCAAATTTCGGGTGTAATTAACTGAAGAGTTAAATGGAGACACATTACCATTCTGGGATGTGGCCTCATGGATGAAAGTAACCTTTGGTGTGATTGTGCCAACTCTGCGAACCGGTCTTGACCTATTTGATGCTGATAGTCACCTTTCCCAAGCAATTTTGTAGTAACATCAAATTTTACTGTTGCTCGACACATAAATAAAGACTTCTGTAGCAAGCCGAAAATGTTGTTTGAAGTTGTATGAAACCCACAAACATTAACAAATTTATACCCAGTTATATTATATATGTACGTATGTATTTATATTGTTTTGACCCTCTCAGTTTCATTACTTTTTTATTTCATAAGTGACTGAGAAATATACGTTTAACAATCCAAAACTTAGACAACACGGTGATACAACTTTCGCAAAACTAATAACTCGATCCGAAGGTTTTACAGGATGCTTACACAAATTCGAGTCGATGAATAAATTCTAATATAAACAACTTTCGAACCGAGTTATAGAATAGGGCCTCTGGACTATTTCCAGTTAGTTCATGATAGGGTATCCGTATATATAAAGCTGCAATTTCAAGTTTGGAGCGAACAAAAGCAGAATATAATATTTTATATGTGAAAATGAGAAGATTTATATGGGAAAATGAGAAGATTGTATCTGGAACGGAATCAAAAGATACCAAGTATAAACTTCCCTCTAAGAATTGACATTAAGAATCAGCTTAATTCGAAACTGAACATAGGTACATTCACAATTTTGAACCACTTTAAATTTGCATTTTATTATAACAAAAGTTAATGGGCTAAAAAACTGCGTCTGCAATATTTTTTTTAAATCTCTAACTAACTTTTGTTTACGTTCTTTGCATAAAATTTATATTTTCCGTACTTTGTCTGCAAATTCTGAATGGGTGAAATTTCAATAACAAGCACCTATTTTTTTTGTGAACGTCAGAAGAGGACTAAAGTCACCATTCTTTTAAAAAACATTTGTTTGTTAATTTAATTTTTGTTGAAATTAGTCGGCTGTTACAGTATTCCAAAACTGAGAAAAGAAAATTGATCATTGGATTAATTTGTCAGTGCCACTACGTCCAAAATAAAAAAAGTTCAGCTAATATTGCACGTGGAAGCTGCAATACGCTATGATGTGCCAATTGTCGAAATATCGTTGAAATCATAAAATATCGTCAATCCCGAGGAAATCGTCTTACCAAGATCAGAGAATCCTATGTTAATTTCATTTTTCAAATAAAGAGGGAAAACTTCCTGAAAATTTTACGCCGCCTAGTACATGGCACATGCTTTTCATACATGGCACTGCCTTTTATATGCATACATAACTATGTAAATAAGCACATATGTGCATCCAAATGGGATAGGAAATGCTGAAAATGCATTGCTTTGACAAATATAAAAACACATCAGCACATTGACAAATAGTGGACGCCCAATATATGGTTGCAAGCACTAAGAGATGGCAGCAATAGCAGCAGGAAGTGGTAAAACGATCGAGTTGTAGTAGCGACAGCATTTCCGTCTTGTGTCGTCGACTAGAGTCGAATGTCACTCATACGCACTGACGCGCTGCTGCTGTTACATCCACTTCATGCAAGCATATATTGGCAAACGAAAAGGTCCTACCAGCTCAGTATCATACAAAAGCCAAGCAGTTAGTTGTGCGCGTATGTATACATATAATGCTACTACGTATTTCTGCGTTGCCATCTGTTCGCTTCCATATAATGGATGCATCTATTTTAAGATTCTTTATTAAATTTTCTGCGAAAATCACCTTATATTGGAAAAAGTTTGTATGCCATATGTCATTTGGATATAGTTGTTGCTTTCAAGAAATTTTTATTTTAATTCTTAGCAAGATGCAGTACTACGTCCATCAAATCATTTCATTACAGACCAAATGTTAGTGACTTTTGAATTGAAAATAAATTCTTACCCTACTTTGCAAATATGAGTCAAATCTTAAGGATGTTTTTAATTTAGTTTTTATTTAATCTACTAAAAGTACTTGATCGAAGACAAAATGTCCAATAATTACATAAGATTTCAATAAATTTTGTGATAGGAGATAAAAGTTGTATTTGCACTTTGGTAATAATTCTTGGGTAACTTTGCTAACTTTACAAAAGTAGATGTTGGTATGCCTATCAAATTTATAGAAATAGTGCTGATATTAATAAGTATATTTGCATCTAATTTTCAGTAAAATATTTTGAATACAAATAAAAAATGAGGTGTGCATATTTTATGAATTGATGTGAGGCGTAGAAGCAAATATAGTATAAAGTGCCAAGCTGTAGTGAAGTTGCTGAAGGCATTTCGAAGACAAATAATTGCAAAATTATTAATCCCGGAATGTTGGGAGTCATAAAGATTCCCTAAGTATCCACACCAAGTTTTATTAAACAAATCGTCATACTTTACCTATAATGCCCATACACCCAACCCAATTTATTTGACACTTTAAAACTAGCAGGCCGAAAATTTACAGTTATGTCTACTAATCGGACAAATAAAATCACTCCGACATGATGCTATCCAAATATTATTCGATACTTTCTTTGATAAAAATTGTAAAATTTTATAATACCTTCTTATGTATTTATTTTCTTTTTACCATTTTAAGATCCCACAAAGAAATCAGTTGAAGCTTAAATAGCTCAGGAAATTTTGCATATACCTTGGAACAATGTTTTGCCAGTATAGAAAGTGAAAAAATGCCTTAGTATATAAAAAGAGAACTAAAAAAATCCCTGTCAAATGAGATGTAATTGCTTTCCTAATTTTCAATCAAGACAACTGGCATTGAATATGAATATATTCTATTAAACTGAAATCTCAATACCACAATAAATATTTTTTTAATTCAAAAACAAAACATGGATCAAAGAAGCATCAATAGCAGTCGCTTAACTAATCACAAACATAAAATTAAAAAAATATATTTCACACATACAAAATATCCTCCATGTTTTTCCTAACCTACCTACCTAATCTAATAACCTACCCTATCAAAATAGGCAAACCAACAAAAAGAAAATGCATTACCCAATCAAAAATAACCAAAGTACGAGTCGGTATTGTCATTTCCGTTCATAGAATAAACAAATGAAAATTCAAATATTAATTACTTTTGAATGAAAGCTCTACCAGCCAGAATAAAATGAATTAAAAATTAAATGATATTGGTTCTACCAAATAGAGCTAACATGTGGCATTTTTGTAAATTTTTCATTCTGTATAGTACTCTGCTATTACTAGGCATATGTTTGTTGTTATCTATATACGCAAAGATTTACTCAAAGCAATTATTTATGGCCTCTGCTGCTAATGTTGTTAAGTATGCTTGTGCTTTTCATACAGACAGCGGGTTCGAGCTCACCTTTTTGGGTAAGAAAATATCAAAAATGTACAGGGGTATGCCAGTGGAATCGGAATTCACAGTGCCATTTGAATTTTAAACATGATTTCAACCTCAACTACAGTCATATAACAACTATATACAACTATAACAAAACAAGTTTCTAACAAAAATAAGAAGATTGACCTGAAGGGTGAAGAGCTAAAGACGGCAAGTTTGAACCATTAATTATGATACCATTAAACGGGTGGGATAGAGAGAAATCGAAGTATAGAGAAATTTATTTGAAACTATGAGAATTAGGAAACACACCTCAGGCATAGTCAAAATGCGAAAATCGGGACTCCTGAATCTTACTCTCGTAAAAGTTTAGTAGCTGGATCAATTCTATCTCATTATGATAATACCAGCTGTGTTGTGTCACGCCAAACAGTATCCAGTTAAGAACCCTCATATAATCTCAGAAGGACCCTCGACTGCTGCTGATCTACACGTGATCATAATGATATCATAATTTTTCCCAATGCTTACTAAACTAGCCCAAAGCTTGTGTATTCAAGTTCAAATTTCAGGTAGACAAGTAAACCCAGACCATTTTGCCAAACTCACGGGTCCCTTCATAGTCAGTCATTACTTATGCAGTTTCTAGCAAAGTGCCTATCACCTACTACTCGCACAACCTGCACCCAAAAATCAAATCAGGCATCCACCGACTTATGAGTGCATCATTACTGCGCCTAGGGCCTTAATTTCCGCCTGGCTCCTGTATCTTCTTAAGCACCACACATGATCCATAAGCATTAACTTAATATGAATGGTAACTTCCTTTCAGAAGACTACGATATTACACTTCCCATTCAACTTCGAACCATCCATGGACAAGTTGACAGAGCCTTGATATTGCACCAACCTTTCTTCGCTTAAGGGAGCAAGGGATAGGAGAGTCCTCTTAGTTCAAATATAGCAAATATCTATAAATTTGGAATTTCTGAGCATTCTGTCGTGCCTGTTGTCCTAGTTTTGTTTAATTTAAGACCGTAAACACTTTCAATCAGTTAACATAAGCAAAAAGTAATAACAGGTAAAATATTGTCCTCGGTTCTGCCTCATACTTTCACGACTATGAAAAAATTATCTGAGGTTGTTGGATTCAACAGTATTATTATAAAAATGCATTATGAAGCTTTATATAAAGACATCTGCCAACCAAATTTCAGCAGATATCTCTAAAACTAAGTGACTTGTTTGCGTTGAAAGAGACGTCCTGTTCATCGGATGGGCGAAAAAGCTAATTCGACTCAGTTCAGCGTTCCAATAATTTCGTTAAACATTTTTTACGGCCTTACCTGTTCTATTCACCCAATTCCCCTTCTTTTTCTCTTTTTTCTTTTACATTTCTTCTTCTTGTAGATACTTACAAATATCGGACAAAAGTTAATATACGATTTATCTTCATGAAAGGTTAATTTTTCTTGCTCTTAGAATCCTCTGTACTCCATGAAATTTTATATTTTTGAATTGTTTGTTATTCTTCAAATCTATCCAGTCTATCTAAAGATGGGTTGGGAAAATTTTTATCGATTTTTCAAAAACACAAGGTGGCAAAAAGATTTCTGAACTAGACAGCTGCAGTAGGGAAACTGACAATCGACCAGATAATGGATCGCTCAAAGGGCAAGATAATGATTTCCATCACTCAACTTAAAATATTTTTTTTTTGGTTTTAGTAAAAACGTTATACAAAAACTTAATTGGATGATTAATTTTGTACCTTCTTATATATGGAGACATTTACAAGGATAATAGATTACCAGGTTTGGCCACTAAGCCACTAAGGAGAAAAACAAAATTGTGAGAGTAACATCGGCTGCCCCGTCACTCGGCAGCGAAATTATGCCCGGTCATTTTACACCCTCATCCAATCAGCCGTTGTTCAAACGGCAACAAAGCAACATCAGCGGAAACTGCATTGCTTTTTGCATATATCACCATCAGAATCTTAGTTTTTTCGTATACAAAACTGCTGGCATGGCCCATGCCACGTTAGCCAATTAGCTGATTCTTTTAAATTCGCTGGGAGCCGGTTAACGGTATCATTTTGGCCACACCTCTACTAATCTCTTCATTTACTAGTATCTGTTACTAAAAATCGTGCAGAATATTTTTCATGTGCCATACGGAGTATTGATGTTTGGTATTGCATATATACATAAATTTAATAGACTAAACATTTTTATTTATTTCCACAAACATTGTAGAGAGTGAATGCTTTGATTTAAGCTCTCCCTAATAGTCTGATGTGCACCACATATATTAGCTTTGGTATATGTCTGTATAGCACTCATTTGTGTGTGTATGATTATATATAAATGAATATATATGTGTATACGCATATCAAAAATGAAATGAAGCTGTGTACGTGCAAAATCGAAAACTCAAATATAACCACGAATGAAAGTCGGCAAAAACTAAATGCGGTTACGTTTTACTGACGGAATATCCCTTTGGCCAAATAAGCATATGAGTGTGCACGTAGATACATATTAAAAACAAACGGTTGAATAGCCACAAGCTAAATTGAAATGGTTTAACAGTTCTGTGCTTTTATCGTGTACTGTAAGGACAAAAAATAAATAAAAAAATGTACTTGACTAAATGTGATGCATATATTGAAGTAGTATATGAAAGTACTAAGATCAATTATTTGCGAGGAGTAAAATTTAAGATGTTCTTATGAACCTCCAAATCTCCCCTACTACTGACACTCTTTTAATTTTCTAACTTCTTTGAAAATAATTCAATATAAATTGGGAAAATACCTACTTTAACTATTACAGTCAAATAGAACCAACTAAAATGTGCAAGTTAAATCATTGCAAACGTTTGCAAATCGTGCAAATTTATTACGAAAGTAATGGTTCGGTTCGCGCGACGCATCGAAGAAAATTTTGTTCAGCGATGAAGCTCACTTTTGGTTGAATGGGTATCATTTTTAAAACATAATGGCAAACCCTTATCTTTATAATAAAGCTAAATTCTTCGCCATAACATTAAGTTATAAACGTTTTATTTCATCTTGAAAACCTAACCTCTAAAAAAAACACCCTATATATCACAGTTTGATTCTAAAGCAACACATTTTTAATTGTTTGGAGATAAGTGAGAGAAAAGTTAATATAAATAACTTTTTTTTGAACTGAAATGAAGTACCAGCTTAGCTTATTATTACAAAATTCAACCAAAAATTTTATTTTAATCTTCCTTAACGCCAAATAACTAGAAAGCTGCTGCTGTACAGATTCATCCGTCTCGCGTGCCCTTGAATGAGTACCAATTGGCTAGGTTAGAGCTTTGTATTAATTTCTAATTAATTTTTCCACTTAAAGTTTGCAAAGTTTAGTCAACATTGACTGACTCTGATCTGCTTCTTGATCTTAGAATTTGATGATTTACTTCCAAAATATTGGCGGTGTACATACGAAATCGGGCGACATTTATCCAAGTTGTTTAGTCTCAGAGTTTGACATAATAGTCTTTGTGGAAACATAGCTGAATTCAAACTTCAAACTTGATAGTGAATATTTTGTTCTGATCGTATTCCGCAAAGGCCGTGATGTTAAGAGAAGTCGATTTACTAATTGTGAGGGAATTCTTCTTGCAGTTCGGCAGTGTCTTAGTGTTTTTAATTTTTCATTAAGTAATAATGATTCAGTTTTAGATCAATTATGTTTACGGGTGTGTACTAAAAGATGTGTAACCTTTATGCGTAATCTTTTCTATTGACTGGCATCATGCGTCCCCCTTGGTAGTAGCTCATGCATGATTCATAAACAGTTAGCAAATAAACTCTTATGTATGCGTATATGAAGATTTTAATATTCCAAATAATTTCTGGTCTAATATCTAATAATTTATCTAAACTTGGTTTTCTCCAATGAAAGATTTAATTCAGAAAGGATTAATTTTTCAGTCCCTACCAATCCTTTACACAATAAATATCCGCTCCATTTGAAAAAGTTCAGAACAAATTATGCCTGCAATGCTCCTTCTGCTCACTCTCCTCATGAACTCAATGAGATCTCAAAATATTTTGAATTTGATTTCACATTATCTAAACTATGTTTTTCTGCTTAATTAAACTGTGTTGTGTAATTATATAGACTTTTTATAAGGATATAGTCAGTAAGAACAATTGTTTGTGGATTACAGAGTGAATAAAACCCTCTTCCACAAAAACCTTCCATCACTGAAACATTAAGTTTTGAACTGTGTATCTTCATCAAGATCAATGGGCGCTGATCTTTATAGATGGTTCCAAATCTTCCGAAACCATCTCATTTTCTATTGTCACTAATGGAAAGGATACTGACTTCTTCTTTCGTCTAGCCAACTTCTGTATGGTTTACTTTTAACCAAAGTTAAAAAGGAAAATACCTCATTTACAATCACAACAAGTCGGGCGTCTCAGCTATTGCCGACCAACTAAATGTTAAATTAAAATTATTATATTATATTATGGATCCCTACCCATGTTGGTATTACATATGTTTGTTATTCGGGTTGGCAGGCCTTATTAGCGATGTCACTTGACAGCATTCGAGCTTATATCAAACTTTTTTGTATGTTATGCAAATATGATATTATAATCCAGATACTTAAGTGAATAGAGTCCGAAAAAAAAGTGATTTTGAATAACGAAAATCTTTACCTGACATAAGTACATAAGTACTAACTTACTTAAGAGGCGCTACAACCGTGTGTCGGTTTTGTCTGAATCCGAAATAGAGCGCCAACTATTTTTATCCTGCGCTCGCTGGTGCTAGTAGGAAATCTCAAGTGCTGGCATATCCTACAGCACTTGGTCCATTCAATGAAGATATGGTTTTCCTTTTCCTCGTCCCCTTTTTGGGCTGTCGTATCGTAGACTTACATTGCTGTAGCGTTGCCTTCTTTTATATGAGTGGCTTTGCCAAACCAGCGTAGCCACTGTAGTTTTACATGCTTAACTATGTTCATGACCCTATATAGTTCACACAACTCGGTGTTCCAATGTACGCGGTACTCCTCACTAACGTGGAGGTGGCCGCGATTTTCTCTCGAAGCCTCCAACAACTTTTTCATCTGCTTTTGACATCGTCGATGCTTCTGCGCCATATAACAGGATGGGAATGGGGAACGTTTTGTGGAATGTCGGTTTGGAGCTTCGAGAGGGAACTGTACTTCTCAATTTCCTACTAAGCTCAAAGTAACACCTGTTGTCAAAAGCTCTTCTTTATTTGATCTCCAAGATGACATGATTTCAGTAGCTAATGCTGGCCCCAATGTAGATAAAGTCATTGTTGGTTGTCACCATTGACATTTGTCTAAGACCCGAAGACTCCTTCTGAATTGACAGCAGGTACTTTGTACCGATTACACACTTAGGAGATATGTATATTAATTTAAATTTTGTATACTTCTGAATAAGGGAAGCATACAAGCAACATTTTTTGTTTCTTCAAGAAATTTATTTTCATAATAAACAGTGCGTGTATTAAATATATTAAATAAATTAATATTTTAGCTGAATAGTATTTTTTTTTAATAAACTTTAATTTGCAATTACTTTAAAAACTTGAATTTGCAATTAATCTTCCCTTAACATGAGTCCTTGTGTTATTTGCCTGCTCAAATTGTCATGGCAATAACTGCGACGCTCGCTGGTAAGCGAGATTTTAATGATACACAGTAGAATAAAAATGAGAAATGCGATTTAATATTTTAAAAACGGTTTAGAGAAGAATATTCGCATACTACCGCTACTGAATTGTAAATATGTAGATGTTGCATTTTTTTTTAAGGAAAATTGTATTTTCATGGGAGGCGCATGTAAGCGAATTCTAAGAAGTAGTAAAGCGAAAAAGCATACAATTATTAAATAAAAAGATTTTTACCGCTGTATTTCAGTTGAAACTCACATGCAGTATTTACATTCTATGCAGGCAAGCAGATAGCGTATGCAGCATCATTGATCAGCGGTGCCTACATACATATGTACATACATATAAGTACATATACGGGCATGCATAACTGCAGAGTCACTCGCATACCCTGTGAAATTGAAAACATCTGGACGCTTTTTACGGATAATAAAAGATTTGAAAGGCTCAATTGTATATTTTGCTATTGTTTGTTTTGAGTGGCTCATATATTTTTTACTTACATACATATCTGCAACCAATCAAAAACTTAAATGTTTTATACCAATACTTGTCCCTTCCTTTTTTGCCAATTTAATTACGTGCGCAATGGAGTAAAGAAGAGAAATTTATCCAACATTTACTATATATACATATATATGTGTAAGTAATTGATTGTAAATAAATTTGAAAGTAAATACATATGTACATCCTCTGGCAGTCATTTAAAACAAGTGAACATATTTCGCGCGGATTGTTATAATTCGGGGCGGCCGCCGTAGCCGAATGACTTGGTGCGTGACTACCATTCGGAATTCTCTGGCTCTTTCCCGCCAGATCTCAAGATTTAAAAATTGCATTGTGTCATACTATACGGCGATTTAAAGGAGGCATTCATCATCATCATCCAACAGCCGTACAGCTCGCAGTGAGTTTTAGCTTCCTCAACCATCCTCTTCCATTTTGCTCGGCTACCATCTTCCGGTTTTTTACTTTAAGCTTCTCCAGGTTTTCGGTGATGACTTGTAATCATGTCAGCTTAGGTCTGTCTTGCTTTTCCGATGATTGGACTGTGATCATTTTTTTCCTGTGGTTCATGCACTTAAGTAACCGGCCCAGTGATACTTTGAGCCATATTCCATAATAATAAAATTACATGTTTCTGATATATTGTATATATATGTGTGTATGTACGAGGTGTGTTTCAAAAGTATGGCGAATTTTGAATTTTCGTAGGTTACGTATATTTGAATTTCGATTTTTTTGTGGCGATATGTTGGTACTCATGTCTCTCACTCATGCCGACGAGTTCGACCATTTTGAATGTTCAATTAATTGTTGACAGCTGCTTTGCTTGCACGTGTTTCGACTCGTCTTCGATTTTTACCTATTCAAAAAGATGGATCAAAGAACCTGTATAAAATTTTTTGAGAAAAACGAAATTAAGTGCGCGGATGTATTTCAGATGTTGACTGTGTCTTACGGAGAAGCTACTTTGGACCAAAGCAACGTTTATCGGTAGTACAAAAAGTTCTCAGAAGGTCGAGAAGATGTGAACGACGAAAAGCTTGCCGGACGCCCGAGCACTTCAACAACAGACGAAAAAATTGATGAAGTGAAGAAAATGATATTGGCCAATCGTCGAATCACCGTTAGAGAAGTTGCTGTGCCATTCGACTTCGATTTTTTTCAATGACTTGGGCATGAGACGGGTCGCTGCAAAATTCGTACCAAAACTGCTCAATTTCGACCAAAAGCAGCATCGCATGAACATAGCTAAAGAGATGTTGGACTCTGTCCGCGACGACTCAAATTTGCTCCAGAGGGTCATAACTGGAGAAGAATCGTGGGTTTATGGTTATGACGTAGAAACCACAGCTCAATCATCCCAATGGAAGCTGCCGCACGAACCAAGACCGACCAAGTTCGGTCAAATGTAAAAGTTTTGCTTACCGTTTTCTTCGATTGCAGGGGCGTAAGCAACCCGCCAAAAACGCCCGGATTTGTGGAATAACAAAAATTGGCTCTTGCTTCACGATAATGCCCCTGCTCACAGCCATCGTATTCCCCAGATCTGGCCCCCTGTGACTTTTTCTTTTTCCCGAAACTGAAGAGGCCCATGAAAAGACGACGCTACGATACGATTGACGAGATAAAGACGGCATCGAAGGAGGAGCTGAACGAGGATAAAAAATAAATGATTTTTTGAAGTGCTTCGAAGATTGGAAATAACGTTGGCACAAGTGCATAATATCTCATGGGGATGACTTTGAAGGGGACAAAATAGATATTAATGAATAAATAAATAATTTTTGAAAAACATAAAATTCGCGATACTTTTTGAACACACCTCATATTGTCTCGTACATGTACATTTTTATATATTACTTGTCATATTATAGTATTTGGCCGCCATAGTTGAATGGATTGCTGCGTGACTACCATTCAGTAGTGGCAGGATTTGAATATTCGGGAATGATTATAGAAAAAGCTGTTTCTAATAGCGGTCACCCCTTGACAGGCAATGGCAGTCCTCCGAGTGTATTTCCGCAATGAAAAAGCTGCTCTCACGGTACAAATCGGAGGAGGAGCTCTGCCAAAACACCCAATAAAGGGTGCAAGCGCCAATTAGATATAGGTATGTACAGTAGCGAGCGCAACTGAGTCATATCGAAGACGCATAGTGCTACAATGAAGGACTTCCATTGATGCCGATTTCTTGCTTAAGTCTTCCGCTGGTTCCATGATAGAGCACTATTAACTGCTTGAAGTTCAGATTGAATAGATCTGCGCCAAGAACCTTTGGGTCTTTCTCCTCGGCTTCAGCATTGAGGTTTCCACTCTAATGTCATCCGATTAGAGATAATATTCGGGTTTACGGCGGGTGTGCCCCAACCATTTCCAGTTTCTTTCTCTAACTTCAAAACCGAGGGTTTTTGCTTACTCCACTTCATAGTTCCTTTGCTGAAGATCCAATTTTCCGGTCACCAGATTCGAAGATGGTACGCTGGCAAAACTTTGCAGTCTATCCGATGTTTCTTTGGACACCAATCATGTTTCACAGTCGTAGAGCAACAGCGATTTAACATTAGAGTTGAGCACTCGTAATTTGATATTTGTGTTCAATTGTTTCGAATATCAAACGCATTTGGCCTAGCAAATGCAGCCTTTCAGTGCTTTCAGTGCTCTTGCGTCGAGGACGTTCTTTGCTCCTCTATCAGGTGCTATTAAGCTACCTGCATGCATACGTGAACTCGTGCATCTCATCTTAGTTTGTTGTAAACCTTGAAAGATGCAGAAGGAGTGCTGATGTTTATACTCTTTATCAACATATATTGTTAGGCCAATGCTTGCTGCGTAGGATGCAAAAGTGTGCAGTTTTGATAGCATATAGTTTTGGTATTTGAGCATATGATGCTTTTTTTCAAGTCAAAATTGTTCTTTTTTTGATTTTGTTGTTAAATATTTCTTCATCTTCTTAACTAACACGAAAACCGCTTACGCAATTTTGGCCGAATTTAACAAAGCGCGCCAGTCGTTTCCTTCTCGTGCTAACCGGCGCCAGTTGCCTTGTCAAGTGAAGCCAAGTTTTTCTCCACCTGATCTTTGCAACGCAAACGAGGCCTTCCTCTTTCTCTGCTAGCATCAGCTGGTGCCACATCGAATACTTTCAGAGCCGGAGTGTTTGTATGCATTCGGACGACATGACCCAGCCAGCCTTGAAAACAGGAGATATCTCGTTGTGTCCTCGTTCACCACCAGAACCATTCGCTTAGCCTCTTTATCCTCAGTTTGGAAAAGACAGATCCTCTTTAACATCAGGTTAAAGAGGTCACACGATAGCGCGTCACCCTGTCTGAAACCTCGTTTGGTATCAAACGGCTCAGAGAGGTCCTTCCCAATTCTGATGGCGCTGCTGGTATTGAATAATTTCGTTAAATATTTATTGTATAGAAATAGAGGTAAGGTTAGGTTAGGCTGACCTGTCATAAGCCTATTGATTCTTCGTTTTACCAGATGGATCTTGTAATACGTCTACGTCTTTTGCGAATCTAAGTAAACTCTGAAGGCTCCGAGAGGCATATTTTAGAGCTGCTAAGCATTTCAATCTGATTCTAGCTAACGCAAGGCAAAAACATTGGAGATGTTCTAGCTTTTCCCTGTCTTCCAGTTCATTGCAGCTATCGTTGATTGTACCTAGTTCCTATCTTGTATGCGTGCGCCGCTAGCAAGATGTGGTCTGTCAGTATACCTATGATAGTTATGTTTTCTTTTTCATACAGGCATAGTACGAACCTGGCGGATTGGTCTGCTTTGCAGATGATTTTCACGAGTTTTGCAAGTAGCTAGATTGTTGTACACAGATAAATAAAATATTTTTGAAAAAATATTTTCCATGTTGGAAGATCTTAAGTACCTTCAATAATCCGCTTTAAATAAAAAATTTGTTTTCTAGTCCTTCTCTTTTTAAGGTTTTAGTTTGCTATTGCAATGATTTTTTGCATATATTAAATTCAAATAAATAGAAACCAGCGCTCTTGTCTCTCAACCTACCCTATATATATGTACATAATTCTTTGATGTTTTTTTCAAATTTCATAACACTTCAAAGAGTATTAGCGAGGATTGTATACTCATTTACAAAAAATCAGTGGTGTGAGGTGAGCTTTATCATTAATTTCATTTCAATTGAATCGAAGCGAATAATTTATTTCCTGTGCATAAACATACAATTTTTATAGCAGATTGAAAAAGCGAAATTATTCAAAAGCTTTAATTTACTCCGATGCATGTATGTGAAAATTGAAATATTTATTTACATAACCTCGAATTTGTATGTGCTTTTTTGTGTTTTTTTTTCTGTCGAGAGGTGAATTATTTTTTTATTTACTCAACTTTTTGGTTTATTTTCGTGCGCTGCGTATGCGGGCATGCAGTTGGAGTTCGCTTGCGTATCCATACATACATACATACTTATGTCGGTATTTATTTGTATTAATACGGGATTATAAGCATATGTTACATACATACATATGTGTATGTATATATATACATATGGGGCGTTCCACGTCAACCGGACCAAAGCTCTGTCCAAAATTCTATGGGATGAAAATAATCATATAATATGTCAAAATACTCGTAAACTCATGCCCTTTCAATTGCAAAGTGGCAAATTTGAAAATTCAAAATGGCGTCATTACTGTGTCACCTCAAAGACACTAAATTCCAAAATTTGCAAATATATCTATCAATTACTTTTAAAAATAGGTTCAAAAATGATGACTCATGATATATTTGAATGTTTTTGGGGTCGCTGATTACGAATCTGAAATCAGATTTTCAAAATTCAAAATGGCGGATCCAATATGGCGGACATTTTTCGAAAATTTTTTTGGATTCGCTTGAAACTCATCACTTGGGGGTTTTCGGGGTCGCTGATTACGAATCTGAAATCAGATTTTCAAAATTCAAAATGGCGGATCCAATATGGCGGACATTTTTCGAAAAGTTTTTTGGATTCGCTTGAAACTCATCACTTGGGGGTTTTCGGGGTCGCTGATGACGAATCCGATGTCAGTTTTTCAAAATTCAAAATGGCGGATCCAATATGGCGGATATTTTCGAAATTGAATCGATTTAATGTGCTCTTTTGCCCAATCAAAAAGAGCTTTGGCATTCAAAATGGCGTCTTGAGGTTTACGTTGTAAACTGGCACGCGTTGCTTCTCTTTTTAAAACTGCTCCAACGCCATCGCATGCTCCTTTCCCATGAGCAGTTGCATGGAAATGCCACTCAGCCTTTACATTAAAATCTTTTTCGTGGTTTATTAAATTTATTATTTGGTACCGATTTTTGTAGTGCTGTTTAGCCCCGTCAGTAAAATAGTATATTTTTTTGACATTTGGGCATACTTTCTTTATTTTCGGTATTACTGTCTGCTGTAATATGTAAACTGCTGCAGTATCATGCGTTGTACCGTCTGACAGTAATACAATACTGCGGTGCTTCATTTCATTCCCTTCCTTGTAATAGAAAACTGCAGGATGTACTGTGCATTGATCATTATTATAATGAAATCCTTGCACAGCATCCTGCGCAACATTAGCATAGTTTTCAGAAAAATCACACTGCAATATTACTTCGCCGTCTTGAAGATTATTTTTTTTTTCCTGAAAGTACTCAGACTGCCTCTTAGCAATAAAATGATGCGGTAAAAGTTTCTTAAACTGAGTGGACATTTCTCCTATAAAATTTTCTGAGGAAAATAACATTTTCTTCAGAGTACACCTATCAGTCGATTGCCAAGATCTACAAATAATTTCACTAATTTCATTAGCTTCTAAAGCAGTTGACACTTTATTTAAAAGGTTTCAATTCCAGGACATGAGGTGCATTCTAAAAGAAAACAAGAGGGCTGAGGAATTTTACATAAAACAAAATTAAAACAATCCTTATAATTTTTAATTAAAAGCCCTGAATCAGGTGCCAGTTTTTCAAAATTCAACTCATCAATCATTAATTTAAAATTTTGATGAATTAAGCAGACGCAAACGCTATGAGTGCCAGCCGATCCCGCACAAACACAATTTTTTGGCCTCAAAGCAGCAAACTTTGACATGCCAATCGGCAAATCAGGATATTTTTCCTTAAATTCTGCATGCATTACTTTAATATCGGTAAGCAAGAGTATTTTTTGTAATAATCGTTTTTCTCCATTGACTTTAGCGGATACAGTGTCTTTTCTTCCCGGCATTAAACGGCTATTTTGATCACACTCATAAAACTCCTGAACTTTATTAATCGTTTCCTCAGGTAATGTTTTTCCTTGTTTTAATTCAGGTTTGGCAAAAATTCCGCTTACATTTTTCAAATGCTTAGCTTGTCTAGCTTGTCTCTCGGAAGTGCCAAACTCTGAAGCAATTTGTCTTACTGTCCAACAGTCAGGAGCTATGGTTAGGATAGTTATGCGTAGTGAATCATTTTTCGGTAAAGAAGTAAATCTTTTCTTTGAGGCCGTTTAATAATTGCTCTAATTGCTCTTCTCTTGAAACACATTTCTTCTTTATTTCAGGTTCTTCTGTTACAGAATCATCCTGATTAGTATCATAATCGTTGCTATTGCACAATTTACGACACTGATGGCAAACTCTTGCATTTTCTGCTACCAGAGGAAACTTTTTTAACAGTGTCTTGGACAGTTTTCTTAAATTAATCCCTTTATGGTTAGCAAGATTTAAAGGATTAATGCATCTATCTACATGAGTCATATAAATAGAAGCTTCCATTTTATTATCCGCCATGATGGCTAATTAAGTTACAAAAATCAACGTTGCTACGCCAAATGAAATTGAAAAACAAATCTTGAAGACCAAACAAAAAATGACATATAAATCGAAATGAAATCGAATTCTTCAATGCTTTTACAATAACAAATAAAGAAGCGAACACAAAGTTAAACACATTAATATTATAGGGAACAAGTTATAAATGACGAAACAAAGTTTAACACTTCAGTGTTCGTACAAAAACAAATGAAGTCGAAGCAACCTTCACACATTAAGGTCTTAGACGTAAACAAAGAAAAATGTGTAAAGAAAATCTATCACATCAATGTTACTACAAAAACAAATGAATACGAAACAAGCTTCACCCACTAAGGTTTTAGACGAAAGCAAATGAAATATGACGAAAGAGAATTAACTTCTTTGGCTAACAAGTTAAGATCTTAGACTCTATTAAATGATAAATAATAAAATAAAATCCAACACTTTAGTGTTAGTACAAAAACAAATAAAGGAGAAGAAATTCTAACATGATGAGATCGTTACGTAATCAACTGACTAGTGTTAAATGAATAGTCAACACTTATTGAATTTTTAGAATACTGAAGTCAGAATTGCGATCAGCTACCTAAGAACTTACAAACTTTCAAATAATTCAATACGTTTCTTAAAAATTATCTTTCACATTGAATCCACTATTTAAAATTTTTTAAATTCTAACATCATACTCGTGATCTGCGACCTCAAATACCTCCGAGTAACATAGTTCATGTAAATTCAATTATTCTTTTAAAATTTCAGTCGCCATATTGGATCCGCCATTTTGAATTTTGAAAAACTGACATCGGATTCGTCATCAGCGACCCCGAAAACCCCCAAGTGATGAGTTTCAAGCGAATCCAAAAAAATTTTCGAAAAATGTCCGCCATATTGGATCCGCCATTTTGAATTTTGAAAATCTGATTTCAGATTCGTAATCAGCGACCCCAAAAACATTCAAATATATCATGAGTCATCATTTTTGAACCTATTTTTAAAAGTAATTGATAGATATATTTGCAAATTTTGGAATTTAGTGTCTTTGAGGTGACACAGTAATGACGCCATTTTGAATTTTCAAATTTGCCACTTTGCAATTGAAAGGGCATGAGTTTACGAGTATTTTGACATATTATATGATTATTTTCATCCCATAGAATTTTGGACAGAGCTTTGGTCCGGTTGACGTGGAACGCCCCATATATATATCTTTATTCGCCGCACAATTAATGATGCCTTTACTCGCCTCTTTCAATGCACTAATTCCCCTGGGCCTTGGAATTCGTTACAGTTTGTAAGCACTGCCCGCTTGTTTCAAACGTTCTATGTAGTGATTTTTTATAGGAACAATTTTATTTACACAAATTAAACATACACAAGGCGACAGCTGTAGGCCAGCACTGTCTTTCGCGGTGTGGTTTTGTGTGAAAATATTAGCTCACGTGCAATTAAAGTCGCACGGTATTTTTTTTTCTTACATTTTTGCTAATTAATGAAATTCTCTGACATCATAGCCCATAATATTTGCACCTTCTCATTAACAATACAAACTACTCACCTTCGTGATTGCTTATATAAATTTTGATAAGCTAAAAACTATGAAAGTGTGTGAGTACAAAGGCTAGGCCTCTCTTTGCTTTCATTTGAATTAGTTTTTTACAAACTTTTTTTTAATTTGCGAACGTTTTTATTTTCAATTGTCATTAGCGGCTTTTGTCATTTAAGCCGAAATTGACAACTTCAATGGAATTGTTTACTAACTCATTTGCTACTCAAGACATGTCTCAAAGCAATAAATCATATTCGATGGTCGCACACTCAATACAAAGTCAAAATGTAGCTACTTATAAATACAATATAGCTTTGCTGTTTTGATATTTTTTGCTGCTTGTCGGGTTGGCGTAATATTTACGACTTGAACTTGTGTTCATTAGTTAAAAAGAATTGCTGGCATTGTCAAAAATTTGTAATTATGCCTGTAAATAAGTAGCTGTTTTATTTTTGTATTATATCTATTTTCATCAGCACGTACATATGTACTTACAGTTATTGCTACAAAAACATGTTTTACATATCAAATGCGTTTTAGTTTCGAATCGACGCAGTCTCTGTGTATGAATCATCACAAACAGACTATCCTCGACCAGCCCTGATTACCTCGGATTAGGCGCAAACCATGAGGCCCATTAGGGTACTAAAGATTCAGATATAATTTTTTAAATTAGTATTTCTCCAGAGTGCATCAGTTGTAAAGTAGTGACTTAAAATTTCGAAGTTAGGCCTCGTCTAGTTTACAGAACCCAGACGCCATAAACATATCTGACTTCTGTGCACCAAATCCGGGCAATATTTCCGGTAAGCCGCGACAGAAAAAATTTGTTCCTGCAGTCGCCTCTCGCCTAGGAATTGAAATCCTCTGACAGTATTTCTACCAAGGAAAAGCTTCCCATAAGAACCAGTTATCGTTTAAAGAAAGCTATAGGTTATCCAATTGTGGTACTACAAAAAGACGCCCATTGCAAATTGCAGAGGTGGAACTTGAGAAAATATGTAAAATGGGATTCACATATCTCTTACACATACAAGTTGGCACAAACTTAATCACAAATTATTTGAATCTTTTGATCTTTACACGCCGCATTGCTGATCTGTTTGTAAGTCCAGTTAGTAAGATTGATCCATATAAGTATAGTGATTTTCAATCTTATATTAGTTCGATGGGTACAGATCTTCCCGCTGCAAATCTTAGTAGAAAGTCAATAGCACATCCCCGCAGATCGAAATGTACCGTTGGAAAATATTGCAAACTTATTTTCAAAGTCAACGTCGTGCCATCAGCCATCTCGGCGATGTCAATTATCCACCTGCGATTTACCTCAGATTGTTTTTGTGAAGTACCATGAAGAACTGATGGTATACGAAACATTCATTCGCACCCTTAATGTGAATATCGATAACAATAATCGAGGTAATTTTTGCTTTTTCGAATAATCTAATAATGTATAATTTTATTGAATTTAAAAGTAAACCACTATGTGAATCACTCTATGCATAGAAAGTTTTGCCAAGAAATTTAGAAATTTAAATTTTCTACGGTTTCCTACCTTCATTTATGCCTTTAATTTTCTACCTTCAAAGACCTGTAACTAATAATATGATTCTGTGAATCAAATCCTGGCTAAATTAGTATTCTTTACAATAATATCAATAAGCCCGCAGTTCTTGCACAGTAAAAAATGATGGTTTATATTTAATACCAGTTGCTATTGAATTTATACAATTTTGGAATTAAATTTGATTTTTAATTCTAAAAAGTTTTATTTTAAGACGATGAAATATTCTTACAATTATTTTAATTCCAAAATGGGTTTAAAACAAAACTTTAATTGGTGCTGAGCGTTGCGTTTTTGAAATTTAATACCTATTAGATTTAACGTAAGACCAAAAAAACATTAAAATGCTCTCTTTAATGTTTCAAGCTATTTTGGTTTCAGTTTAAGTTTCAATTATATTCAATTTAAAATTTATTGGTTTAAAAGTAAAACCAAAAAAGTATTAAAAAATTTTCTCACTCTCAATTAATTTTAATGTACTCTGAACTTTAGTATTATTTGCTTTAAAGTAAAACCAAGAAAGTATTAGTATTATTATTATTATTTCACTTATGTATTCGGCCGCCGTAGCCGAATGGGTTGGTGCGTGATTACCATTCGGAATTCACAGAGAGGTCGTTGGTTCGAATCTCGGTGAAAGCAAAATTAATAAAAACATTTTTCTAATAGCGGTCGCCCATCAGCAGGCAATGGCAAAACACCGAGTGTATTTCTGCCATGAAAAAAATCTCCTCAATCAAACATATCATAAAACAAAATAAAATAAATGTATAAAAAATTTTTTTTTTTTGTGATTCGAACCAAGGATTTTGGATCGGAAGTCCACATTGCTAGCCGCTAGGCTATCGCGCTGTGCTGCCGGCGCTGGCCTAAAAGTTATTTTGTTATTTTTAAACCCTTAAAGTATATAATTCAGTCTCATTCTTGGTTTTTTAAAGAGAATATTTTAATTAACTTCTCTCTCTCTCTTTTCTGAAACCGGAATGGTTTTAATTTTATACTTTCTGGAATTGTTATATATAAACACCAAATTGGTATTAATATTAAACTAAAATTTTTACTGTGTGGATACATTTTTCGGAAGTGGTTCAGAAGACCTATTATTGCTGAAAGAATCCTAAATTCTAAAAAGACTTAAAGAAGAATGATTATTTTGCAGTAAGCAGTAGTGCGTAATCTTTAGTTTCACACTTGACTGTTTGATGAATAGTTGTAGCTCAGCGGGATAATCATATTAAATGTTAACATAAAGGGTCACTTCTTTTATTTTGACCTCCGGATTGGCAATGCATTTTTAAATAAAAACACACTAACTTAAATATAGTTGCTTCATACAAATACTGGTAACAAAATAGATACTGAAGAATATAAATTAGCAAATTATATTGTACTAAAATAATTATTTTCTATGCAGAATAAAATTATATCAAATACCTCGTGCGCAAGTATCTGCTATTATTCAATACAGTGTACTCGTTCATATATCATACATATTTATATGTATTAAGCAAAATCTGGTATTTAGCCTTCTTACCTGGAAAGAGAAAAATGAAATATTTTTTAATTAATTCATTAATGATTCTTAATAATTATTTTTTAATGTTTATGGGAGGTTTGAGTAATATAAACTTTGAATTCACTTAAACATAAATGACCATTGGTCGCATTCAGATTTATTGGAAAAAGTAGTCAAAAATTGGACCATGAATCTCGTAGCGGAGACGGACATATGCCGGTTATTATATTAAAAAAATGAATGTCATGAAATTATATAACAGATTATAATAAAAAAAATTCATTGCAACTATATTTCTGTTTCGAATTCTCAATTTCTCAAACACTTAAAAAAATACCCGATAGTTCGGGATAGCATGTCGAACTTTTGGCAAAAAGTCTCGAAATTTCGTAAGACGAAGTTTTTTAAATCCACGAGTATTATAGACTCCTGATAGTGACTATAGCAGCGGTCCAAATGCGTATACATGGCCATGACCCGTGAAAAAAACTAATATAATGCCACAACATTTTGACTAGTTTAGACTTGTTGTATAAATATATTTCATTGTACAATAAATATCATATACATACATATATTAATCGAAGATTGAAGCTTTGCACAAGACTTTTAAGAATTCGAATAATTTTTTAAATTTTCACACTTTTTAATTAGAATTAAAAAAAAAATTTGAGCACACAGGAAAAAAAGAACTTCAAAAATCAACCAAAATTGTTAGCCAATTTAAATCTACAGTTTTTATACTGTAATTGACTGGACTATACTCGTACAACTACTACAACCCATATTTTTTAATTTTGGTGGTAAAGTTGGAAATTTTAATGGGAATTTTTCAAATATATAAATTTTACATATAAATAACTTTTAAGTTGGGCTATCTATCTCCCTAAATGAATAAGTTAAAATAAAATAAGAAAGATAAATTAAAATAAAATATGAAAGATCAGATGGAGAAGGATTTGGCTTCACTTGGTGTCCAACTGGCGGTGGTTATCCCGCCAATTAACAGATTAAATTAAATGTAATAAATAAAATAAACTAAAATAGAACACATAACACAAAGTAACATAAAAAAATAAAATAAAACTAGATAAATAATAAAAATATCATAAATTAAAATAAAATAAAACAAACTAAAATAACATTTCGACATTTGCCGAAACGGAGGGTACCATTTTCGCCATACGAGATGGTGTGATTCCAACAAGAAATTACATTAAATACGTAATGCGAGATCCAAAGGCCGCTGCAGACAGATTGCGAAGATGCAATAGTCGTAGTGAGGCATTAGACAACGTGCTAGCGGGATGCACTACACTGGCAAGCTCTATATATCTGAAGCGACACAATGACATCCCGAAAATAATCCATCTAAAACTGACGCAGATGTACAACTTCAATCAAAGCAAAATACCGTACCTCAGATACACCAAAGAACCTGTTCAAGATGACCCCAACTACCTTCTACATATATTATGTACGAACAATTTTAACAAATGCAACAAGAGACCACAATAGGCCAGATATTTTCCTGATTGATAAATCTCAAACGACTGGTTATATAGTTGATATTGCAGTTCCTCTAAACAAAAACATGCAGAAAAGGCCAGTGGGAGATAAGGAAGGTACACATACTACCAATTATCATCTCAGCCCACGGACTAGTGCATAAATACTTAGCAAAAACATAAAATAAATGTGAAAAAGTAAAATTATGCCAAAGAAAAACTAAAAAAAGATCCAAATAAAAAAAATAAAATCTGAAATTTAATTAAAATAAATAAACGAAGTTTTATAAACTAAAATAATATGAAATAAAATAATATAAAATAGAATAACCTAACACATAATAAAATAAAGTGAAATAAATAAAAATAAAGAAATAAAATTTAAAAAAATAAGTAATATAGGAATGTATATGGAATTAAATTAAAATTAACTAAAATAGAGTAGAATGATTTGATATTAAAAACAAGTATACATAAATAAAACAAAATATAATAAATAAAAAGAGAATTAAAAAATAAATGGGATTAAACAAATTAATAAACCAAATCAGATAAAATGAAGTAAAATAAAAATAGCAAACTATATAAAGTTTCATAAAATAAAATTAAGTTATATAAAATGATATAAAATATTATAAAAGTATAGGAAAATAAATATAGGAAATGAATACAGTACATAGGAAATTAAATACACCAATAAAAGATACAAAAAGTCCCTCTGAAATACAGTTGTTTGGTGACTGAACGTCAATACTTTGTGTTATCTGTCCGTCTCTGGAATACCTTACCTCATAAAATTAAACGTATAAAAGAAAGCTCGTGCTTCAAACATAAATTGCTTCGCTACCTTGCCGAAAATTGCTGAATGTACATTATTTCAATAAATGCCTACTCCTACTACTACTATTTTTACCTTACTTACCCTTCCTAATACCTTCTCCAACTTCAACTTCTTTACCACTAGCTGTAATTTTAACTTTACTGTTTATCCTTTTATCTACGATTTAATTATGTAAACTATTCTTAAGGTCAATCATTGTAACAATAACCCATGGTTGTCTGTTTTAGTTTAATAATATATAAAATATAACAAAATCCAAAATTTAGTTAGGTTAGGTTAGGTTGAAGCGGTTGTCCTGTGGGACACACTCAGGCTCATAGTCCATTGTGATGCCGCGTGGGGAGCCTGCCCCTATCTCTCCTAAAACCAGTGTGTGCTTTTCAAAAATTTTAAAATATCTCTGATTTCTGTAGAACTGAGATCTTCCAACTCTTAAAAAAATTGTTCACCCAGAACAGTAAACCTGCGTCTGAATAGAGCAGGACAATGGCACAGTAGGTGCGAGATTGCCCCTTCCTCGTCCTCACCTAGACAACTTCTACAGATGTCATGTGCTTGCGCACCCATCCTTTGGACGTGTCTACCTATGTATTAGGCAGTGCCCCGTTATGACTGAGATCAATGTGCTAAGACTGTGTTTATTTTGGCTTAGCAGAGATTCTGTGCGTTTAGCATTTAGAGTCGGCACAGTTGACGGGCGATTTTGCTGGTGGCTTCATTGCGCCATCTTTCGTTTGCTTTCTTTACAATTTATTTAAGGTTCAGTTTTGCCCTTTCTGTTACTCTAAGTGGTAAGGAGGGATCCTAGGAATATCATCGGCATATGAGATTATTTTACCTCCCATTTTTTCAAGTTCTTGTAGAAGATTATTGACGGGTAGGGGATATTACCCCACTTTGGGGTGTACCCGTGATCGGAAATTTTTTAATGGATGCGGCACCCAAATTTGCGCTTATCGTTCGCCCACTTAGCTTTCGTTCTATAAACGAGACTAGTGCACTGCTTACTCCCATTTCCGTTAGCGATTTGGTAATTGCTTCCAGATATATATTATTGCAGGCACCCTCGATGTCTAGAAAGGCAGCGAGGGTATATTCTTTGTAGTGAAGTGATTTCTCGACTGCGTGAACTAGCTCATGGAGCGCTATTTCCACTGATTTTCCTTTGGGGTATGCATGTTGGGAAGGTGATAGTTTGTCGCTAATCCTTCCTTTGATATGCACATCTAGCAACCGCTCTAAAGATTTTAGCAAAAAGGATGATAGGCTAATTGGCCTGAAGTCCTTCGGTTTCGTATGTGTGGTTTCCCTCTTTTGTGAATGAATACCACTTTTACTTCTGCCCATTTCTTGGGGATACGAGTATAGTTAAGACGTATCGCTGCCTCAAAAGTTAAATTTAGTTAGAATTATTAGAAATTAAATAAATTTAAGTAATATAAAGCAGTATAAATTAAAAACAAATTAAGAGGAAAATAAAATAAAATATAAAGTTTAACTACAATAAATATAAAGTAAATAAATAAAATAAAATAAAATCTAAAATTGAAATAAAAATTTTAACTTTTAATTCCAGTATGTTGCGTAAATGATCTAAATGACCCCCATCAGCTATCCTTCAAACAAAGTGTGTTTAATTCGAACATACTCATAGTTCATTGTTAATGTGATTTACAAGGGCTACCTGTGCTAGACTAAGGTCTAACTATTCATTGAACTCTATACAATCGCACATAAGATGCATGAGCTCATCAGAATTTGTCATGTTAATATGCTCGTGAGCATGTTTATGAGCTTATGCAAAACGCACCTTCTTTCTTTTGTCATTGAAATGCATAATGACAATAATTACATGTAAAACCGTGATGGCAAATATGCAAAAAGGAGATTGAAAATTTAAATAATACATATTGTTAGATTTTAATATATTCAGCTGCTCCTAAGTGGGTGACACGTTTTCATTATGATGGAATAAGTATCTTTAAACAAAATAATTTAGACGTGAAATATGAGATTATTAGAAGAGGACGGCAGCGGCTTATTGGCTTTATTCATGCGCTGTTGATTTCGTAACTCACGAAAAACGTGCTACAGTTTAAATGGGAAAATTTACTTAGAGATTTACTAAGATTTGCATAAGTGAGTCATTTTTTCAACATACTGAGTATGAAGATAGAAATGCGCAATGAAAACGCCAGATGTTGCATGTGGGATTATCCGAATTGTTTTTAATTTTTACTTGATGATTTGACACTTTTTTTGCAATGAGGTTTACGTATATGCATGTATTCAAATATCTAAGAAATCCTTGTTTTTTGCTAAGCCCACTTTGTCTGCGTAATTGTCGCAATTCGCATCCAAATTGTTATTTATGTTATTAAAGTTATTTAAATGGGGCTAAATTGCTTCAGAAGCGCTCAATAAATATCAATAAAACCTTAAATGGCATAAATAACATATAAAGCCAAAAAACTCAATTTTATTTGGAATTCCACAGTCACACTTACACTTGTTGCTGGATTTATACGCTTGAGACTCCAAATAATAGATAAGTGTGCATAACTACACACATACATTTGCAAATTTGCCTGTAGAGCTTTTTGCTGCGAAATCAATAAGTACCACAAATTGATTGAGTGATAGATGTGCTCATCAAAGATTGATTTAAACGCAATGATAAGCAAATGTATATCTGTAGTGAAATGGATGGACATAAACTGGAATTTTAAGTTTCACGCATTCGGCGCTTTGGCTTACATTTTAGTGTGGGTGCACTTACATATTTTTTGTATGCGATGTTTTATGTGCGACTGCACATTAGCTCAACTAAGTTACAACAAGAGCAATCCTGCAATCGGCCTCACCTAATCGGGAATCAGTATTTTTAATTGGCTCATAATCAATGAATTTTACACATTACACAGAGTGGTGCAATTGCAAGAGTCACTATCTAAACAACAAACTAATTAAAATAGATACTTTTCATTTTACTTTGGTAAAATTACAATTTTATTCAGCGAAAACAATAACTTCATTGAAACCAGCTCAACCTGAAGTACTCACGGCCGTGCTGAGAGCCAAATTGATTTTATCTTCGCCTCTCATGCAATCGATGGGAACATCGCCATCGCCTATACCGTAAACACTCTGGTTTTTTATATGTAACCAGTCGGGCATAGAAGAAATATAGAAATAAAATGCTTTTGCGATCAATTTTCTCCTGTGCTTCTCAATCGATTTAAATTATTTTTATTTATTTCCTTTTTTTTTTGTTTTCATAAGTATACAGCAAAAATACTACAGAATATCTTAATTTTTCCGCTAGGTGGCTCTGGTGCAAAATATTATGAATAATCGTATTTATTGTTTGGTTTGGTTCATATTCGGGATTTTTTTTTTTGCATTTTTATAAAAAATTATAATAAAAATTAATAGTTAGTAAAGTTATTTCTAAATTATTGGTCTTATCTACTTAGCGGTTTCTAAAACTATGAGAGCAGTCAATTTCTTTTCAAATATTATTACCCTTGATTTTCCTTCCATAAATTATTATATCAAGGTTTCACTAAATGAATTATTTTACTAGCTTCTAAGTATTCTTTCATTTTAAACTGTACGAAATGTTTCATTTTCTACATTAAAACGAAATAAGTATAGGTTTAAATTATTTTTAAATGAATTTTTAAAATAAAATGTAATTCTTTAGTTTAATCTGCTTATTGACCGAGCTCATCCTCCTATTTGTGGCGTGCGTATTAATGTTTTCCCAAAAATGGAAGCTCTTACAGCTTTATTCCGCCTCTGAACGGCAGATGGTGTTTTATGAAAAGGCTAAAGCTGGCCACATGCATTGTGTACATCATGAGAGGCACCATTTAGATTAATTTCGAGCATACTTTTCAACTTTTATCTTTTTTCTGTGTTTTGTATTATAAATTAGTTTTCTATGTTTTTAAAAATGTTTAGTGCATTCTATAACAAACAACGTTCGACTGTAACTCAAAGCGCCAAATTTTGTGCAAAATTAACAAAAGTTTAATTATTTTCAAAAAAAAAAAAAAAAAATACATCAAAATTTCCAGTTTATTCATGCCAACTCTTTATTCATAATTTTCAGAAAAGTTCAGGGAATGCAGTTTTATAGCTTTTCAATATTAGTAAAACAAAGTGCAAGTTTCAAATAGCTCAAAATGTTTGTTAATTTTTGCCACTTTTTTTCGCTGAGATGTTGAGCATTTTTCCTTATAAAAGACTTCCGAACATGTGCTTGAACAGGAAAACCTATGACTTTATCACAGAATTTGTCATTAAAATAGTACTGATGATGCAATATGTTCGATACCACTCGAAGTTAATATAGGAATTTAGTACAGAAAACCCTGTATAAATGGGATAGCTGAGGTGCAGCACTTTTTGTCCATCTTAGGCGAGTGTCCCAGTTATAAAGAAATGAGTTTTCCATACATAATTGCATTTTTTTAAAAAACGAAGTGAATAAAAAAGTACATTGAATTTAATACTTAGTATAAAATAAATTCCACATTTAGGAATGTATATGTATGTGTATAGTTCAGTTTATTTTAATCCATGAAATTAAACGCAACAATATTTAAATTCACGCGATTTCAATTTCAATGAGATCCGAAACAATTGATAGCCGAACAATAGAAATTTCTATTTCATTTTGAGTTGAAAGTTCGCTTTAAAATGATCGTTTTTATTTTTTCTGCTTAATTAATACATCAAAGTAACTCGTGAAGTCATGAGCAATTTGAGCACCGTCTTCTGTTATCGAGTTGTGAAATCGGTGATTTTTGGTTACTAGGAAATTCCGGCTATTGCGGCCCACGTTTTATACTGATCCAACCGGTGGAATATCGTAACATAAATTTAACTTGCAATACCAAAAACTCGTAATATCCTTAAAAAAGTAATCGAAGGGCTCAAAAGTAGTTTCAAATTTTTGCAAACTGTTTTGCCATATACCCCGCAGAAAGTTGTTAAAATTTTTAACGCATGCTGTTCTTTTCACAAAATATCTTAATTTATTGAATAATGATGGTCGCATTTTCCGAAGAAGTAACCGATGATGACCAACTACAAATAATTTCCCGATTTCAAATTGAACAAAAGAATGGCATTTTGGATTTCTCACCAAATCGCTGCGATTTGATGTTAGAAAACGAAAACGGAACAGTGAAATTCATCATATGTCAGGACGATTTCGATGGCAATTTCATGTGAAAATGAATTGTAGCACTTGCCCGACATTTATTTTGTATAGCCTTAATTTATCAGTTTGCAACTGGTACAGTTCCAGTCACTTTCGAACTAGTATAACTGCTTTCATCAAATATCAATTCATTAACTAGAATATTTGCTGAGTAGCTAGGCTTTTCCCCACGGTTAATACACATACATGCATATGTATATTGATGTGTGTATATCTTTTCACACAATTATAGTTAACGTAGTGAAAGTAATTGGCTTCAGAACCGTACAGCATTTAAAAAGTTAATTAATTTCCCGAGAACATTGCAGTTCCAAATGCCGCAATTAATAAGTAATTAATTACGTAATTTTTGAGATGAAAAGACACGAGATGAAATGCAAATAAAAAAGTAAATATCCATTTGCAATACAAATATAGGTTGGTTGAAGAGTATTCAAAGCAATAATTAACTTTTAGCCAGGAGAGGGGTCAAAATGTTGTATAAATATTTTTTTTTCATTGATTTCTTAAATTAATTTTGTTCAATTTATGCTTTGTTTACAAGATAGTGCGATAGATTTTTTTTAATATTTGTAAGCAACAGACATGCAATTAAAAAAAATGTTGAAAGTTTTACAGGTATCTGCCTTTGGATTTCAAAAATGCTTCGATGGGATTTAAAGTAAAGCTAACCGGAACTGTGCCCATATTGCGCAACGCAATAAATTTGAATTAGGATTTAAGCTAGGGCATATTATTTTTTATTGATAATGATAATTTACACACAATTTTATATTTTACAAAACTTCTTGTCTTGTACGCTCCAAATGATTCTCTCTTTGCTGGCAGTAGCAGAAACCACAGATTAACAAAAAATTATACTTGGGAAATATTTTAAAGTATGTATATGATATTCGTTACTACAGGCTTTGAAGATCAGCCAGGTAGTAGACGTCCGAAAACTAATGAAAAAATCCACCGGAAATCATTAAGCGAGTGCTTGATATTGCTGGTGAAGATCCAAGTCTGACTAAGTGTGAAATTGCTATTACCACAAGCATCTCAGATGAAGGATTATTCCAGAATTTACATGAACAATAACTTATGGCAAAACTCGGAAAATTAATGCTGTGTTTGTTAAAAACCAGCAAATAGCTTTGAAACAGTAGGCCTTTTCTATTTGCCATTTCTCCGCTCGCTATCTCCAATCTCGATTAACTTCACGAAAAATTTGCATGCGAGCAACAACAAAGCTATCGAGTAAGAATCGCAGCTAGCGAGTATGGTTATAGCTCATTATATTGGTATAGCGCACAGCCTTACCAACACATGTAATTTAAGGCAGCTCTCTCCCGCGTTGCCAACATAAGTTCATTTGTACCAGTTGCTTCGTCCATTCGCCATTCGTTTGCCAACTCTTGGCGAAAAGAAGAGGCCTATTCTTTAGCAAAGCTTGCGGAAAATCACTGCAGAGATTGCATTAGAATAGGTGTATTAAAGTTGAGGGAGATAAAAACTTGATTGATTTAAAAAATGATAATTTCATATAAAATCCCACATTACTATATTTTTGCATTTCTACTTTTCGACCAACCTGTGTACCGGCATGTGCTTGTGTGTAATAGCAACAAAAGCCATAATCAAAAACGGCGCAAACACCAGACATCGCAATAATTTGCAAGTTTCGGTTTTCCCTAAGTAACCAGTTAATGTGGATTCAAATACGTGTCACTTGGTGAACGCTGCAGCGGAGAAATATTTTTAAATATAATATTAACATACTTGGTGGTGACAAATGAAAGCAAACAAAGCAGTGCAATGTGCAGTGGTATGCATTGATAAGCGCCTTTTAAATTGGGGTGTGTGTAATTGTTATACAAATTCTCTTACATACATATACACGCGTTGCATCGGGTGTTTTTTAAGGGCTTGATAACATAAAATATCAATACAAAACAGAAAAATTGTTGGAATGAGTTTTCTTTTATTATAATCTGGTAGACTATTTCATGGCATTTATTTTTAGAATATTAGGTAGTCGATAAAGTCTTTTCGTATTTTGTCAATAGATGTCGTTGGAGTCATCTATCTCCAGTGCTACCAATCACATTGTGTCATATCATATGGTGTTAGAAAGGTGACATTTTAAGCTTCATTTAACCAAAAAAAACTAAATTCGGAGAAGTTAAAAAAAAGTTATAGCTGTTCAAAATTGAGTGAAAATAATGAAGAAATTCGCTGTATTTTGAAATTTTTGTATAAAAAAGGGAAGAATGCCACGCAAGCCACCAATGAAATTTGTGAAGTTTACGGAGACAATGCTGTATCAGTACAATGTACAATGGTTCGCTCGCTTCCGTTTTGGAAATTTCGATGTAAAAGATACACCTCGCTCCGGTCGACCTGTCATTGAAAAAGTCGATGAAATTATGGAAAAGATTGACCAGGACCGTCACATAAGCTGCTATGACATCGCCAAGGCACTAAACATTCATCATCAAACGGTTTTGAACCATTTAAAAAAGGCTGGTTACAAAAAGAAGCTCGATGTTTGGGTACCACATGAATTGTCTGTGAAAAATTTAATAGACCGAATTAACATCTGTGATTCTTTGCTGAAACGAAATGAAATCGAACCATTTCTGAAGCGAATGGTAACAGGAGACGAAAAATGGATCAAATACGACAATAATGTGCGAAAAAGGTCATGGTGCAAGGGTGGCGAAGCTCAACAAATGGTCGCAAAGCCAGGATTGACGCCTCGACAGGTTATGCTGTGTGTTTGGTGAGATTGGAAAGGAATCCTCCACTATGAGCTACTCCAGCCTGCTCGAACGATTGATTCTACACTTTACTGTCAACAACTGATGAGAGTGAAGGAAGCAATAGAAAAAAACGGCCAGAACTGATCAGCAGAAAGGGCGTCGTCTTCCATCAGGACAACGCTAGGCCACCCACATCTTTGATGACTCGGCAAAAACTGGGAGAGCTCGGCTGGGAAGTTTTGATGCATCCACCATATAGCCCTGACCTTGCACCATCGGACTACTATTTGTTTCGGTCAATGCAGAAATCCCTTAATGGAGTTAAGTTGGCTTCAAGAGAAGCCTGTGAAAACTACTTGTCACAGTTTTTCGCCGAGAAACCACAAAAGTTTTACACTGATGGAATAATGTCTCTGGAAGAAAAATGGCAAAAGGGTAGTCGACTAAAATGGTACATATTTGGTTTAATAAAGTTCATTATAAATATAAAAAAAATGAGTTGAAGTTTGATTAGAAATACGAAAAGACTTTTTGGACTACCCAATATGATATCTGGCATATGTTGCCGCGACTGCGAGGTACATGATTCATTGTATCAGCCCAATATTCTATTACTTTTTCCAATCGGTTGTTAAGCGCGGCGTTAAGTTGCGTCATCTTGTATGGAACTAAATGTCGTCGATTCTAAAACGAAACTTCATTCAGCATGACTCAATAGCGCTTGCCATTCACTGAAACGGTCCTCTCAAAATAAATTAACTTTGGATCCGCTAATGCTCTATGAGCTTCGCGAATATAATTATTATGTATTATGTTTTTTTATTCGAAGCAAATTCCGGTCGCCGTAGCCGAATGTGGGCTCGAATCTCGGTGAAACACCAAAATTAAGAAAAACATTTTTCTAATAGCGGTCGCCCCTCGGCAGGCAATGTCAAGTCTCCGAGTGTATGAAAAAGCTCCTCATAAAAAAAAATCTGCTGTTCGAAGTCGGCTTGAAACTGTAGGTCCCTCCATTTGCGGAACAACATCAAGACGCACACCACAATTGGGAAGTGGAGCTCGGCCAAATACACACAAAGGATATACGTGCCAATTATATATATGTATATATAAATTCCCCTAATTTAGTAGCGTTGATCTGGCGATTCTTGATGGCTAGGCAAACGTTACTGAACAGAACTGTCAGTCCAGTTTGCCATTCTCAGCTGTCAAACCATAGTTATCGATATGGATAGTTCTCATGCAGCTAAAACAACACCCGATACTATTCTTGTATATAAATGCATGTCTATTTATTTTCAAGGCGGTTGCAGATAAGAAATAAATAGCAAGTGCACGAAGCAAAGGCAAGGCAAAGGCGCGCCCCCAAAATACAACATTTTTTATGAGGGTGTGGAATTATTTAGTAGACCTTTGAAATTAATTTTAATGTAACGTTATTTCTATTGTTTTATTAATATTTCTAATAAAATAATCAAATCTGGTTAAAAAAATAAAATTAAGAAAACATACGAAGGTTATTTTTAAATACGACGCTTGATGTTGTTTTAAATTAAAACATATAAAAATTTAAATTCCTTCTGGTTTCACTATCTTTATTAAAAATATGTGAAAATTGAACGTCCAATCTTTGGTCTGCCAGACTCATTCGGACAATTACTTCCACCAAAAAATCACGAATTATGCGATATGTTGTTCATAAAGAGCGACCATTTTTATAATAAGTTTGAGTAATTTTAAGGCCCTCGCCTTGTGTGTTTCTTTAAAGCGTGTAAAACGGAAAACGGAAAGAGAAAAAAATTTTTATTTTTGCTTTCAGTATTTTCTCATTTATTTAAAAAAAAAATTTTTTTTGGCCATACGAGGTTCGATCAAAAAGTTGTCAGCCTTCAAAAAATGGTCTTCACATGGAAAATGGACGCAGATATAGACGGTTTTACTGAACCGATTTTGGTGAAATAAAATTTAAATGACATAGAATTGATGTCGTTCTCGTGTGAACTACAATAACTAGGAAAAAAAATTTTTATTTTTTTTCAGATCTTTAGAGCCAAAAAAAGGGTCAAAAACGGTTTTGCATCTGTAAACATGTGCCATCTTTTCAATATTTTTTAAGATCGCAGTTCACACGTTAACGACATTCATACTGAACAACAACCTTTTCAGACACCTGTGAGTCCCGGAATCCGTGTCGCCAGAGACATACCTTTTTTTTTTGGAAGACTGCTTTTGGAAAACTGACAAAGCTTTTAACAAACCTCGTATGGCCCAAAGAAAATTTTTATTTTTTAATACTACCTCAGAAAATGAAATACTTCAAACAAAAATAAAAACTCTTTTTTCTTTCCCGTTTTACACTCTTTTAAAGAAGCACCCAAAAAACACCATTTCTAATGAGGCGAGGGCCTTAACGCGTTGTTCTACCGTGTAAAATTGTACTTCTGTCTATTTGACACATGTCAAAGGAAACGTTAAAAAAGTGTACCGTCCAGGAATTATTCAGTACTGACATTTAGGTGTCACTTTTCTTACTTTCGCATTTTATTGACAGCACTAATTTACAACAAAAAGAACTCAAGAACCAGAGCTTCCTATTCCTATGTCAATCGGTCGCTGAGACCGAAAATCCTCATAAGAAAAACAGCGACAAATTCCTAAATTAAGTTCAAATTTTTTAAAAAAATTTTTATATTTTATACAAAGTCTGAAATTTTGATTTATATGGTTTTGGTTAAAGCACCAACTATATAAAAAAAGAATAACTAAAAAATGGGAACCTTAAATATATTATAAATTAAAACGAACAAAAAATCGTCATGTACCTAGTGATGCTGGCAAGTGTAAATCGAAATTTTTTATTTTTTGCAAAAATATTAATATTTTTTAAACTTTATTAATATATTGAAAAATGAATGAAAAATAAAGCGTGAGTGGAAAATACCAAACACAATAACCTTTAATCTAATATATCACTTATTTTGATCGGTTAACGGATTCTCCAGATATTACAAGTTTTTCTGGTTCCTCTTTATTGTGATATGGATATGCGGTTTAGCAATCGATTTTACACAGGAACTGCATGATTTTGTTCTTGTGTAAAAAAATATTAAATGTTCCCAAGCTGGTGTGAACAGCCTTCTGTTGCACCAATTATTTATTTAGCATTAGGATTTTAGCAAGTTATCGAAGTTGCCAAGTTATGTGTTTCCCCAGCTTGATTAGTGAACGACACTCATCTGAGTATTGAGAAGTAAAATACTTACATACATATATACCTCAAAGTACTGATAATCTTTACAACAAACTTTTAAATGCTAAGCAAAAAGATCTTAACGGATAAGTGATAAGTTTAGCAAATGAACAAATTTTATTAACATTTCGTTGCTCCAGCAATTTTAACTTATTCCTTATCCTTCTTACTTTGCTAACTTAAGCATTATTTTTGCTAAAAAAAAAAAATAATGTTAACTATCAATGATAAGTAACATTTATGTAGTCTATTTTACTGCTTTACTGCGTGCTTCCCTAAAATGTTGATACAAAAAAATGCTTCCACTTGAACTGCTAAATTGATTAAAGAAGCAAAACACGGTTTGCGGTTATTGGTAAATTTGTTCTCACTATAGTATAGTAATTATTTAAAAATCGGTAATTTGTTGTTGGAATATTAAAATTTCATATTTTCAGCCGCGTTCGTGAAATTATCGTGTTTTTTCTCATTATTGTTGAGAATCCAAAAAACCAAACAAAACAATCCATATGCTTCATACTCACATATGTACATAAATATGTTAAAAATTCATTTTTATATCCACAGGTTACCACAAGGAAGTAGAAAGTTTGAAAGGGAAAAAGAAAGTTTTAACTTTTGCAAAAGTTTAAGTACCTCGCGAATGAGCGAAGAAATAGAGTATCTTCCGCAAATCGGCAAATATAACCATAGGACTTTTCAAGCATATGAATCAACAGTGAACTTCAGCCCAAAAAAAAGTTCTCCACTTACAAAGCCTACCAAATTAAATTATCGAAAATGTTTGTAAAGTACTAATTTTTTGACTTTACCTTTCCATTTCCCTGCCGGGCAGAAAACTCTCTTTTCGATTCTAAAACTGTCACACTTAATGAAAGCAAATATCGAAAAATTTTCTCCCTCGGAAAACTTTATCAGAAGAGTTAGTTACCCTGAAAATCAGCTGACTACTTACGTTAATAGTAATAAATGTGGGTGCCAGACACGAAGCATTGTATGGATCTATCTGAGTAGGCAAACAACATGCCAAGGGAGAAATTTTTTCGTAGAAACGAAAACGGTATTAGATTATAAAATAAGATAGCTAAGGAGTACATATTGAGATGATCCGCCTCATTATCCATCAGGCACACTAAATACAGGTAGGCGTAAAATTAATTATAAATTTTGTTTTGAATAACTTTTTTTACAAAAAAATTATAATTTTGAGTGATGGAAATTTTTATTTTGACTTTTACGCGTTCCGTTGCTTGTTTATACAAGTTGTATACAAGTTTCAAATATGATTTACATATGTCACCATTTGCAAAAATTATAAATCTTCTGATAGTGTATTAATTTTAAGCCACCTTGTATGTTAAACCCACCATTTTAAATTTTGAAAGTCCGAGAGGGAGACTTCGCAATCATCTGATACTGACGACTAAGTTATATTGAAAACGACTAATGGACTTTTCTCAAAATTCGTCAGTAAAAGGGGAATTTACATCGAGTACAAAAGTATTGAAGGTCCCTCAATATTTGTCCGACATTTGGAGTCTAACAATGTCAGTATACCTATGTAGGTACGTAAATGATAACCAAGTTTGAAAAATATTAAATAGCTGTGTCCAAATTTGGTAAATATTTTGAAAAATTTATAAAATTTGAGCGAGTAACAGAACCTAGAACCCATCCAGACTAAAATAAAAATGTATGTACTTACATATATCGTAAGCGATCTAAGGTCGCTTATGTAGCTTATGTAAATATGATATTCCATTACTCATATACGAGTACTGGGGCGGGTCGATTTAAAAATCGCTCATTGCTCTGTGAAAATCGTATTCTAGGGATCAAAATAAAAAACTTTGCCGAAGGAACCATACCTCTAAAACGCATTCTGATGTCCCCCAATTTCAAAATATCACCATTTTTGGCCTTTACATGAAAAAATCAGCTAAATGGCTACTTTTTTTCTTTATTTTTATTTATTTATAATTATATCTATTTTTTCTCTTAAGAAATTTATTTAGTCAGAACATATGTAAACGAAAAAATTAATTTAAGTGAGTTATAGAAAAGAAACTAAAGAGTTCGACCCAAATTGGGGGATATCAGAATTCGTTTTAGAGGTATGGTTCCTTCGGCAAAGTTTCTTATTTTGATCCCTAGAATATGATTTTCACAGAGCAATGGGCGATTTTTTTGCCTCCCCACAAATCGACCCGGCCTAACGAGTATATGTACGTATATATTTATAATTTCAATATTTCCCTTTTTTATTTCACTATTCATCTTTCAAATCACACAAGTAAAATCACACAATGCTGCTGTCGACACTTCGCAGGCAAAGGTGATGACATGAATAATGACGTACGCTAAGGCATTTGCCTGGGCTAGGTAGCGGTTACACAATGTTCAATAGCAAAAATTAATTAAGATATTTTGCTATTTTTTGTGTGTTATTAAATTTCTATACTAATGAATTGTATTTTAAATGCTGTGTTACTTGACTACCATACAATGCCGTAGCTGTGAGTATCAATTATTAGAGTTTTAAATGTACGAGTATTAAAGAATGATCCATGGCATTGTTTCTACCATGAAGTACTATCTAGTCATGTTTAACACATACATACATACACCTATATCTATGTACATAAAAACTTGCATCTAATATTCACATACATACATATTTATATATAAGTTGACATGAATGTTGAGTCACGAACATTTTCGGCATTAAACATCTAAAAACTAATTTTGCAAGCGAGCATTCTGTTGTTTGCGCGGCGCACAGTGGTCAAGTAGCCCGACGTTTTGGTCAAAAAACAATAAGTCAAAGAGAAATAGTACGATTTTGATGAAATTTTTACATATAGGGTTTTTTGGGTCGCTGATTCTGAAAATGAAATCAGAATTTCAAAATTCAAAATGGCGGACCCAAAATGGCGGACATTTTTCGCGAAAAGTGTTCAGATTTTATTAAAACTCACATTACCGAGGTTTTTGGGGTTGCTGATTGTGAATATGAGATCAGAATTTCAAAATTCAAAATGGCGGACCCAAAATGGCGGACAGTTTTTGCGAAAAGTTTTCAGATTTTACTGAAGTTCACATTACCAAGGTTTTTGGAGTCTTTGACAGTAGACGTACGATTTTCAAAAGAATATGCCACATTAAAAGGGGGGAAAATATGTCGTGAAAAAAATACACTTAAACTGAAAGTGACGTATCATACATTTATTTATGAAATGAACTTAAATTTTAATAGGAAGAACATACATTTATTCATATCTCCTCGTCATTGTTCATATCAAGGATGCTGTCTGAAAACTTCATTATTGTATATAAATTAATATAAATATATTTATATTAATGTAAATTTATGTAAACTATTCACCGTTACGCTCGTTGAATCGTCCAACAAGCTTTTATTATTCTCCAGGAAACGATTTTTCGTACTGCGAGCATCTTTCCATTTCTTTTTCAAAACAGAAATAACTTTTATCAAAGCCATTTTTGATTTTTCTTCGATAACATTGCGTCGTCCATTAGTTTATTACAGATAATTTGTATTAAATTATCAAATTTTTCTGACAGAAAAACATCATGGATGGCATCGAATATTTTCCTCCTTTCCCATGAAAAAAATTTTCTCTTGAATCCTATTAAAAAAAAAAATTACTTTAAAATTATAATTTAATTACCATTTAAAAATACTTATTACATTAATTATTTTATTATTATTATTATATGATTTTTTTAATATTATCAAAACATGATTTTTATCACTCTTTTGCATTTATTAATAATTATTTATTGTTTTAATAACAATATTCACTATAGAAATTGAGATAAAAGTAGAAATAAACACTCTGCATATATTACATTCATTTCTAACATTTCCCAGGCATACACACAAATAAAACCAGTTTCGATCGCCCCCCCGCGGCTCAAATGCCTCAACACGCGCTTCAAGCTCGGCAGCGACCTGCTGCAAAGAAAGCGTATTTTTGACGAGCGGGGATAGCGCGGGAGCAAGATCTAAACGGATTCGAAATCTGTATACTTTTCTGCACTAGGAAACGTAAATATCTCCGTGGCAATTCGTGGCAATAAAAATAATTATCTACGAGAAGAAGTGCAATTCAAAAAAAAAAAGGGGAAAAAAGGCTTGTATTGCGTCATTAATATTGCCTCTAAAAATAAAACAATATGGTTACAGTAAAGTATTTTCGTAATGCAAATACCTTTCCGAACAACATCCATTTTAGTTTGTCCTTTTTCGTTGAAAAATGGTGAATCTGCAACTATTTTTGTGTGGCGCTCGAAAACGTGCACGCGTACTGTCTCGCGCGAGTCCCGACAAATGGCACTTTTGAGCGTTCACCACGGAACATCTGTTCAATGTAAACAACTGTCCCTTTGGATTTTAATGCTCCAGTGTCATCTGTTGACGAATATATGAAGCTTTACCTTAAACGGTAACTTTCGATTTTGGGATTTTTGGCCAAAACGTCGGGCTACTTGACCACTGTGCGGCGATAAGATTATATGCCATCAGTTATGTAGGCGTAGTAAAAGTGATTGTAAAGAAATATACAAATATGTATGAACTTATGTGTTTATATTTCGTGTCTTATCTATGGGCAATGAAACCAATTTTTATACTACAGTCATAAAATCAATAACGTTGTACAATTTTTGAGAGTACTTGCGGATGAAGATTAGAAACAACGAAAAATCTATGGTAGTGCTTCAAATAAAATTGCAATAGTAAAAAGCTTCAAATATATGTGTATGTATATGTATATGTATGTATATTCGTATACCGGGTGGTAGGTACATATACAAGTAAATAATACAAGTTATTTTTAATTATTTTATTAAATTTGGGTAAAGTTCCATTTTATAGAAATAAATTTCTCGCCTTTTCAGAAATCATCTGCAAGTACAGACACATATGTATGCATGTATATATTATATTATATTAGACTTACATACATATATGAGGTGCGCAACTAAGTTCTCTCTGTTTGTCAATAGATGCCGCCAGCAGTGTGTGCTAATCGATTCTAACATAACCTAAACGTCATAAACCAAGCTTAGACATATGGTAAACAAACTGCTTCGACACATTAGTAATATTGTTTTGGTATCATATACTTTTGGCTTTGCGAAAAATGTCTGATTTTATGCCGAATAATCGTCATTTGCGGGAAGTGTTGATTTTCCTCTTTCATTCGAGAAAAACGCCGGCTGAAGTGCATCGAGAGCTACAAGTTTATGGATATGCTGCTTTAAGTGAAACAACGTGCCGAAATTGGTTCCGTCGCTTCAAAGACGGTGATTTTAATGTTGACGACCGTCCGCGTGAAGGAAGGCCGAAAACCTTCGAAAACGCTGAATTGGAGGCACTGCTCAATGAGGATCAGTGTCAAACGCAAGAAGAGCTTGCTTCGGTATATTCCTCCAAAAATATATAATATTCTCCTTCTGCCTTTGCACTTGATAATTCATGCACTTGGTGATGGTCGGTTTTAAATTATAGGTTAGTGCCAAAGAAGATACCATTTTACCCAAAATACTTGCCAGAACTTTAAATGAATTACTGAGTTCCTCAACTAACCCCTCTACTAACTACATTCAAAAAGTAGAGTGAAAAAGTTTCCCTACATTATGATTAAGTTAGGTCGTTGATGGTCTCAGTTTGATGTTGATGAAATTCTTCATCCCGGGATGTATTCCAGATTTGAAAATGTGACTACTTTTCCCCCAACTCCTTTAATAATTTTACTCAGCTCAAATTGAGCACCCAGATCGCCGAAAAAGTTTTTACTTTTTGTTGGTAATCCCATCAAAGGGATTTTTGACTCTCTCAAATTTGAGTTACTTAGTCAATTTCGTTAAACTTTTGAGCATCTGAACAACATTTTAAATGTCTCAAAGAGTTGGGTATGAATATGCGCACAGTGTAGTTGTCTCGAAAATATTATATTTACATTTATGAGTTATATGTAAATTAGATGTAAGGTGCTTGGATTTTGACCTCGATGTGCCTTCATCAAACATTTGGCGAACGATCTAAAATTCTGAATATGTTGCTGCTAATGTAAATAAACGAAATGAAGTATAAATATTCTCACACGCACACAATGCGTTTTGCTATAAGACATACAAACGTCAATAAAATATGTTCAGACAGTGTACGAGAGTAAATATTTTGTTTCTAAATAGGGCACCACCACTTAAGTTGCTCGAAATGGAAAGCGTGAATTATCTATTTACTATTTTGTTTACTAAAAATACATTCCTCTCTGGCCACTTTCGATGCAGTTTTGGAATTCTTTTTTTTTTGGCTAGCAAAGTAATTTTCCAAAACAAAAAACAAATTTAAAACAAATAAATACAATTAACAAAAAAAAAATACAAATGGAATATGTCGAAATGCATAGGATAAAATAATTAATTCAAGGTTGCTTATTTAAATTTGCGCTGATACATACAAAACGGGTGTCCTTTGAGATCTACAAAGCTCACGACAGCAAAATTGGTCAAACCAGTTGCCCAATCAAGCACACTTTTTGGGCATTTCAATTGTGAATACGTCACCAAACAAAAATTTACACTCGAAGAACGATCTGCAACGTGGTTAATTATTTTCAAATCTATTTTTTATGATGGCGGTATTTTATCAATCATTATTAGGCAAGTCATAACAGATTTTAGCCAGATTGAGCGATGTGCGCTAAAGCTATTAAAAACATTACTTTTTTGGTACAAATTTCTAGCGACGTACTGATCTCAAGTCATGGGATTTGACTCCTTTGGAGTACATCAAGGGCATATGTTAGGTCACTGATCATTAATTGACGCTCTGAGATCCAACTACAAGCGCATTAATGGTAAGATCAAGCACTATCTCGGCAGATGTCTTACAAAATTATGCCAACCAGGTAGTCTTCCTTTCCATCTACTATATGCTCGAAATTATTTATAAATACTAAAATTTGCAACCTTGTAAAGGTAAGCAATTGATTATCCATTCGATTTTTTGTATCTTATTTGGAAGAGTTATATATTTCCAAAATAAACAACCGTTACAGCCTAACTAAGGTTTGTTAGAGAGCAAAGGAAAACATTTGACTGAAAATCGATAAACGATTTACACAATTTCAAGTCCATTCACATGATAATAGAGAATTCAAGTACAGTATCTGTTCAACAAATTATGAACATTTAGTAAATATTTCAAACTCTAGCTTTGAGCAACGACAAAAACGAAAGTTGGATTTTATTTGTTCTTTATTTAGTCATTCAACGATTAAAAATATTAATTCCATTTTTTGATGTAACGTTAATGTCTCAAATACTGCTGACAACTCTTCGACACAAACCACTGACTGAGAATCGACACGGGCGGAGATAACCTACCCAGTTGGTAAACGGGAGTTCAAGCGAACGCACACATATGTATATTTAAGTGTATCTTTTGGGATATAAATATAACTTTCCGATAAAGAGTCGTTTGAAGCAATTTCTATTGCAGTAGATACATATAGAGTATCTTGGTTTGGGTTAATATTTTGTAAACTTCCCTTTACTCTTCAACACAAGAGAATATACAACTGCATATTACGTATGCATATGCATTTTCTTCATTTCCTAAGTTCTAAGTCCGACTTCGTTTTCCCACACATTCTTTATATACTCTTACTACCCTATAATTTCTTCATTGCTGCATCTTCGAATCATTGGTCGAATTTAAGTACAAAATTAGCTCGTTAAGTGAAATAAGACTTCTGAATGACAAAGTGCACAATCTTGCATGAAGATACGCTCGTCTCAGATATGATCCATAAATTTTATATACAAGTAAATGCGGTACCAGAAAAGTATTCAGCACGGAAATTTATTGGTCCTTGCCTGAAATAAATTGTTTCTTCTCTCTCTCCCATGTGTCCTTGTAATACCCGCATTTTGTCAACAAGAGTATGAAATTTCTCATTGTCAATACAAGTACCCAAAATAAAATCATTCAAAAAAATGAAGTTGCTCGGATAGACTGAGACGTAGTCTTTAGGCAGTTGCGTCTACAATAACGTCTTCGTTATAACAAGACATACTTACAGTATTATTGTTATTATTATTGTAATCAAATATGATATATGCATGTACATATATTGAATATAATGAAATGGAACGTTTCAACTCACTTTGTTTTATTTTTTGTAGCAATGAAAATTTTTGAACAACAATTTTGACGAACTTGTGCATACATAGCTGAACAGAGCTCACCCTCACTTTTTGTAAACGGTAGAAAATTCCACACAATCGCCGGGTCAGAAAATTACAGTTAATGGCAAATTTTATAACAAACTCTTAGCGTTCGTGTTTTGTTGGACAAATACTGTACGAGAGAGTAATATGCCTCAATGTTGTAGATATATAATTTACATGTATGAAATTAGTCGTCTGTCGGCATAAATAGCGCCAACCACAAAAACCACAATGGCACACGTTGAATGATGAACGACACGCGAACACATTGTAATACGTAATTATCAAATGGAGGCAATTGGAAATTGAAAATCTATTAGCAGTGATAATTGCAAAGTGGTTACTTTTTTCTGATACATATTAATGTACGTTTATACAAACATATAAAGTATATATTTGTGGGACATTTTTTTAAGTATTTAGAAACAGTTTTATTATAAATAATTAATAAAAATTGTTGCTTTTCAAAGATTTATTTAAAACAAATATACAATCCTTTTCGTATAAACATACGGCAGATACAGGTGCACAGAGAATTGTGGATTTTTTTAGCAGACTAGTTATAAACCAGAAGTCCATGAAAAGTGACGAAAATATCAACCTTTTAACTAATTTTAAGTAAACCTCGCGATCAATGATTACAAATCCGAAGTAAGAGTTTCAAAACTCAAAATACTGGATTCCAAATGGCGAAATTAATTGATTTTAATTCACATTACCCGACAAGCTTATTCGTGCAAACATTTTCTTGGTTTTCATAAATTTCTTTACACTTGAAAAATGTGTAACAAAACTAAAGAGAGTTTAAAAAAATATATTTGTATCCCTGTACTTTGCTGATCACTATGTTCCGTAATTCTACAACAAACCGGTTAGCAATTCTAAAGCTCTGTTAACACCGTCCGAAAAAAGGGACACTACATGTTGCACATCTCGGTTAGTTAAGCTTCGTAGCGTGCGTCTATGGCTGGTTCATCTCGCGGAAATGGCGCAGTAGGGCTGCTTTACTTCAAATATTTATACATTTAGTTTAAGAAGAATACGAAAAAACTGTGCACTAGGTACCATTATTCTTCCGATTCTAAACCAATTAGGAAATGCATTAAACTATTTGGAGCTTTCCGACATAGAGAACAAAACATAAAATATTCCCAAAAATATTAAAAAATTTTAAACAATTTAAAAAGTAAAAATATAAAAAGTAAAAAAAGATATATAGAATTTTTTTATTTATAAAAACTTAAAAATAATTTAAAAAAATTAGGTAAAAATAAAATAACTCTTTAATATAAAAATAAAAACGACAAAAAAATTATTTATGAAAATATATCAGAAAAGATTAACCAAAAATCTTTTAACTTAACATAAAGAAAAAATTAAAAAGAGGTTTAAAAATTAAGAAATAACAATTAAAAAAACTAAATAATACTTAATAACAAACGAACCTGAGGGCAGGTTTTTAATTGCATAGCGCGGAAAAATTTACAACGCTTAAAAAAAATTTTGGATGTGAATCTAAACTTGCATGAATTCCTAGTAATATAAATATATATATGTATAATAAATAACACTGCGTTACAAAAACGAACTTTTTTTCTGTCCTATGAACCAAATATACTTTTTCGGAAAGGGGATAAAAAATAAAAATACACCTGTATCGGCGATTTTCATTTACACGTCAGAATTGTTTTTGTTTATGTATAAAATATAGAGCTCGTAGTCCGCCTGTGTGAAAAACTTTGGATCAATTTTTAACCCTTTTTCCAATCGCGCTGAATTTCTGCAGGCAGACTCGTGGAAATGTTTTTATTATGTAAAATTAAAAAAAAAATTTTATCAATTCTCAGATTTTCTTAAATTTTTTTTTCTAAAAAAAAATTTTTTTCTAAATTTTCGGCATAACTTGAAGGGACTCCAAATTTTTAAACAACTTATTAACCTTTAATTTATTGTTTCATACAACACACTTTGTGGCGTTTGTGTGTTTGTTCCAGTTCCACTACACATTAAGCTCGGTGTCGTATAAAATTTTGTTAAAAAACTGGATCGTGAGGGCGAGGCGATTGCAAGTTTGCGCAATATTTTTTCGAAACTGAGCGTCGCAAAGATTCATGCAGTTATTTTTTTACGAAGGTTTTTAGAAACTTTATTTTTTTAATGATGTGTATAATTAAAGATGTTTTCAGTGGTCCGCAGATAAAAAAAAATAGTTGCAAGTTATGAATTTTCATCAAAATTGAATGCTATCGAACAACGTGCATGGAAAGGCACAGTTGCCGTTATTGAGCAGTTTCTTGGCAACAATCGAGGTGACAATTATAAAAATATTGTTGCAGAAATGATTTCGGCATATGGCGAAATGGGCATATTAATGTCGCTAAAGATCCATTTCCTTCACAATCATTTAGAATGTTTCCCTGGTGATTTAGGAGCTTGTAGCGATGAACATGGCGAAAGGTTCCATCAGGACATTGCGGCTATTGAAAAGCGCTTTTAAGGACAAGACATTACGCATATGCTTGGTGAATACTGATGGTCTATTTGTCGCGATACTGACACAAATGCTTACAAACGCAAAAATAAAAGGCCTAAGTTTCTTTAAAAGCATTAAAATTTTTAATGTAACAATTTTTAATTTTAATATAATAAAATTAATAAAAAAAATCGGGTTTATATCTCTATTGTAATGCGGAGTGAAATACTTTTCTATTGATACCCACATCGGCATATCTCATGCAATTTTTTTTTTTTAATTTCGAACAGGTGGCAGCCATGTGAAACATTGTCAGTGACAACACCTAGGTGAAAAGTCTATAAATGTCATACACTATCTGTGTGTCCAATTTCATTCAAATCCGTTAAGCTAATCCTGAGATCGTGTGGCTATACAGATATGCATACAAGAATTGCTCGTTTAAAGTTATACTCGTAAAATACAAAAAAAAGTGTGACGTGTACATGAAAATCGCGGATGCACGTGTATTTTTATTTTTTATCCCCTTTCCGAAAAAGTATATTTGGTTCATAGGACAGAATGTGTGTAACGCGATGTAATATATAATATATATAGTATTAACATATACTTATAATTGTTACTTACACCCCTTTTGGGTGTTTGGCGAGCTCCTCCTCCTCCTATTTGTGGCGTACGTCTTGAGGTTGTTCATTAGAAGGACAAATAGAGGGGTCTACAATTTTAGGCCGACTCCGAACGACAGATGCGTTTTTTATAGGACTATTTTGATGGCAATGTAATATAATGTATACTCTTAGGAAAAAAATTATCTCAGTGCAATTTAAATATCGTCGTGAAAGATCACGCGTGACTACGGTCAAACTAACTTTTTTTCTGTATTCATTGACATTCCATCATTGAAAGACTTAAGCCCCAGCACCGTTTACCAATCGTACAACTGTATTACAAAAATCGACGCTGTGTTAAAGTGTTCATCGAAAGCTCAGGCCAACTTATGGTGTACATCCGTTCAGCAATGAGGCCCATTTTCATCTTAATGGTTACCTCAATAAGCAAAATTGCCATATTTGGGCTAAAGAACAACCCGAAGCCATTCAAGAACAGCCATTTCATCCAGTGAAAGCAACCAAACCAGGAATCATCGCTTCGATTGAGGCATTGGAAGCCAACAGCCATTGTTTTTGTGCGTGGGTCGGAGTTCAAATCGCATTTTAGAAGTAAAACATGGTATTAAAACAAACGTATTGGTTTTTCGCGCAGCAGCCGCAGCTTAGCAATGAATGCTAAAGATTCATGTGTATTTCTGTCATGAAAAACCTATCTGCACTCCTGTACGTTCCTCCATATGATAAACAATGGCATGCATTTGTTATTTTTTACACTCAAATGTGCAAAACCGTCAAGGAAAAAAATTATAAAAAATCAACTGAATCAAAATCAACCTTCTTGCACTAAATTGCACTAAAATTTAATAAGCTATACAGCAGTATACCAAAAACACTTTCGAAATTCTAATTAAAAACCATGGAATTGTGATGAAAAGTTTGTGGTATTTTCTAGTTTTTGTATAAAATTTCAAACTTTTATAAAAAAACAAAAATAAAAAATTTTCAATAAAAAAGTCAATTGTTGGGGTGATGTCAATATATACATGCATTTATACATAAACATATATGTTAATATGTATATCGAGTAAAGTGTGTTGTGCGTCGAATACGAGAGACCTCATTTCCATTGCATTGTTTTCAAATTTGCCAAAAGGCATTTGCCTAATGTTTGCGAAATATGCGAAAAAACAGATGTGAAAAATTAATTGAATTTTGTTCAAACCCATTCACATGCTTAGTGAAGAACAAACTATGAGGAAAGCATTTAATCAATAATTCAGGTATGTTCTTGAAAAGTACAACACGCGAGATTTTAATTATTTGTATTATTTTTCAGGAAGTTAAGATTAGGAAAAGTTTGCTTATTTGATCTACACGTTTATTTCCATTTGAAATAATAGCAGTCTTAACTTGCTTAAAATAAAATAATATATTTTCCCAAATCAAAAAAGCAGATATTTTTATGAGGAGCTTTTTCATGGCAGAAATACACTCGGAGGCTTACCATTGCCTGCCGAGGGGCGACCGCTAATAGAAAAATGTTTTCCACCCAGATTCGAACCGACGTTCTCTCTGTGAATTCCGAACGGTAGTCGCGTACCAACCCATTCGGCTACGGCGGCCGCCCGTATTAGTATCATATAGTATTATTATTTCAATTATTTCGTTTTTTTTTTCATTAAAAAACTAAAAAAAAAACCGATTTTTAGACTGTAAAATTCAAAACCGCGCCATTTTGTCGGTTTTTTTATTCCAGTACGGGACATAGTACGTACAGTCATACTGATTAATACATTTTTTGGTTTTTGTGTTTCAGATAAATAGAAGATCCAAAATCGACAACACCGTCCGGGTGCAATTTTACGGGAGGGTCAACTTCAGCGCCATTTTTTAAATTATTAAAATTTAAAAATTTTTTTTTCCATTTTTCTATGTAAAATAAGTTAAACAAAAAGCCAAAAAAAATTTTAATATCATTTTTAATTTTTTTATTGTAAAAAACATTCCTGAAAATACCCTAAATTTTGAAGCTCTAGACCACCGGGACCCCTTAAGTGTTTTCGTTATGGATTGTTGTCCACTCAGCAAATGAATAGGTTTGCACAAAATTCAATTAATTTTTAACATCTGTTTTTTCGCATATTTCGCAAAAATTCGGTAAATTCAAAAAAAATATAATGGAAATGAGGTCCACCGTTTGAAATTGCGAAGCAAACAGTAGCCCAAGAGTTCCATGGAGCCACGCCTGGAGAATAGGGAGTTTTTGAAACGAGTTGTAACCCTATTCCCATTAATTTTGCGACCACAACTGCTGAGGCATTAGCTGGCACGTTGTTTTTGTGGAAAAAAATAAACTTGACTTCCTCGATTCGAACGGCAAACACAAAAAAATAGAACGATCTGGCTAAAACTTGGGGTGTGTTCTTCCAGGAAATGCCAATAACGAAGCATAACCTCAATACGCGCTAGTAGTACCACCTCACTGACTTTACACGGAGCATTCAAGCGACCCTTGTACCATACATACATATGTTGCTATTTTGCTATCAAAATATGTTAGACAATTTATCATTATCTTTAATAATTCCTTTGAATTATTGTTATATATTACGAATTATCTATTTTTTAAACCCTAGTTTTTAAGGTATGCACTTGCCAATGGACAAACATTCCAGTAAGGCATAATCTTTCATTAAAATAAACGTAAATTTATAAACATACGGCTTTCACGTTAAAAATACCCTCCCGAAAATCGTCGAGTTAGACCTACATATGCACTTCGTACTTTTCAACATAAAATTTTTAATGGAAGAAATGGATACTCTTTACTATTTTCGACTTTAAAGCGAATATCTGAAGATGCAATATAAGCACATACATACATTCATATATTTAGCCATATGCATCTGATAGTAATTTCAAGCAGCTACATGACGTCAATGTTAAAATGCTATTGCAAATTGCGGCTGTCATAGAGACAAAAAAAAAAACAAAATGAAATGAAATAAAAGGAAAATTCTTTTAGCCCAATAGTCGTACCGCGTGATGGTCCAAAGCATCAGAACAACAGCACGTACTTGCATAAATGTACACGCATAAATAACTATGTACATACATTCGTACTCACACTACATGCATATATGTATATTTTTTATAGCAAAATTGGCTCAAAACAACTGAACACGTTTACGAAGGTTGTAAAACCTGCATGCATTGTGCGTACGTATGTATATATATATGTATGTTTATAAATATACACACATGCGCGGGCGCACTCTCGACTACTTACCTCCACCGCCCCGACTCACTCACACGTTAAATGCCGATGAGTAGCTTCACGTGCTGTCTGGCTGGGTTCCATGTTGGTCCGGAGATAAGAAAATATCGAAGCGAAAACGCAGAGCGAAACCTAAACTAAAATGTGAAAATCGTGCTATTTCGTAGCGAGATCCAAAAAGAAATGTGACTTTTCGATTGTTTTCACAATTTTTTTTTACTTCATCTAACACAGATTTCATGCGGATGAGTCGGACAATTGGCCGCCGTTGATGTTGCTTGGCTTGGCATTTTCGAAAACTGTTATTGGCGGCAATTGTAGTAGAAGAAACAAAAAAAAATCAACACACTAACCCGCATCCCTCTTCTAACTGGTTTGTTTACTTGCCTTTTCAGAGTTTCCGATGCCAAGTTATAGGCAAGGTCGACGCAAATTTTTGTAGAAACTTCCCATATACTATATATACATACATATGTCATATGTGCATGTATGCATATGTACTAGCAGTTAGCGTTTTTAACGGTTCGCTAATTTTCGTAACTTGCTTGAAGGTTATTTTGATTATTACTTTAACGTCGCTCTGATAAATAGTGATTCGGGAGCTCCAAGAATTTCTTGATTTCTTTACTGAAAAGCGTTTTTTAGGTAACCTCAATTAAACTGTGCAAAAACTATGCAAAACTTAAAAAAAGGTACGGGATAGCCCCACATGTACAATTCCAAGTTAAGTGATCCAAAACTTTTCTGGAAATTGGTTTATTTGTAGGCTTGAGAATAATATGATGTAAACTGAACAAATTGTGAAAACCATTTTGTAATTTTGAGAAATTTTGATAAAATGAAAGTGAAGTATAGTCGGTTCTTTTTAATACCTTCATTATTTTATGTTTTAAATTTTTTGTGATAAAATACACCTACAAAAAACATTTTTTTTTTTTGGAAAAAAATTTAGTTTTTATTTTTTTTTTTTATAACTCGTAGGTAAAACTTTTTTTGTCGTTTTGGAAAAACACACAGCCCCTCAGATTTTATCTAATTTGTAACAATCTAGAATAACAATTCAGATATAAATATTTTAAAAAACCATCTTCTTATTGGAAACAATTTTTAATCATTTTCAGTAGTGTTTTTTTTGTGTGGAATTTTTAAAGATCAGTATGCATTTTTTTCTTATTTCCATTAATAGTTGAGACAATCCGCCATAAGTCCTGAGAGTTTCATAGAGGAATTTCTATAACTTTTTTAGTTATATGCAAAAATGTACAACAAATCTTTGAAAAAATACCGCGTATCTGCTGGCTAATACACGTAGGGACGCTTCGATTGATTCGCAAACGTACATACGTAATATACGAGTACGTATGCTCGCTCTTCGCTAGAATAGTATTTTGTACTGATTTTTCAATAAAACTTTATCCTAAAATATAAATAAAAGTATATAAAAATGTTAAACAGATACATTTCAAAAATGTTCAACAGTGAATAAATTTCAAATCTATAACTTTTTTTTTAATATTTCCAATTTATTATTACAATCAAGCCTACAAATAAAAAAAAATTGCAGAAAAATACATGGAAATATCCAAAATACTTGGTTCACTTGGCATGGAAACGTTTACATATCAAGAGAATGGATGCGGAGGTCATTAACCATAGCGATTAGATATGAGGTTAAATAAAAAGTTTTGAAAGTTTTATCCAACATGTAAGGTAAGGTAAGCCATATCTCCTATACCTAGCATACTTTGAGCAAATGACATGTTTTTCAATCACTTTCCTCACAGCAAGACGATTTGCATTAGGACAACGCAATCAATATTTTCATTGATTTCTTTCAAAAATAATTTTTAAAATAATAAAATAATTATAAAAATGCAAATGGAGATATCTGTGCAACATATAATTCGAGTGGAAAATTTAAATACTTCAATGAAATGTATGAAGGTGAACCAGAACAAAACGAGGTATTGACTGTAATCAAACAAAAAGTCGATGAACCCTCATTTCGGTACACAAATTTGGGCTTCACTTATTGGTCCCCAACACTAACAATAATATTAGTCTTAAAATGAAACGGAGAATCTCGCTTGTCAATAAGCACTACGTGCTAAATAGGCAACTGAAAAGTAAAATCCCCTCTAAATGAATAAAAACCACACTTTATAAGTTGCTCTTCGATGCCCAAGCGATTGTATCATATGATGCAAGAGTCTAGCTGAATGACAGCATACCAATAAGGAGGGCCAGGCAGTACTTCGATCGAAAGAGTCTGCTGAAGGTGTACGAAGATGATGGAACAAGAGGCTGTATGAAGTTTGTTGGAACATATGCATAGTATCACAATCCAAACCCCATCGCTGAATGGATAAGTATAAGTATATAGACTATATAGCCTTGAAAGTAGTTTGTGTGGAAGGTGTTGTAGGATTAGACCAAGTTGGAAGGAAGTACTTGTTTTCACTTGGTGTTTCTAATTGGTAACAGTCAAGTTAGGTTAGGCATGAAGTCATCAAGAAGAAGAAAAAGAGCAAGTGTTATAAATTGAAATAAAAGACACACAAGTATTTACAACATGATACTTTTTTTTCGGTAGATAGTTTCATGGCATTAATGATGGAAAATATTTTCCGAACTATTTGTATAAAGAGAACATCTGAAGTTTTTTTCCTAAACCATCAATTTCGACTATTATTTTACGTTTTAAAGTCCGTATGTGAAGAATGGTGTATGCCAATTGGCCCCACTAAGAAGTTCAAAAACTTGCACTTAGAAGCCAATATACAGTTTTGTTTACATGGCTAAGTCACTTTTTTTTGTTTACTATTTTTTCAAGATAAATTTTTTTAATAATATTTTATAAATATGTGGTTAATTTTATACCTAAAACCTTAAAAATTACAGTTCCAAACTTTGTAGAAAATTAACAAATTAAAAAAATGCTCACCAAAATCTTCAACTTTTTAATCAGGATCTTCAGACCTTTTTAAGTAACTCATTTGTAGCTCATTTAATTTTAGTATAATAAAGTTTGAATTTTTTTAATCCTTAGAAAACTACCGCGTATGCAGTTCAATTTTAGCATAATGAAATACAATTCAAGTCAATCAAATATTACATTGATTTTTTTTAATTTGTTTTTTTTTTTGCATACGATGTTGCAATTTTCTTCCACATAAAGGATTTCTGAACATGGACTTTATATACATACATATGTTGCATGAAAAAAGAATTCTAAAATCAACGCCTTTTCTGGGGGCTGAAAACTTATTATTTATTGAATTAAAATACATGACGCTATAAAACTGCATACCCAGAGGTTTTAAGAAAATAAAAAAATTGAAAATCGCATTTTAAAAGCTGAAATTTAATATGGAAAATATTGGTAATATATTATAAGGTCGCATATCTGAATGACGCATCTCTGCTTTTTAAGACATTTTCTTACTGAGTACTGCTCTTAAATAAAATATTTCGTAAATTCTATCACAACACCATAAAGTGCTGAATAAAAAAGTAGTCCAATTTGTAAATTAACTGCCATAACACCAGAGTTTATCTCCATTTAAAAAATATATTTCAAAATATAGTATCTTGTATATACTGAGCTATGATGAATTCTAATGAAGCGTTGTAGTTATAACCGAAGTGTCAGCTGTCATTTCCACAGCTTCAGATAATTATTGGATTTGCAATTTTCTATGAAATAAATTGGCCATAAGCCCCACCCACGAATTGCAATATTTGTATTTATGTATAAATTGTTTGGTTATTAAATAGAGTATCAAGAATTAGCCTCTACAGATTTTGCACCACAGAAATCGTGTGGGTAAAAATAAATAAATTATCACCATTAAAAGAAAAACACAAGCATTCGCGTTTTTGGCTTATTTCTTAAAAATTATTTTAAAAAACAATAAAATAAAAGCTACCTCCACAAATTCAAAAATCATTTTAATTATTTTTCAACTACCCACAAACGAACTTGCATAACCAGCTTAACCAAGTCTGCCCTGTTTTGCCCTCTTTCGTTCAAATGAATCTACTTATTAACCCGTAATTACGGATATAAAATGTAAATGAGACAACGTCACAGTTAGCACAAAAAATAGCTTTCAAGTTCTGGTTTCAATTATGGCTTCATTTATCAAAACCAGCTTTGAAACAATAAACTATAAAGAAAAGAAAAAATATAAAGAGACTGATTGGGAAGACCAGCGAGGCAGAGCTTAAAAGTTAGAAACAGAGCAAACAATAGAAATGCAGGTTTTGTTTGAATATAATTTTCTTTTGTTTTTCAATAGATCATAATTATATACGAATTTTATACTTTGCAAAATAAAATAATGGTGCGTTCTGTTTGACTCGTTTCCACCAAAATATTTCACGTTTGAACTTTCAAATGCCTTAGACAACATTTTTATAATATGCCATCGAACAGCGATGTGAATAAATCTGATGAATCTCTTCGAAAACATACATACATATGTGCACATATGCAAGGTGGTGCAGAATTAATCACCCTATCGAAAGACATTGGCTTCAAAAGATGGGGCGTTTCGTGTGTCCGTTTGAATTTCAGATTTTATTACGACTAGGTAGTTTTATTGCGGTTGGGGTATATTTGAAGTGCGTTAAATGCTTTTGCAAAATTAAATTTTGTTTTATAAGTACTTGCTGATCAAACTTTTGACTAACCTTATTTTCAGAGACATCTATCTGAAAATCGTTGACCCTGGAAAAAATTTAGTTAAAAAGAGATATAGAGAATGACTCAAAGTTTAATAGGGCCTTTTTCTTTATTGGCTAAATTTAATTAAAAAAGGACATATTTTGTAGGACAAATAAAATATATATTTTCCAAAACAACATTAAAAGACAAATAATATACGGCAAGTAACGATGTAGCGAGTGTTATGAAGCTGATCCGAGAAGATACGCCTACATTTTGTTAAATCCTACTCGTGAATTTAAAAAAGGTAGCAAAGTTTGCAAAGTTATGATAAAAAATGTTCCCAAAAGTCTCACTAAAGTTTTGAGACGTTTATTTATTTTTAGTTTTTCGCATTTTCATACTGTTTTTTGCTATTATTTTAAGTTATATTTTTTAGCCAATTACTAGAGATTGAGCTAAAATGTCGTGTCGCGCCTCTTAACTTCATTTAAAGTTTATTTGATTAGCACTTATTGTATCCGTCATGATTTGTCTATTCTTTATATTTTATTTGCCGTTTGCATTTGTTTATAAACAAAGTGATAAACATTGTTGAGACTACAGTTCGAAGTTTATTAAACTAGGCACGCACAAAATTAATCAACTATTCGAAGGCTTGAATGCTTATTGGCGTAATTCAATTGTGCTTGCATGCATACTTATATCCAAACATATGTATGTATATATGTTTACAAATATGTATATATGCAGGGACAGATCAAAGAGGGTACTTCAACCCTAGATTAACGGAACACATCAATTTGATGGAATTCAAACTTTTGCAATGAAGTATCTCGAAAACCGCTTGATCGATTTCAACCGTCTTGCATCGAAAAATAATTTATTGAAAACGGCAGACTAGTTTGAAACACACTCGTTTTTTTCCTAAGCCTTCTACGTTTTGAGAATCATAACTGTCTCTACGGGATCCAAACAACTTTAGTTGGGACCATTCGACCAAACAAACAAGAACTCCCAAAAACCGGTAAAGGAAAAAAAGATAAGATTACTTTCTTTTCTTCATATTTATATAAATCAGTAAACCGCATCTTTACTGTATATAAAAAAAGTTTCCTTCTAAACACTCGACATGGAGGTGTGCGAATAGAAGACAACCACAAACGTCTTACAGAATCTATTTCATATTATAATAAAACGAAGTTTGGAGTAGAGGTCGTTGACCAGATGGCATACACTTTTAGCGTAAAGGTAGGTCTATTCTAATATTTTCAAATATATTAGATTTGGCAGCAATAAATGCGTGGATGCAATATAAACAGTGAACTGGAGCCATAATATCCGGGAAACAAGCCAAAAAATTAGATGCGGAAAACAAGGAGAACCTTGCCAACGATCACGCGCTTCTTCATTATCTACTATATTCTTCTTTATTCCAAGAGCAAAAAAGTTGCCAAATGAGATACTGGGACAAAAATAAAAGCCTCAATTGTTGCATATCTTGCAAAAAAGTAGTACGCGAAAAATACACAGGCAATGCGGATATACCTGTAAAAAACGTACTGAATAAGTAAGGGATTTTCCAATAACAGGTGTTAGGTGTTAAACAGGAGAGATGGTTAACGATTTTTTATGGGCGGAATTGGATGGTATTGATCTGAACAACGTTTATTTTCAACAAGGCCACAAGGGTCGATTCAAGACCTCAAAGATAGCATTCGTGAGGCTATTGAGGACATAGGGCAGCCACTTTGCAATATGGTTATGGAAAATTTCATGAAAAGCATATTGTCCTGTACGCGTGGTGGTGGTGGTCATTTGCCTGATGTATACCTTCCTCTTTATAATGAATAAAAAATAGAATTTTTCTTTGAATATCAAAATAACACCTCTGTTTGGAAAACCCTTAACAATTACCCGTTAGTATTATTGTTATTTTTCCATCATAGGTATTTTTAAAACACCTTTTATTTCCTGATACTTTATTTAAACGTGAAGGCAAATTTTGGTCAATTTGGAGTTAACTTGAATAAATCAGGTTTCTAAAGAAAGTGCGTTTTTTATTCACCCGTAAATTTGACGGGTGCCGTAGAGATAGGTGTATAAGCATTTCCGCAGACCTAGTGTTAAATGCCGATAGAAACAAGTAAAGTATTCTTAAGAAAATAATCCGGCTTAAACAGTATTATCGTAGTACCTGTCCATTGTAATAGAGATAAATTTGAGCGATGAGAACTACAGGTATCTGACATTAGTTACTACTACTACCATACCTATAGCGTTTTCTTTTTGAACCACCTATTTTTTTGAGAATGGTAACAGAAATGACATGTCAAATGTATTCATAATTTACTTAAAGGTTTGACATTTAAGAAATGGGTGGCTATACGCTTGAACGAAATTGGGAAATATTGAAAACCTATTTCCAAAGTGGTGAGTCTTCTTCTTCTTTTCTGATTTTCACATCGGTGGCTACGTCAATAAGCAAAATTTTGATTTTGATTTGAGACTCAGAAAATCCACACGTTACTGTAGAGAAGCAAATGCATCCACAACGAGTCACTGTTTGGTGCGGTTTTTGGTCTGGCGGCATCATCGAGCCATTTTTTTTTCGAAAATGAGCGAGGAGCCGCGGTTACAGTAAATGGCGAGCGTTACCATGACATGCTCAACGAGTTGTTTACAAAAATTGAAGAGGATGACATGGACGACATTTGGTTTCAACAGGACGGTGCAACTTGTCACACTGCCAAAGTTACACTCGAACTTTTGGCAACCGTTTTTGAAAACCGAATAATCAGGCGATCCGTTAAGGACAAATGCTATGAGAACCATCCAGAGGCGATTGATGTTTTAAAACACGAAATCGAAGTTGCCATTCATGAAATTGGAGCCCAAACAATCGAAAATGTGCTTAAAAATTGGGTTGATCGAATGGCCTACTGTAGTCATTTCAACGATATTATTTTTCATACATAAATGACGATGTTTAATCTTCAAAATAAAAAAAAAAGTTTGAAAAAATATTGATTATTTTTTTTTTTTATAGCCGATTCAAAAAGCAAATTTTGCATGGCCACCCTATATTATAATTCTCGAAAATCTTATATAAATGGGAATAGAAATTTCATGGCTCGAACGGCATCACAAATGGATAAAGAACCTTTATACGTTTTTGAGTGATTCAAGCGTTTTCGTGGAATGAATGAAGGTAATCTATTATGAATATTAACAATGAAACAACTACTCTAATAGTATAAACAGAAGTAAATCACTGAGCGAACTTCGTCGGGCGGACCAGTTCCGTCGTGTGATATTCGTTGCAGCAATTCGCACAGAAACAAGATGAAATTCGTATCAAGTACGAAAAGACGAATTTCCAATTTCGTCGATTAATTCAAATTATCAAAGTTTAAATATTATATTTACAACATGCAAGTCATATCAGCAAGTGAGGCAATGTTTGCGAAGGAAATTCGTTTACATTTTTCACTGAGAACTTATTTTGTCACCAATGGCAGCGGCAAAATTAAAAATTAGTCTACTCACGCCACTACGGTTGTATGCTAGTTTAGTTTTAACAGCGATTTGCTTCTGCTTAAACTATAGTTGCGTAATGATGAATGGGTCCACTGCCATGATAATGCATTCGGTTAATTCCATCGCAGTATTGGAATATCAGCTGTATTCACCAGATTATGCACCGCGCGACTTTTATCTGTCTCAAAGGTGAAACCTGTGAAGAACGATATCCGACCCCCGCATGCGACCTGAAAGAAATATACTTGAAGATTTGACATTGCCTAGTTATATTAGCGAACACGTTTTTCCTAATTTTGTGTTTCTTCGCACTGCGAATGACGAGCTCTGAACTGTAGATACTATTTTCTGGATCCTTGTCTGGGGGCGAAATGATTCACAAAAAAAACTTATTGGCTTACCGTTACAAAAATTTTTGTTACCAGCGCAAGTCTATTCTTGTCAATAATATTTTTTTTCTGATTGAATATAGTTCTTTTTGCATATTTCAAAGGAAATTTAATTTTTTTCTGTGAACTTTTACATTCTTTGAGCAAAGGTTTTGTGTGAGATTATCTAAGGTAAATTTTTTAGCGAATAATTTTGTAGAGCATTTTAACCCTTTAGCGACATCTCAAATACGATTTTATTCAGACTTTTTCAAAAAGGGATACCAACGATCCCTTCATCAGAGATCTATCGGGTTAAAATTTTCTACAATATTATTCCTCGTGAAATTTTACTACATATAACATATAATTTATATACCTAAGCTGTATATTTCGCTCCAAACTGAATTACAACTCTTTCTTCACTTATTCCATAAAAAAATATTCACCTAAGCATGCAAAAAGATTGGAAGTTTTTACTATATGGGTCAAGATATTTCTTTCTGTGTTACAGTCACTTATAATTAAAGGCTCAGGTGCTTAGACAAAGCGGCATTCCGTATAAGTATTTACATAGTGGATGCCATGACCAGGTGCAAACTCTCGTCTGCGCTCGATTTCTCGTTATGGAGTGTATTGCAGGCAAGGCTGGCTAAAATATATCAAATTGTCGGAGTGCTTATAAAGGTGGAAGTTCGTGAATGCTGAAAAATGCTTCGAACTCGCATCAGCATGTTTCTCGTTTTTCCATTGAATCAAAATACTAAATAATAAAAATATTTTGAGTAACGGAGGACTTTTTTTGACAGGCAAACTCCACTGTTTTTCTGTTTGTATACTGCTGTTGTCTAGTTCACAAGTGTCACATTTGATAGACGTACGATGCCATTTGCAAAAATTAAAATGGCATCCAATGGGGTGATTAATATTGCGCCACGTTGTATATTTTTATTTACTATTTATCTCTACCGCCAGCGCTTTTGAAATTATCAAGGCAATTGTGTACTTTTAACTAAATTTTGTAAAAAATGTTTTTTGTTTTCGTTCAGTTCACAAAAGCCCAAAGAAGTATATATATTTAGGGCGGGTCGATTTAAAAATCGCTCATTGCTCTGGGAAAATCGACCCAAATTGGAGGACATCAGAATTCGTTTTAGAGGTATAGTTCCTTCAGCAAAGCTTCTTATTTTGATCCCTAGAATATGATTTTCACAGAGCAATGGGCGATTTTTTTGCCTCCCCACAAATCGGTCCGGCCTGGTATATATCTATATGCTTACGTATATATGTTAAACAAATGTGCTTGAACTAAATCATGTTGAACGTACCACACGAACTTTGTGTAATTGTCCGACATGCACGTGCACATACATATATACATATTCATATCTGTGGAGACAAGCAATAACCACCTAAGACGACACTAATTACTTAGAGTACTTTACAATACAAATAAATAATGAAATATTGAGGCTTTATATTTTTTTAGCATTAGCTTTAAAAAAAATATTATATTAGGAAGGTAGGGACTTCTCGTGAATATATATGGCGCAAAATTAATCCTTCTATCTGAAGATTGTCAATGTCAATCATATTTGACACTTGTGAGCTAAACAGTTGCAGCATACAAACAGACAAGTAATGAAGCGCGTAAAGGTTAAACAAAAGATTTCCAGCGCTCAGCATCAATTCGATTTATTTAGTACAACAATTTTTCAAAAACAAATTTGTATGATTAATTTTTCACCTCCTTGTATTATGCGGTTGCATACATACATGTATTACCACTCAATTGTTTCTTAAGTTGACTTATGTGGTTATTGCTTGCCACCACAGTCATATAAAGGCAACTAGACCGTGTCTGAAATTGTAAAGCAAAAATTTGCTGAAGAATGAGATGATGAAGTCAGATTTTTTATTTTGACTGGTGAAGAAAATAGTAATTTGGGTTACTTTTTGATTTAGTTGACATAACATATTTACCCTGAAGTCAAACTTACTAAATCTGAACTACCTTATTAACAGTTTGCTTTGCAGCTGAAGTATGTAGTTCGTCGTCGGTCTTTTTTGAATGCTGGAAAAAGTTATTTTTTGTATCGAATATTGTCAGCATTATACCAGCCTCTGCAAAAGTATAACAATTGAAGTAAATTCTGACAAATTTCTTTTGTTTGTTTTAGTATTGATTCAGTCTTGACTCTATACGTAAATATTAGTAAGGGGTTAGGCCCGAAAAAATTATAATTTTCAATCATTTTTTTTTTTGTTGGTCCATTGCTTTATTTAACAAAAACAAAAACATTGAATTAATACATCATGTTTCGACTTGACTTTAGCAAAATTTCAAAAAAAAGTTTCTCCAAAAGTCGCTTGCGGCGATTATCACAAGTACTCGGAAATTCATCTAGAATCAATAGGACAAGAGAAATGAGTTTTATTAATAGATAATATTGTGCCTTATCGAAAGTTTTCTTTTCAAAATTAACTATATGGTGGCGTCAGGAAATATTTTTCAGATTTTCCAGAAAAAACCGACAATTTAAACAATTAAAAAATCGAAATTTATGAAAAAAAAATCCTTCGATCAGGCACGAATTTTTTATGTTATTTAAAAATAGTATGAATTGTATTAAAATTTACCAAGCTGTTTTTAATTTACAGTGATCACCAGTTAAAAAACACAGTTTTGAGAAAACGCATTTAAAGTTTTGCTATCGAGCTCCGGAGCGCCCTTTGTTAATTCTTGAATAACTCGAAAAGTATTTGTCGGATTCACTTCAATTTTTAATATTTTCAAGATATTATACTTTCAGGAAAAAAAAATTAAATTTTTTTTTTAATTCTGACTACCTCTAATCCCTTAAAGTATATGGAAGGTTCTTACGAGTTTAAAACCATTAAATTTTGGTTTAAGAAATTTGCAGAAATGAAAATGTAATATTATTATTATATTATAACTATATTAAATAAGAATAAATATCGGTTGCAGGTACAATATTTAACGAAACATACAAATCAGATAATCGCATTACAAAATATATGTAAATTAAATAGTTTTTACTTCTTCTTCTTGATTCGCTGAAGCAGAATTTGGCTGATTTTGTTATCGTCCAAGCTTATAGCTCATACAATAGGACGGTCATGGTGAAAGAATTATAAAGTATCTAAGGGCGCAAAAGACCATGAGGTTGAAGTGCAAACCGCATAAAGAATCTAATCTATAAAGTATCTAATAGTTTCGTTCGTCGAATCGGGACTTTGCTATTTAATTGCCTATGTTGTACAGTTTCCTATAAAAAGCAGTATCTAAATATTTATAGGATTAATTGCAGCGGAACTTTGTGTTTCAGCATTCGCTGATTTTGGTTTTCCTGTAAGGGCAATAACCTCGTCAAGAAGTTTGTGTGTCACAGTAGTTGTTTGATATGACTGACTGGTTATTGAATTATTTATCATTATTTATGTTTTATATTGAGACAGTTGAGTAAAAGAATAATTTGTTATTTGTTTGGCGGTCGAATAATCGGAAACATCTTAGGCAATGTATGTATTGTCCCTCGCCGTCGCTAGCACTTTCTTCTGTGCTGTTAGCCAACTGGATAGACAAGAATTATAGAGTACCAGATTACGAATTTTGAAGTGGAAAAACTATGCCACGGTAAGGTAGCATAAAATGTTGAGAATTGGTAAGGTAGCATAAAAATTGAATAAAGAGTTGAGCAAGTGAACTACGAAGAGAGCATCAAAATTTGTGAGCTATAGTAGAGAAAAATTAATAATTACACGTTCCAGCAAAAACAAGCCAAGGGTTTACATATTTTGACTCAGATAATTGATAACTGCTTCTACTGCGTATTTGATGGAAATTTTGGTTAAACTGTAATTCGTATGTTTATTTTTTCTATACTTGGGAATGTATTTATAAATTTTTGACGACGACAGCCAGTCAGTTCTCTCAATATTGAAAAAAAAATCAAAAAATCATCAAAGCACGTTCAAATGATAAAACTTTATTATCAAAATGAGTGTTCATTAACGCAAACGTTGCGCGCATTGCGCCCATTTTTCGGTAAATGTGGTGGCCCTTCAAAGTCGACTCTTCAACGTTTGGTGGCCAAATTTAAGACGACCGGGTCAGTAAACAATCAGCCAACACCCGTACGTTCAAGGAACGCAAGATCAGCCGAGAACATTGCCGCGGTCCGTGTAAGTGTACAGTAGAACCCGAGCCAGTCTATTCCTCGCCGTGCACAAGAACTTGGCCTTTCGCTGACTTCAACTTGGCGAATTTTGCGTCGGGACTTGGGCCTACACCCGTACAAGATCCAACTGACCCAGTGCTCAAAGTTTATGACCATAGACAACGCCGTTTGTTCGCTGACTGGGCTTCGAATCGTTTGGAAGAGAACCCCAGTTTTGGGCGAAAAATCATCTTTAGTGACGAGGCGCATTTTTGGATGAATGGCTGTGTTAACAAACAAAATTGCCGTATATGGGACGACACCAATCCACACGAGGTTCACCAGGTGATAATGCATCCTCAAAAAGTTACCGTTTGGTGTGGATTTTGGGCCGGCGGCGTCATTGGTCCGTACTTTTTTGTAAACGACGTTGGTGAGGCGGTCACCGTCAACAGTGAGCGCTACACAACGATGATAACCAATTTTAAACCATATGGACCTAGACGGCATTCGGTTCCAGCAGGACGGCGCTACGTGTCACACAGCAAAAGTATTTTATGAGCGGGATGTGCCTGTAATTACTTTCCAAAATTTTTCAATTTGACTGATTGTTGAAAGCAGTTCTCTTGCCACGTCTGACTCAGAGTAACCTCGAAAAATTGTGCATAAGGGGCTAAAGAGTAGAAGTAGAATTAATTGAAAATCAAAAGCATTAATTTTATTTTGCTTGCTAAGCGAATTCGACGGCACATAATAACCAATGCAAAAGAATTCACTTATGTGCAAACATACCATGAGAGTATATGTGTAAATGAGAGTATATGTGTGTATGTATGTAAGTGGGTTAATACTTGCACTTGAGAAGAATAAGTTTAATATTTTTTTTATACATATATATGTATATATTTATACAGAAAACGTTTCATTGCATTTAATGGTCAGTGTATAAGAGCAAAGAGCTTTGGCTGAAAATGTTTGAAGTAAAACATATGGATGGTGTATTCCAGGCAGAAGCAGCTATACCGAGACAGGTGCCGCAAGTATGAAGATATTGAATTGATAAAGAATTTTGCGCGTTAGAAAGTAAAGAGAAATTCTGTAAATTAAAAAAAAAAACCAAAATATATTGGAAAAATATAAGCTAAAATTCAAAAACAAAAAACTAAAAAATATTGAAAAAGCCTTGAAAAAATTTGAATTCTTAATACGCCAAAAAAGCAGATTTTGCTCAGTATTTTGAATGCTTCTCAAATGTATGATATATTCAACATTAAATAGTTTCCCGAAAATGCATAGAATTTTCAATTTTGATAGGTGTGTTAGGTCAGCATGATTAAAAATATGAATTCCCTCAGAATATTTAGTAAATTTTGGAAGTTTTTATTTTCAATGTTCTTAAATTAAAAATAAAACTAGTTTCTTTTTATTTTTTCAAAGGTGCTCTAGAAACAAATTTTATATATTTTATTATATCTGATTTAAGATTTTTTTAGTTTTTTAGATTTGCAAACACACTTGTGTATAAAACACATTTGTGTACAAAAATAATTTTGTTTCAAAGAGTACACCAACACACACACAGACAAGCATACACATTTTTTTCGGCGATTTTTTTTTTTTTTTTTTTTAATACATTTATTAAATTATACAGGGCCCGCCATCTATCGTTACGGATTTGAACTAGGTATTATTTGAAGAATGGTAACACTTAGCTGTCATCTGATTTGACAGAAAATTAGTTTTATTCTTCCGCTGAACGAAAATGGTTGTGTATACGCTCAAAGAACGCTGGGAAATATTGCGACATTACTTTGAAAATCATGGTAATGTTGCAGAATGTGTACGAAAATTACGTACGGCAATGGAAAGAAGAAAAGCACCGCGTATGTGCGTTACTTGCTTTGACGCCGTTGGATTATTATCTTTTGGGTGCCGTCAAAAACCAATGTTATGCCAACAAACCAGCAACAATTGATGCACTAAAGACCAACATATGCGATGTCATAGCTGAAATACAGCCGCATACAATCGAAAATATGTTGAAAAATTGGACCGATCGTATGGGATGGTGCATGGCTAGCCGAGGCAGCCATATGAATGAAGTTGTGTTTCATCATTAACCGGAAGGATTGTACTTTAAAATAAAAAAAAACAGTTTGGAAAAATATTGAGTAGTTTCTTTTTTATAGCATTTTTAATTCCGGTAAAGTTATATGGCGGACCCTTTATGTATATTTGCCCTATGATCTGAAAATGCCGGGTATGTTTAAATAAAACAAAACAGAGTTAAATTCCAGGCAAATTTATTTTACCTCCTTTGAAATATGACCCATCTGAAGCAACACACATGTGCCAACGTTTAACCCAGTCCTCCGTGCACCCCTGATAGGCCGATGAAGGGATGGCCTTCAGCTCCTTCGTCACATTCTCTTTGATCTCCTCTATTGACTGAAATCTCCTTCCACGAAGTGGTAACTTCAACTTGAGAAACAATATGAAGCCGCACGGGGGTCAGATGAATACGGTGCTTGCACGATGGTATTTACTTGGTGTTTGGTGAAATAATCCAGCACAAGTTGAGCTTGGTGCGATGGCGCGTTTTCATCATGCAAAATCCAAGAATTGTTTGCCCACATTTTCGGCCGGCCAGGCAGACACTAATGATCCGATGGCGCTAAAAAGTAACAGATGTGTATTATACAGTCCTACCAACATAAGAAAAAAATAAGGACCACGTGCGCGGTTGGTTTAAATTAAACATTCCCGATAGTTTCTGATCATAGGGTACAATATTTTTACTTACATATGTAGGGTGTTTTGCTACTGACTACAAAGACTTTAAGGTTACATTCTGTGGTTAATTTCACGGCGAATGATACCTAAAAGTTAGGATGAAACTCGAACGCCCTAAAAATGGCGGCCATTTTTAAATTTATCTTGCCTCAATACAAAGTAGTATCTAAAAATGGCTATAACTTTTGCTGTAGAAGTCCTACGCGAGAATAGTTTCATTCAAAAGCTAATAAGAAAGCATCTACTAGCTAACGTTAAAAACTATTTTTGTTGTTTATCAGCCACTTAAAAGGAACGAACAAAATAAAATAAATGAAAACTAATTGTTCCTTCCTACCCTGTCTATTGAAAAAACTAACGTAGTACACTTTTCAACGATCGGTTATTTTCGTACCGAGACGGATTAGAATAAAAATGACTGTCATTCCTAGAACGTTCAAGTTGGGCCCAAACTTTTAGGAATTTTTCTTGACGAAAGACCTTTTTAGTAGGTAAGAAAACACTCGGTATTTGCGCATTTTAACAAAATAAAAGTGCACAAATTTTACTGCTTTGCTTTAATTAAATTTATTTAAAGCTTAAGTTGCTCTCTACTAGGGGCAACTACATATGTACGTATGTATTTAAGGGGGGAAGCTGGTCTAGAGCGCAAAAAATGGGCATATTTTATGAATTTATTTTGACTCAACAAAGGAATCAATCGAAAATCTGTGAAATAGGTTTAATAATATAGCTTTCATGGTACAAATACAAAATTTTTCGTCTGAATTAATTTCAAAATGGCCGCTGTCCAGCAGTTCTCCTAAGGCGCCTTTTTTTCTAGTGGGTCCATTGCCGAAGACGTAAACTCCTTAATTTTTGTCCTGGATCAAAAAATAAAATTTTTTTAGTTTCTATATAACAACAGAAAGAGACGTACGTAGGATTTTTTCGATATTTTGTTTTTTCGCGAAATGGTGCACGTTTGAACAAAAAGTTACAATTTTCACTATAAAGAACGACATAAAATTGTTGATTAAAAAAAAACTATGTAATATAAATAAAAAATCCTACGTACGTCTCCGGAGAAAGGTATTTCGAATGTATTGTCAACATTTCGTAAGAATCGGTAAAGATTTGTTCGAGTTATGTCTTCGGCCAGTTTAAAAAAAGTGATTTCGAGAAAAACGCGTCTAAAGTTGTAAGTAGCGTTCGGGGCATACCTGCGAGGCACTGCCGTCGAATGAAAAATTTGGGCATTTAGACATTTTTGCTGGCATCCCTCATTTGGTATATTATTTCTAAGACCCTAAAGCACCTTTTAAGACAAAAAAAAATTTTTTGATTTTTTCAAAATTCTAGACCAGCTTCCCCCCTTAAGAACTAGGAGTTTACACGTATGTTCTGGAAAACCCCATGTAAGAATATATACATATGTATGTAAATGCATACATGCATTAAAAAAAATTTGCTACGTAAACTTTTTGTCGAGTGATTTTATTACTCAATTTAGTTTATTTCTCCCATTTAATGACCTCAGTTCGAAACGATGCTTGGGAGCAGATATTCATTCCATTCACAAATGAAGCCAGTAAATATGCACATATGTACGTCAATAATTTTCTATATATACATAAGTATCCACGAGTGAGATATACAAGTATTTGTACATATATGGTATGTACAAGTACAGTGCCAGATCACTGTATTTACGCGCCGCAGATGCGTGGTTAGCTCATCGCTTGGCGGCATCTTTCAACTCTTTATTCGTGCCTTCTCTCGCTTATCTTTTTTTATCGCTATTGTTATATTTTTTCGCTTTCTTTTTTCATTTTGCAAATCTCACGCTATGGAAATTCTGATTTCTATCTGTCAAATTGACTTGTTTGTATTGTTTACTGAATGTACGTAAATTAATTTATTAAGAATTGTTTCGAGAATGACTGTCCGAATATGAAATTAATGGAGGATATGGTGGCTACGTCAAATCATGATCACTTCACGCAATCAGTAGCGAACTAAACTCATTAGCCATGCTCTGCAAACAATGGTGCTCAGTCTGTTCGATGATGCGCTCCATGTGCGATCTATGTATGTACATATACTTGTAATTTAATGTATGGTACATGCATATGTATGTATATACACATGTAGTAGTAACAAATGTAGTATTTAGTAGATATCGACAGCGTGCTATATGAGGTTGATAAATTCGTTCGTTTTGTGGTACATACAAAGATACAAATCACATAGTCAACAGCGGTCATATTTTTAGATACATTTACTTCAGCATGAACAGATATTTATTTATCAGTTTATCTGCGTAACCAATTGAAAGACACATCTGGCGTTGGAGTAGAAAATTATAAAATAGTCGCCTTTTCGGTACCCACCTTACGTGACTCGCAGTGTCGAAGATTCTTAAAATTTTTTCTTGGAGCGCTGCAATATTAAAAACAATTTTTTTTTTTTTAAGATTTTCATAAATTTATAACTCAACCTTGTTTATGAACACATGTGCATAGGTATGCATTTACAAATTCTACGTCCAGTGACGCTTGCAATCACGTTTCACTTGGAGTTCTGCACAATGTTGCGCTACAACACGCTTAGAACTGATCGCAAATTCACGAATGTCAATGCAGCAATCGCACGATCACTGTTGATGGAATAGCTTCTGCAACAAACACTCGGGTAATTATTGTTGGTTTGTTCTAACGCTTGACCTTTTGTTTGATTTCGTTCAACCGCGAACCACACCTTCTTTCGGTAGTAGCACTATTTAAGCCGCTTTGTTTTTGCTTGCTTTTTGTGGAACTTTTCGATTCACGTTTTGTACGTACATCCGCGTGTCTCGCACGTCGTTGTTGGCGCTTTGTGTTGCCGTTTCGCACTGTTCGCCGCACCCGCCACTCAGTCATTTCAGCGGCAGCTTCTTCTCGCTATTTTGTGCTTTGGCCAGGCTATTGGGGCTATGGTCTCACCACAGTGGTTTTTGGCGTATTTTTATTCTCTCATTTAACACCCGCCATGCCGCCAGAAATGAGCGCCACAACCTGTTTGCGGAGATCGCAGCAGATCGCACAGTGTTGAGTTAACGATTGGGTTGCCACCTTAATAAGCAGTTCGAAAATGTAATTATTGTAATTAAAGTGGGCATTCGAGTTTATTTGCATGTATTAGACACTTACTTTACTTGGGATAACATTTAACCATTTGCTAAGCTTATAAATCCAGACATGCGTACATATATTAAATTTTTCTTCTATTATCTATAAGGTTTATCATTAAAAGCTTTAAAAGCGCTCGAAATTCTAATCGGAATGAGGAAGCCCTCGAACATCTCGACCAATGAATTCTATGTTAATTTATACAAAAACAAAAAACCCAAGGCTCAATGAACGGAGTACTGATTTTGGTAAACAATTTTGACAATTTCTACTCGTTGTTGAATCGTCTAAATAAGCACTTCCCTCAAATACTTTAGGTCTACCAAGATATATGTACATAGCGAGTCCATCCAAGATATACATATTGCATCGTGTAGGCTAATCACCTACCCTGTGAGAAATCAAAACCAGATTGGGTGTATTCGTAAATATATGTCCACTAGCTTTAACGCGCGGCCCCGCTCGCGTAGGAGTAGTTTTAAGGGATTTAGGATATGTATATAAAAGAACTACAAACAATAATTTCATTGTAAATAGTTTTTTATTATTAACCATAATATTACAATACCCGGCATCCATTGCTATGCCTCGTTGAATAAAATCAAAACAAAAAATCAGAAAAATATCAAGTAAAATTATTTTTATTAATTTTCTATCTTAAACCGTTTTTGAACTTTGCATTTGGGTCATAGTTGAACAGCTTACGCGGATTATGAAGTCTTGAGTGTGCTATAAATAGTGGGAAATAGGAAAAACTAAGATTTTTTAGATTAAATTTAAGCAAATATTCGATTATTAGTTACGAATGAGAGTGGTGACGCGGCCTGGTGGCTGTGGGAAGGGAGTTCCATCATAAAAACATGCCTATAACCTTTATTGGGTGAAAATATTAATGTGTAAAAATTTTTACGTCATTTGGTGTCGTCGTTTCGTAGTGATGCGTGGACAACGTACAGACATTCACCTTTATAGTATAGAGAAGATTAAGAAAAAAAAAAAAATCGATGTTTTGAAAATTCTAACTATATATAACCCCTTAACATACACATTTATATTGAAACAAAATAAGTAGCCGCCATTATTAGTGGGTTGGAGAATGCAGAACGCATCGAACATACATTTTTTATTCAGCTGCCTACTTAACATAAATACATTGAATATACCTTTGATATGTTGATATAAAGCGAAGTAACAAAAAAATAAACCAAGGCGAACTCATATAAGGATATGCTATTAGAAACACTTTTTTGTGTTGATGTAGCAGCATAACGACTCTTCTTATATGGAAAATGTTCCTGGAGTGACAGTCTGGACATAAATCTGGGAAGTTCTTGTAACGTAGAACAGACTGGCTTGGGAACAACTTTTCTTTTTCTTTCGTTTTGGTAGTTTAAATGCCTAATGATCTGTTTTTTTTTTTTAAATTCAGATTGAAATTCGTGGACTTCGTGCAGAGTAGTCAGCTGGTTTTGACTTCCAAACCACCAATTGCAAATAAAAAATACTTGTAAATTCTATTTTTATACTACTACGTCCTTGTATAAATGCGCCTTGGAATGAAACATTAAAGTTTCGGAGATCGGTAATAAAGCAGTTGTGAAGCGAGTTTACTAGCATACTGTTGTAGGTTCAATCCGTGTAAAAATTCATAGAAAGTTATCCCATGAGTTTGTTCACTATTTGATACCATTTTTTGCCCAACATAAATGTTTTAAGTCCTGTAAATAATACAAGTGACACTTGAATGAAAAAATTATCTGAGAAGTAATACCGTTAAAAATTGCACACTTCACGTTGACAATGCCAGATTTGACGCTGGTGTTGCCATATCTCCAAACTAAAAATTAAATACGCTACTATTAATGACGAAGGCTGTTTTATAAACCTTAAAAGTATTCATAGAAAGCTATTTTTTTAAATTTATATAAAAAAAAATTACAACCCACAACAAACGATATGATATAAATATTTTCATCTATTTTGACAAATTGTGTCTTTTTTTTATTATTATTAGTACTATTTTTTTTTATAGAAATATGGTGCAGGGTATACCAAAAAGCATAGAAGACCAAAAACATCACACTTTATACAAAAATTACGAAATTCCACAGACTTTTCGTCATGGTTCCATAGTTCTTTATTACAATTTCTAGACAAAATTATGGCAGTGTTAAAGATTTTTAGATTTTTTATATTTTTTCTCCTGACGGTGTTGCGCATTTTCTACATATAGCAAATGCACGAAGTTTATTTTTATATGGCAAAAATGAGCAAAAAAAATATTTGTTAAATCACAAACAAGATTTTTTTACTTTATTATACTAAAACTTAATAATATACATGGTGGCACAAAATTAGTTAAAAGTTTTTCTTACAAAAAGCATACAAATATAAATTTTAAATTTTGTAATAAAATTATAAAAATTTCAAAAATTCCTAATTCTTTATAAAAAAAAACTAATCAACATTCAAAAAAGAAAGAAAAATAGTCAAAACAGGTCAATATACTAACGTTTCATTGCATACAAATTAAAAATTAGAGACTATTTTGGTAAAATCTAGTTAATTAGTGTTGTGGCTCTTCCGCCTACATACTTAGAGCTTTCACATTAGGGGCCTTCACAACAAGCTCGTTGCCTCCAACAAAAGCGCCAAACAACGAAGCGCTTCGAGAATAGCTTGACATATTGATCGGTAGTTGCCAAAATAACAACCATATGTTTGACAATTAACGTCAAATCTCAGTCAGTGAAGGAAAAAGTAAGCTATTTTTTTGTGGCTAATTCACAAGCGCCAGTTATCCCAAGAAAAATGAACGAATGAGGCGCAAAGTCTTATTTCAAATTTTTTTTTTGATGAGAATGTCGAAATTGAAAGGCAAATATGTCGAAAATATCATACTTCTTTATATTTATATTATATTACTTACATATTATTTATGTACTTCTCTAAATGCATTTAGAAACCCGTTATTTGGCTTCAAACAAAGTAATTTGATCCGTAGCCAGATATTAGTCAGAAAGGTCGTACACAGCAAAACACATTTGCTAAACTGCCAACTAACAAACCGCCAAAGTAACGATATTGGTGTGAGCACCCCTATTGTGTTCACTATCTCTACTCTTTGACTAGTGAGATGAATATATGAAGTTGGCTATTCAGATAGGCAGTCCTAACGCCAGCGTAATGCGGAGAGTTGAGCGACTCTCATACTTTCGCGTACATTGACAATCAGCAAATGTAAAACAAAAAAAATATATATATGTAAGTATACTTTTTATGAGTAAAGTTAGTATTTAAATTTATGCATTTTAATAACTTTGAATTATTGAATTTATCCAAAGTGTTTATTGGAATATAAATACCTAAACCCACGTTGGGGTTTTTTTTTAGTTTAAATTGCTTTTGATTTGGGGAGGATATCGAGAATTTTATAGTAGCTCTCTGCCAAAAAAAATCGTGTATTGTACAGCCCGCCTTGGTACAGGCTTTGAAGTAAGAAGAATGAGAAATTATATAGATTTTGGTCAAAGCTAAGAACACCTGATTTCAGCCACTCACTTGCGTACATATAAGTATATAGTTACACATATATTTGTTGTTCCATAAGTTTTGCTGTTCGATAAGAAAACACATCTTTATGATTTAAAATACATTTTATTATTCGGTGTAATCTCTCTGAACATCAACACGTTTGTTCCAAAGACGTTTATTTTTATGAATTCTATCCCGATGGAAGTCGCAAGGTGCCATATCTGGTAAATACAGTGGATGCTCCAACAATTCGAACTTTAATTCATGGATTTTAGCCATTGTCCTAATGAAACATATTTGTTTTTCTAATGCACACTGGGCCTTTTTCTCCAAATTTTTTCCTTTAGCTTGTGTAAAAGGCTAGAATACTATTCAGAATTTATTGTTTTACCAATTTGCAAGTAATCGACAAACAAAATTCTCTTCGTATCTCAAACAACTCACGCAAACACCTTCTTGGCTGATTTCTGGACACAAACTCGTCTCGAACCAGGTTTACACCACCCTTTAGGTTCTTATCATCCATAGTGAGGAACCAAAGCTCAAAATCCTCTTTACCTTTTCGAAAACGGTTTAAGTGTTGCTGAGAAAGTAGCATTCGAATGTGTTTTTGTGCCATTGTCAGGTCAACCTTCGCCAATAAGCGAACCAATAATATTGTCTAAGAATATGTTAATAACGAGTCTTTAGTTTGGAATAATCAACTCCATCGTTTTAGTCGCAGTATATAGAATGAGTAACAGCTGTCGTTAATATTTTAGATGGAAATTTAGACTACACGCAAATTAGTGAAACGAGAAGTAATATTTAACATTGCCCCTAGTTTCTTGGCCCGTGGAAAAAATAAGCCTGAATCAAAATTAAAAAACATTCCTCAAACAAAAACAAATGAAGTTTTAAGACAAATTATCATTTCTCAGAAGCAATTCAGGCATTTGATTGCAGTACATCTCACAATTGATCATCGCCTTATTCGATAGTTGCGTTATAAAAGGTGTTACAAACCTTGAAAGACTACCCTAATTGGAGAAAGCATCACATTTCTCTATACATTAAAAAAAATCTCAACATTCCCAAAAATCTGTCCTGTACCCCCAAAATAGCAGTCCTAACTACGCCCGCGGAAGTTTTTAAAGCAACAAATTTATTGTGAATAATTCAAGCAAAAAGTTATTTTCAAAATTAGTAATATATTGAATGCGTTTTGATAAATATTAAGCCAAACAACGTAGATATGTGCTAATTTCAATCTGGTGGCATCATCATTCCTAAATAAAACTTGCATTTCCATAACCGCCATTGAGGAGCGTAACAGTTGCACAATTTCTTGTGACCTAAATTGGTTGACTTGATACTCAATGTAGTTGGCAAATAATCGCACGCATACAGTTATTTTTTGCGGCACGAACGTGCATTTGTCGATGATCTCGTACGTTTAAACGCTTTGATGCTTCTTCTGTTCAGCATTATCGGAGGTTTTTGAAGGTATTTTCGTAGAAGTTATGTTGTATTTTGATAAGCACAGTTTTCTGTGTTTCAACATTTTTTATGTATGTTGGCAGTCACTCCCCAACTTTTTTAAGGGGACAAATACTTGTAAACGGTCATATTCTCCCTGATTTTCATTAAAATTATTTAAAATGAAGAAGTCAATATATTTTTTTCAAAACTGGCATACAGTTTATTTATACATTAAAATAATAAATTTTTTTTTTTTATTTGAATCATTTAAAATGGCGGATGTACACTCAATTCTTCCAAGAAGGTCGCAGCGGGGCTTCTCAATCGGCGGGCATTATAGCATCGGCGTTAGTAACCTAAATACAAAAAAGCAACATTTTTTTTGTTTATTAATTTCATAATTTCTATATGAATTAAACAAAAATGGGCAAAAAAAAAATTCGCGGGATAAAATGCTTAAACAAAAATTAATTTTGGGGCGAATTTTCCTACAATTTTTGCTTCGAAAAAATTAATTTTCGAAAAATTTCGAAAACTTGTATTCACATAGAAATTAATATTATAAGAAAGATGTGTGCAAAATTTCAGGCAGATCGGTCAATAACTTTTCGAGTTATCGTGTACGCCAATTCGAAAAATATAGTTTTGAGAAAAATGCGTCAAAAGTCGGCAACGCAAATTTATTTTCCTCGCCCAATTGGTCTTAGAGAAGATTTAGTGCTTAACCCTCGAGAACACGCGCTATGAGCATTTTGCTCAAGCAATTCTTCATTTCGCGAAATTTTTATATTCTATGTAATTCTGGCACTAATTGTGGTGAGTACCTTCGCTAGTAGTTGTGCATCGTACTTTGACGAGCATTTCTTTCGATTAGTGCACGATCGGACGTGTAGGCAGACGGTTGATTTTTAAGAGCGGCTTTTTGCTCATTGCGCGAGAAACAATGTAAGTATTTCTTGATTTATCTTTTTTGTTGAAAACCTCGTGTTGCTGCCCCAATTTTGAATAGTGGCAGAAACATTGCCATGGATAATTATTTTACTTCAATACCTTTAGCAGATGAACTATACAAACAATATAGAAACGACCATTGTGGGTACAATAAGAAAAAATAAAAAGGAAATTCCACCTCAATTTATTTCAGCAAAAGGAAGGCCGCAACCACATCCAATGACTGCATTTGCCGAAAACAAGGTTCTTGTCTCTTACATCCCAGTGAAAAAAAAGAAAAAAGTTGTACTTATGCTATCATCACTTCATGCCGATGGCCAAGCTAATGATGAAACATCTGAGAACAAACCCGAAGTAATAACCTTTTACAACCAGACGAAAGGGGGTGTAGACACTGTTGATCAAATGAAAGGCACATATTCAGTTTCCAGGATAACCTGCAGGTGGCCAATGCGCCTCTTTTTCACGCTTATTGACATTACTGGCAAAACTCGCAAATTTAACCCAGAGGAGGACGTTTCTAAAGGAAATTGCCCTGGAGCTAATAAAGCCATATATTTCTAATCGGCAGGCCATAAAAACTTTACCTCGTGATTTAAGAAATACTATGGATCGCATTGTACCAGCAAAAAAACCTGAAAGCCAACACCTACAACCGGGCTTTTGCGAGCTTTGCCCCAGGAGTAAAAACAGACGTTCGAAAAAAGGCTGCACTTTATGTGGAAAATTACTTCGCACGGAACACGTTAAGTATATGTGCCCATCTTGCTTCGAAAGCAACGTAAATGTCAATCTTACCGAAGACTGATTCTTGTCTTTTATTTATTTATTTTGTTACAAGGAGTTTTTTTTGTTAATATTCTAAAGTATGAATGTAAAATTTTTGGTTATGTCTTGATTGAATGAATCTATATAATTTTACAGTGTGAATTTCTTAAATAAACACATAATTGCAAAAAAAATGTCTTGGTATTATAACTATGTTAAAAAGGAAATGTTTAAAAATCATAATCCATTAAAAAGTTACATTCTTACATGAAGTGAGCAAAATGCTCATGCGCGAGAATCCGTGCTATCTTACGAGGCGCGTGTTCTCGAGGGTTAAACTGAATGATGCTCTAAAAAGAATAATGATCTGGGCCAATTCATATATCAAAACGATATTTTCTTAACTAATACTCAAACCCAGATCCACGCTATGTTCCTTTTGACCTGAAAAATCTATCAATAATCATACTAAATGGGGCGGGATCACATTAGTAACATCACATCAGAAATTCACTTTATCCTAAGAAATGTATAGTACAACTGTTTTTATCTAAAGTCCGCTACAAAATTAAAATTAGTTGAGTCCCTTATCATCCCAAAAATGTATTATTTGAAGTAGACTCATTCAAAATTGTTGTTTACGAATGGCCGAATTACGGCGCAGTTCCGGCCAACATTTGAAAGGGATTATCTTTAAAAATTAAATGTCATGAATATATAAAAATAATAAAGACTGTGACAGTGAGAGTATTTGAGTCAAAAAAATTTTATAAGTGGTTCAAGCTTTTCACAGAAAGTCGAGAAAATGTGAATGTCGACGCTCGCTCTGGACGCCCCAGCACATCAGCAACCGATGAAAATGTTGAGAAAGTGAAGAAAATTGTTATGAAGGATCGTCGAATCACAATTAGAAAAGTCGCTGGGGATGTCGACATATCGGTTGGCTTATGCCATGCAATCTTTTTAGAAATTTTGGGCATGAATTGTGTGGCAGCGTAGTTTGTTCCAAAATTGCTGAATTTTGATCAAAAACAACGTCGCATGAGCATCACTCAGGAATTATTGAATGACGACAACGATGATCCAGATAAACTGTCTGCTCGTTCTGCTTTTTGTTGCATAGTAGTCCCACTCAAAGAGTACGACGCCAGTGCAAACTCAGGTTAGTGTCGTTCGAAACTTTCCCGTAAACGCAACCAAACAAATATTAGTGAGAAGTACGCGAAGCGTTTTGAGGCGGTATTTTCATGCATGCATTCGAAAGGGCCGAAATGATCTGTAAAAGTAATTAATAAATCAAAAAAGTTTGTCGTGATATGGAATCAGCGGTATAAGGTGTACAAAAATGTTGAGGACTTTTCCGAGCGCAGCTTGAAGCGAGTGATAACAAAAAATCTGGACAAAGTGATCAATCAACTTTTTAAACGGGACCCTTCTTTGTGACTACGGCAAGCACGATCAGTTCTTGTTAAGAGGGAGTATCAACACCATCGAACTTCGACTGAAGGGGGCGAACATATCCTACCGTCCCACATCATCAAAACCAATGCTCTCAGAAAAACACATTGAGAAACAACAAAACAAGGAAATGGCGTCACAGTATTTGATTAGCCTTCCCAGTCCCCAGACGCCAACCCCATTGAAAATGTGTGAGGAACTATGAAAACTCGTCTTGCAGGAAGGCCAGTCCATGATTTAAAGCAACTCGTGCGTCAAGTTCGCAAAATCTAGTCCTGTTTGTCGCAGCTACGCAGAAAAGCTGGTCTGACACAGACTGTACTTAAAAGGGTTATAACTGGTGACAAATCATGGGTATGCGGGTTAGACATCGAACCCAAAACCCAATCGTCTCAATGGAAGAGTCCAGGGGAGCCAAGAGTCGATAGTAGAAAATCGCCGAACACGCAAATCACTTGTCTTATTTATACCGAACGTACCAACATAAAAAAAATAATAATCGAAAGTGGAATGTACGTAGCCCGCGAAATTTGAAACCTTCACCCTATTTTTCTACATACGTCGTAAACTGATTCAAAGAATACATGGAATTAAATAAGATGGAATTGATAAATGAAATGGAATTAATTAAAATCAACACAAGAACTCTAACAGGATACCAGATTTAATTATCATCTTACTAACCTGGGAATATATTGTACTCTAATGAAACTTGTATGTTCTGTAGGGGGGAAGATGAAACCACCCAACAAGTGTTTGCAAATTGCCCAGTAGTGATTCATAAACGAGACAAATAATTGGCCAAACATATTTGACCGAAAAGGAAATAAGACTCATACTACAATAAGACAAATACTAAACCTTATAAAATTTATTGAGGATGTTGGGCTCAGAGAAATACTCTTAATCTATGAAGTCGGCACAATAGATGCTCGCTATTATTTTTATTATTACATACGAGTATTATCATATTATAGGTCAATGCGACGAAATGGTTATGAATCAGCCATATGGAACATCTCTGCTTACGTTTTGTATGCTGATTTTGGCAAATTTATTTCAGCATGAATATAAATTCGTACTGAGCAATGCATAAGTATAATTGTATATTTGTTGAATGTTTGCAGACTATGTATATGGTATAAAGAATACCGTATAATGGCATTATTTTACCATTATTGGAAAAGCCCCCCGGCAATCGCTAATTGCGGCGTGGATCACATTATTTGATTGATAAGTGGGGATTCTGCCTACGGCTATGATAAAAATTTATTTTGCTTGTGGACTCATTGCTTCAGTTACAAATGTGTAATGTAAAAAAATGGAGTAATTTTTAATATTTTTTATTTAATTTAAAATAATTTTCAATATTTCTAATATATCCTTTTACTAATTCTATATATTCTTTTTCCTTTCATCGCTAACATATAAAAGAACAACCAACTTTGATTTCGCTTAATTTTTCCACATTACCATGATTCGTTAGCCTTAAATACTTCGATAAATTCTACTTCATTTTGAGTTATTAGTGTTTTCGATTTTGCTAAAAAATTCTTACTTTGTAACTTCCTATGAGTTATATTTTTAGAGTGCTCCAAAAAAAGAAGAGTGTGTGTGATAAGGGGTTGCTTTTTAATGTTGTTAGTCGGCCTAAGTGTGTGATATAAAATTGTATAGTTATATTAAATACCGCTGAAGCTGAATAGGTTGGCGCGTGACTACCACTCGAAAGTGCACAGACTCGAAATCTCAAAAAATGTTTCACATAAAAAAGCAATAATCTGCCACTCGGAGGCGGCGTAAAGCTTTCGGTCACTCCGTTTGTGGAACAACACATTAAGACGCACACCACAAATAGATAGAAGAAAGAGCTCGGCCAAACATCCAAAAAGGGTACAAGCGCCAATTATAATAAACAAGTAAATAATTAATAAGTGAACAGTTGTTTTCATACACAAATTATAGACTATCCAATTAATATCATTTTACGGAAACCAAAAGTAAAAGAAATTGTCGTTGACTCCTTAAGATATCACTTATTTGCTGAAAGAGAGTCACAAGTCAAAATTCGTTTTGAGTAAAATATCAAAACTTACACCTTTTCAAATATTATGTAAAAAGATACAGCGTCATATATATGGCAAATAAATTCATTTTGCTGTTGAGCTGCCGTGGTTAGCAAATTTTACGATACCAGCCAACTTGCACTTAATTGTGATCTACCCTAATACATATCCGACTGTTTTTACTTAGAGATGTGAAGTATATTTAAAGTGAAATCTTCAAAGTCGTTTTTGTGTAATTCGCAACATGACGCTGCTCCAGTATTTGGGATTTTTTATTCATTTCATTGATCCAACTCCTAGCTGCATTCTTCATGACGTAGGTAAAATTGGGTTTGTCAGTATTATATGCACCTCCGGCTACAAAATATCCCAAAAAAAGGATGCCCATATTATTGATACAATAAAATCCCGGGGTTTTGGGATTATTTACTTACATTTTCGGGCCTTTCAGGATTTGTAATTTCTGGAGACAGAAAAATCTCTCTTTATTGCAAAAGAGCAACAAATTCTATGGTTACAGAAGCTACAAAAAAGCGACCCCATACGCCTGAAAGCAGCATTAGTAAACCCCTTTGTAGAGCAAAGTCATAGTCCTGCACTTCCCAACTTTTTTTCCGTGAGTTGAAATATTCAACATTTTTTCACAGATATCATTTAATCACTCGTAAAAAATATTATTAAAAATGTATTTATTGCCAATGTTCTGTGATAAGATTTCCTTTCCTTTCCTAGCTTTCCTTTTTTGGATCCATTTATAAAGAATTGTTTATAAATATCTTTTTTGTTTTGTCAATACAGACCTGCATCCGGCTCTGGTGGCTAGGCGCATGAGATTCCTTAGCATGCCCTTTGGGGATAGATTGAAGAAATTCTACAGTCTAGATCTCTTTTATCTCCTCCACTACATTAACAGCACTGGACGGCTGTAGACGGTTTTCTCTTCCCTAAATTTTTTTTGCAGGTAATGGTCCACATTATGGTATCAAAACGGCACGTAAGTGCTACTTGTAGTGTACCTGAGGTACTCTTGCCATCTAACCTACCTACATTACTGCAATTTTCAGTGGAAATATAAACAATCACTTGTTGTTCCATGCTCCATCAATCCACTTTATTCATAAGTGGTCAGTAGCTCTAAACCCAAATTAATTATCCTATTGACGGCGACAATGCTTTGCGTTAAGCTAATTATCAATTATTTTTGCATTTATATAATATATCCTTATCCTTATATTGCAGTTTTAGAAATATTATATAAGATTTCTAGAGGTTTCGTTAATGTTCTGAGAACATTGCAAAAGGTATTTAGAACAATCTTAAGAGATTCTTGAAGATTCAATGGTATTTCTAATTTATTTTATTTATTTATTCTATGGAAAGGTTCTATGAAGTTTTTAGGAAGTTCTTTAAAGTTTTCAAATACTTTCATGACGTTTAAAGATTGTCCTACATGGGTTTTATGAGATTCTTTAAAATTTGTAGAGTTTTCAGTAAGGTTTCTAAAAACCTCTTTGGGGATTTCTAAAAGCTACATTAAGATTATTAATAATTCCAAGATTTTATGGGATTTATTGAAGATTTTGTGATTGTTCATCATTTCTATAAGAATATATGAAGAGTTAAGGTACCTTATGCGAGTTCATGAAGAATGTATGAAGTTTCTACAAAGTTTTAAATATAGTATTTTAGATTTCTAGAGTGTTCTAGTTATATGGTTTTTATAAGTTTCTTTCAAGTTTATATGAGGAATGTCAAATAACTTTCTGAAGAATAATTCTAGAAAAATTTATGAAAGTTTAGGTATTATCTGTATTCTAGTCGTACCTACTCTCTAACTACAAATTATTTCTAAATGTGTCTAATATAAATTTTTTTACTGGATTTCTAAGGTATTCCATAAGCTCCATAATAAAAATAGAAGAATAAACTAACATAAACATTTCATTAAAAGATTTTTAAAACCCGTAGGGCTGCAAAAAATTAAAAAAACAGATAAATATAACTCAGTTTTATATTTTGTTAGGTTTTGTTTGACTTTGTAAAATACAAAGGGAATATGGGTTTGCCGCCTTAGCCGAACGGGTTGGTGTGTGACTACTATTCGGAAGTGCACGGGTTGGAAGCCCCAGATATGAAGAACCCGTTTATGAAAAAGTTTTTTTCTAATAGCAGACAATGACAACCCTCCAAGTGCATTTCGGTCATTTCTGTCTGCTCCTCATAAAAATCCATCTGCCAGGTCCCTCTATTTGTGAAAAAAATCAAGACGCATTCCACAAGTAGAAGGAGCAGTTCAGCCAACACCCAACAAGGATTTAAACGGCAATTATATACAGTGCACTCGCGAAAACTCGAACTAATGAAAACCAGCCCTGTCCGAGTTATCGAAATGTTCTAGTTTTCGAACGTTATGTATTTTTAATATACATATATGTATTCGTTTTAACAGTTTTTATACCCTGTCCATTTTTATGGCATAGTTAATCAAAGAGATTATCTGGCTTAATGTTTTGTAGTTCATTGTCAGTTTATTTAATAAAAAATGTTAGCAAATTTGAATGTTTACAAATTATTAGAAAAAAAGCACTGATCTTGGTTTGATGTTTCTTATTTTCTACCGCATTCAGTACAGCCTTTTCGCGCAGTGATTGTAGCACAATAACTTTCCTCGGGCTAATTTTTTCTACAGTTGCCCATGCTATAGCTTTGTTGAAAATTGTTATGGCTTCGGCTGAACTTATGCGCTTTTGTTCATTTCCACTTGTAGCTTCAACTTCATCTTCGGATTCGCTTTCTTCAATAGCTTCAACCTCTTCAATCAAGTCGTCGGTATTCCAGTCTCTTATTTCTTCTTCTGTGAAAGTAGCCTAATAAATATTTATTATTGTTATCGTGTGCTTTTTTATTTACATCAAAACCATAACTACCTCAGGATGTAAGTGTTCGAGAATTTCGGCAGCTACTTTTTCCATACTTTTAGCTTCAGCTTCTATTTGGGTTTTCAAGACACTAAGTGGAATGTCATCGTCGTCATCGTCTTTCAGGTTTGCAAAGCTTAAAATATTTGTCCAGCATTTCGCCAACGTCTCCTGTCTCAATTTATTCCAAGCTGTATCCAAAAATGTAACAGCATCTCTCAAGCTAATTTTTTTTAATGATTGGATCAAATCGCAATCATCGGAGAAAATAGCTGCCAAGAGAGAATTTCGGTAATGTAGCTTTGTTATTCTTATTGCGTTTTGATCCATGGGTTGAATCAAAGGAGTTACATTCGGCGGCATAAACATCACCCAAATTAAACCATCCTCGGATCTTAACGTGTCCTCGTTTGGATGCGAAGGTGCATTGTCAAGCAAAAGTAATGCCTTTTCAGGTAGACCTATATTTTTTAAATAAGTTTTCACCTATGTAATAAAAAAATAGGTTTTTAAAGGGTGTTTAATTTGTTGTCAAATATGAACTTGCCTGTGGTAGAAACGAAAAGTGAAAGCAATTTTGGAACAGAGTTGATGTCATCCAGGCTGATTTTGAGCTTCGGTACTCCACTGGGCAGTTAAAATGCCTAAATGCACGCAGATTTTCGGCTTTTCTAATGACAAGTATTTTAACCTTGTGTTTCCCAGTAGCATTCGCACACGCCAGAAATGTGATGCGCTGTTTTTCAGATTTGTTTCCCGGTGCCTGCTTTTCCATTCTAGAAACGTATGATTTTCCCGCAAGGAGCTTCCAATATAACCCGGATTCATCTGCGTTGTAAATTTGTTCTGGGCATAGTTCAAGCTCCTGAATTTTAGCTTGTAACTGAGTTTTGAAAGGCTCCACTAACTCTGGTCGCGAGGATAGTTTTTCTCCTGAGATTGAAATCAATCGTATGCCATGCCGTTTCTTTAAATTTTGTAGCCATCCATCGCTGGCAAAGAAGGTTGAGCCATTCTCGCCATATTTGGCATGTAACTCCTTAGCTTTCTCTTTCAAAATTAATCCATTTATAGGATAATTCTTGCTGCGGTGTAATAAAAACCACATGTAAAGCTTTTTTTCATTTTTGGCAATTCTGAAACGCGAAGCGTTTTACGTTTTCCAGGGCCTGATAGCGTGTTATTAACGCATTCCAAAATTTTGTTTTCATTTTTCACAATTCCACAAATTGTGGACTTGGCAGTGTTATATTTTTTGGATAGAGCTGTCATACTAACGCCATTCTTGGCCTCGTTAATTATTTCAGCCCTTTTTTATAAACTCAAAACATTTAGTTATCGTCTCATTATAAAACGCAAATAAATTTGATCTTAACCGCGCAAAATCCCGTATATCACTGACAAATATCAATAAATTTAAAAGAAAATTTCCGTAATTAGCAAGAAACCTAGCCAGTGCGGCGCCTTAGAATGAAACAAAAGACGCACATAACGACAAAAATTTGAATACTGGCCGTTACAGCACATGCAAAACGACAGTTTCTCACATGTTTTTCCATGAAAAAAGAAAATAATTGTTCGAGTTTTAGACTAGCTACATTTTGTTCGAGTTTTAAAGTAGTCAATGGAGAAAAAAAAAAGTTCAAGTTTCCGAATGTTCGAGTTATCGTGTGTTCGAGTTTTCACGAGTGCACTGTATGTACATACAAGGTGGCGCAAAGCTAATCACGCCATCGGAATATTTATAATTTTCGGCGTCGTACGCAGCTGTAGGATACAAACAGACAAGCAATGAAGCGCGTAAAGATTGAAATAGAGCTTTCCATCAGTCAAATCAATGGAGAGGATAGTGAATACGATAGATTTAATAGTTATAGAAACAAATTAGTAGTGTATTTTTGTCTGTTATCGCTCCCTTTCAACTGAGAAGATTCCTACTGTAGAATATTTTAACCCTCTTAATATTTTCCAGAATTTTTAAAAGCAGCTTCGAAATGATCAACAAAATTAAGAAATATTGGATTAAAATATTTTACAAGAATATGCGCCATTCAATTTTATAACGGACTCTTAATGGTAAATGTAGTTGCACACGAGTTTTTTACAATATTTAAACTAAATTGACGGGATACGAGTACTGCTGCTAAGGCCTAGAACTCGAGTCCAATTTCAGCAAACTTCAGTACACTTTAAAAAAATGGTAACTCTTAGTCGCAAAACACAGGGTGCTCCAAGCTTAACCGCTTTCTTAAATTCTATACCGGGCTCTTGTATTTTCTTGATTGCTACACAGTGTTATTGACTAAACATAAAGTCGCACAGGGTAATAAACACCTAAAACTTAATGGTCCAAAGCATTTATTACTTTTATTTCTATCATAATTTTTTCTCTAAAACCTTTAGAGAAAAATGATGAAGATGATGATATATAATGATTTCGTTATATTTTATATACGTACCTATTCTTCCTCCTTTTACTAGAGAAGCCACTAAATTTATTCCGTGACTGAATGTACTATGTACGTAAATTATATTCATAAATATTCCCATGAATGCTAGAAACTCATTGTCACTTAAATAATATTTATAATTGCATAAATTTATTCACTCAAGACTATGCGGCTGTTAACCCTAACATTTATAGTTTTTATAGTTCTTATAAGGAAGTAGTTTTTATTTTTAATTTATTAAACATGCTTAATTTAGCTTTAGCAAGTATGTATATATACAATAAAACAAGAAAAAAAGCAATCATTCATATTTTACTGTGACAATGTGTCAACACTAAATAATTGCTACAAACAGTAATTATTATGATACATACCTATTAATAAAATACATCAAGATCAGTGGTTGGTTGCATTTTCTTCTCTTTTGCATACACAAAGCAACCTGCCTAATACAAAATGACGCCCTATGCTCCAATAGGAGATAAAGGAAAAAAAATAAGTATAAATATTTAGCTGCCAATGACACGCGTCTTGCGTATGATTCACTCTCTGTTGATCTCTACTGACAAATCCAGAAACTTTCTTTTCTTCTGTCTTTTATTTTTGTTTTTTTTTCTATTATTTTTATTAAATTTTTGTTGGTTTTTTATCATGACTTATCGGATGGTATTTCCAGTATCTGGTACAGGCGTCATTAATTGCTATTTTTATTGTTTCTCACTCGGGTGCATGTGAATGAGTATACATACATACATACATACATACAAATCTACATATGAACAATGGTAGATGTCGTAACTGGCGAAATTGCAGAAGTCTAGAATAATCGAATTTATTAAAAAGTAGATTCAAGTAATATATTCTAGAAATTGTAAGGTTCTGTTAAAGTGCGTGTGTATATTATGACAGTATTTTTATATTTATTTCTGAACTCACACATTTCATATTTTATAAAATATTGCACATTTATGAAAACTTAAAAACGCTGAAATATAGTATAGGTATACCAGTTCTGGAACTACTTTTGAAATATAATGTCAATGAATTCTATATGAAGGTCGTCTGATCAAAATATAGTTTTTAGCGAACGGTGTGATGAAGAAAGACTTCTCACAAAGCAACATCTTGCACAGGTCAAAGTGAAAATTCAAATGAGGAAGTAAATATTGGGTTGTGGAATAAGTTCATAGCGTTTTTATATTTTCTTTAATTTTATAACGATTTGTTTGCTGTTTGGCAAAGGGTAATTATTCATTCGATAGAACTCTTTCTGCTCTACAAAACTATGTTAATTGTATTTTTGAGTAATTTAATTTTTTATTCGTTTTGAGGCTTAGAAATAGAATACCTCGGAGGCAAAAATCAACATTTTTAACACTTGCTCTTCTTTGCATTTCATCGAAGTCAAAAAGTTGCGGAAGCAGCTCGGGACATTTGCGATGTGTACGGAAAAGGTGTCATGGGTGAGTCCCCAGCACGGAAATGGTTTGCAAAGTTCAAAAATGACGACTTTGACTTCGATAACACGTCCCGCAGCGGAAAGCTTTTGAATTCGATAAAGAACGTCTCAAATCACGTTTGAAGAAGAACGGTCGCCAAACCAATCACGAATGGGCAGAAAAAATGAACTGCGATCAAAACACAATTCCCAATTACCATCATTCAATGGGATTTACCGAAAAATTGGGAGGCAGGGTGATTCACGAGCTCAACGAAAAAACAAAGAAAGTAGCCTTCAAATTGCTTTTCAACATCTCGCCCGCCATCGAGCAACACCCGGAGATAGTCAAAGAAGATTAGGTATGGTGCCTATACATCAATATGAAGCAAAGAAAGGAGTGGGTGGCTCCAAGAGATACGTCAAAGACGAGAGTTAAACCGGATCTTTATGCAAAGAAAAAAATGGTATGTATTTGGTGAGACTGGGAGAGCATGGTGCGCTGGGAAATGCTCGAAAAGAGTGCCACGGTCAATAAGGAGCTCTACATTGCCCAGCTACACCGCGTGAATGAGGCTATTCGACTGAAAAGACCTGATCGACATGTTCAAACCATACTCCTTTACGACATCGACCGATTACCATCTTTTCAGATCTCTGTCAAACCATATGAACGGCTTTACCTCCGATAACAAAGAGATCCTTAAAAACTGGGTCAACAACTTCTTTGACACCAGACCAGACGATTTTTGGCGAAACGGCATCAACAAATGGGTCGAGAGGTGGGAAGAGCTTGCAAACAGCAACAGCGAATACATAATTGCTTAACTAATTGATATAATTATTAATTTTTGCTTAAATGAAATTCTTCGGTAAAAACGAATAGAAAAATTAATCATCAAATTTTGTTTAAATAACGTTTTTACTAAATAAAAAAATGATTTTGAGTAATTAAAATTTTTATTTTCACCTTTACGCGCTTCATTGTTTGGCTATTTGAATACAGCAGCTGTCGAGTCCACAGGTGTCTAATACAGGGTAATTAATTTTGTGCCTCTTATAATATGTATAATAAATTTTATAACTCTGGTGGAAAACCCCATTTTTTGGTGCAGTACGCTGATGTGCATACCTTATATGAAGTTCCAAACACAGAGTAACACATAACAACATAATAGAAATTCGTTCATCTCAGATTGCAGAATTTTTTTGCATCTAAAAATCTTTCCCATGACGTTTATTTTTCCTTAATACTGAAAAAATGCAACTTCTTAGAATCGCTGTGGTCGAAATTGATACCTGGACATTCATATTTGCACTCCTTTTACCAGCATAAACTTAAAGAAGCAAGTAGCGGAACTGCCTTAGTACGAAAATAAGAGACCCGTTTTTCTTAATGCAAAGAAACTCGTTTTCTTAGCAATTCCTTAAAGCTGAAAAATGCATAAGCGGTAAAAAATTCGTTGTGATTATCTTTAAGACCAAAAACCAACAGGATTGTGAGATGGCAAAAAGAAAACGACTTCTAGTAAACCGGTAATTTAATTCTGAAGGGTCCTTTCAAGGCATCAAAGGCGATTAAGGCTGAAACGAACAACGCATCAACAGCTAGAACGGTGTGGTGTTAGCAGGCGTGAAGCTATCAGAGTATTTTAGAAAGTTGCTCCGCTTAAAAAGGCAAACGAATTTCGCTCATGCGCACCTGTCATGAAGTATGATAGTTCAGAGGGAATCAAAAGTAGCTTAGCTTGCTTTGAGGAGATAAAAGAAAAATAAATGTTTTTGCATGAAAATGCAGAGATTTCAAGAATAAGTACCATACTCGCAATGTAATACACAATGTTGGCGGTAATGTGGTGGCTTGCAGCAGCTTCTTATTGTAAGATATAGGTACTTCTTACAAGGATTGATTTTATCATATGATGAAGAGAATATGCCCCCTTTGAGAGTATTTCTGCATTACAAAGACGCGCAAACACTTTTCAAAGCTAGTAAAAGGTGGCGCAAAATTAATCATCCCATCGGAAGATGTATAATTAATGGCGCAGTATAGCGGCAAAATAAATAAGTTTCCATCACTCAAAGTCACTTTTTTGATTAAAAAAAAAGTTACTGAACAACAAAATGTTTAATTTTACGCCACCTCAAATTGTTGATTGACCAAGCCAATCACGTAGCCTATTAAAACCCTTCTCGATGGTTTTGTAAGAGAAGTTTAAAACAGATGTTTTATTACTCCCATAGAAACTAAAAAGAAAATACCTTCCAATAATTAGTTACTTATGCTATAATACATATATGCCAAACCGAATGCAAAAATTCGTTGATTATCACACAAAAAATATACATAAATATTTGTATTATATATGTATGCAAATAATTTATTTTGAAAATATAAAGTCTTAAATTACTCTTACATATAAATAAATAAATAAGTAAATAAATAATAAAGTCTTAAGAGCAGAGAATATAAGAACACTTTCTTACAAGCTCTCTCGTTACTCACAGACTTCTGATTAGCAGAACGTTAACAGAGGCTGAAAAACCACTTGTATACGCACATTCATGTACACATGCAAACGTATATTCTCAATGTAACAACAGCGACGACAAGTTGTCCATTAACAGCGGTCTTGGCGCCATCTGTGTACCATACTACCTAATATGTATGTGTGAAAAACGTCCGCAGCATAAGAGAGCCCTCTCACCTTTCAATTAAATACAGAAAATACACAGTCCAGTAAGCATCACTATTTAGCTGAGCGTGTTGAGGCTTTGTTCTATGTATATGAAGTTATTTTAGCGTCGCAGGTTCAAATCCAATGGAACTTGTTGAAAATAAATGAAATGAAAATAAAATAAAATTGGTAAAAATGCGATTTATATTGGCATAATGTACCAACTGGGTTTCTACCGAAATCAGTTTATGGATGGTTCATTTCCACATAGATCGCAGATTAAATGTACAGGGTTATTCTCTCAACTGCTACATTTAGTTCATAAATGATAGTGACATGTGAATTTCCCAACAATTTTATTTTTAACGTCTTCGCCATTTGAATTCTCAAATATTTATAATAATTGTGTACATACAGCTCATTTATACGCTTAATAAGGGTTCTAAATGTAACTTCTGTTCGGAATAATAAATAAATACAAAACATTTCAACTATTGGGCAAGCAACTTTTGGTATTTAGCTATTTTTTCGATCAATAACCTTTTATAGAAAACCTATACAAAAATTAAGTAAACTTATCATGAGAGGGATCCTTAAGCTACAGATATGAATGAAAATTTAAAGATATATATATGAAAAATATAAAAGAAAAACGTTGCTGGAAAAGTCTAGACTTCAAGTAAATATAGACAGAATTTATGACTCAATTCTTTCTTAAGTCCACTTAGAGGATTATTGTTTATGCCAACGTCTTAAAATCATATATTTCTTTTATTTTTAGCAACCACAAATTTTGTGGGGAAATTCACGCAAAGTGTGCGTCGCATCGTGCAGGATGTCAAGGACGAAGGAGCGCCAAGTAAGAAATTTAAATTTTAGACTTTAATTTATTTGAATTTGCAACTTTTGCAGGTGGCATGACGCGCGACGAGGTAATCGATACCAATGAACGGTTGAGAGCTTTACGGCTGCGGCTGGAAGAGTCATATGACACAGCCAAAAAGGCGCTTATAACCCTCATGAATAAATATGGAGATTCGAAGAGCCAACGTAATGTGTTCCAGCGTTATCCAATGCTTAAAATTATGATAAAAGTAAGTGCGAAAATTTAAAATTTATTTCTAACGTAAACAACACACACACATACATACTTTATTCTACAACAATTATAATCCCCTTACAAGAAACTAAAAAATGCATTATTAAATGTAGAAGAGTTTCTAATATATACATATACATATAAAGCATACTAACATACATGCTAACAATTATTTTTAATAACATATCTCACATTCGTCATAGTTTATCCAATAATAAGAATATAATTTGTCTATGTCAGGATGTTATACGCTTGGAAACGCAATATTGGACTTTGATTGATATACCGAGACAGGAAAAGCAAGAAACGGTGCCCTCGTATGTGATGCGTGCCTGTGCGATTATGGAAAAGACGCAGAAGTCTGGTGAGGGTGTAAAGACCTCCGCCAAGTTAGCCGAGGAGGCAACGGAGAGGCGCGAACGCATGGAGCGTTTGGAATGTGAGTGTAGTGGCGCTGAAATATACTCGTACACAAAGATTACGGCCTTTTTATTTTTGAGAAAACCATAATTTTATAAATCATTGTTTGTTTACAGTCATGACCACTGCACAAATCGAACACGAGAATACACAACTGATAAATGATTTATACCGTTTGCTGAAAAAATACTTAGGTCTGCGGCATTTAATCAGAGTGCTCAAGGTAAGAGGAATATCTTATGTATGTATGTAAATATTTATTAGAAACTGTGATGGTGCATGTGTAAAGTGAAATTGTTTCAAAAAGTGTGAAATATGTGAAGAGAAAAAGAATGATTACTTAGCTTTATATTATACAAAGTGCTTCTTATAATAAATTTATGTATGTATGAACCGCCTCTTACCACTTTGTATTAAATAAATTTTTTTATCCCAGCGATATTCATAGTATTCATATTGCTTATTTTTTATAATATGTACAAAAAATAACTTTTGGATTATTAATTGTGTTTTTTTTCTTTTTTTTGTGAAAACGGAACACAGAAAAATTTAAAAAATGGTTTACATAGGAGTGACTCATCAAGTATTTCAAGTATTTTAGACACTGGATTAAGTTTATCTGAAAATTCGTTTACTTGTAGGTTTGAGTATAATAAGAACTGAAACGAAATTATTAAAAAAAAAATTATAATTTTGAAACTTATTCAATGACTCAAGACTTTCGTAAGGAACCTTTTAAAATAAAATATTTTCGGTTCTTCGTAACATTTTTATACAATAAATTTTTTTTTTCTCAGTTTTTACGTTTAAATATTTTATTTAAATAAATTGTAATTTCTTTATTCAAAATCCTTGGGAAAAACTTCTTCCTATTTATTTCTCTCAATTCCACTCAACAATTTTCCTAGTTTTGTCGTTAATAGCTGAGACTATGCTCAGTAATTTCTGAACAATTCATAGCACGATTCCTATAACTTTTAAATTTATATTCAAATGCGTACGAGCCAGTGAAAAATATAATGTAATCTATAATTTAGCATATGTTAAGTAGTAAAAGTTTGTCTCGTACAGAGTGGGTTCATTAAGCGTTTGGAATTCAAGTCAAGCCGGCTATAATAAAGACGCTTGAATACTTCCCTTACTTGTTTGTTGATTGAAAAAGTAATCCTTATTATTAACCCTTTGCGTTCGAGGCGCTTTTCTGTCGGGTGAACCAGCAACTCGAGAGTAATGTCACGCGCTCCCGCTTATTTCATGAGTTCGTTATTGTTAACTTTCTTCGGATTATGTGAGCAGAGTCCATTCTGAAGGTTCAGTTTCTTTTGTGCAATCACTTTGGCTTTCAGATTCACTATCGATTAATCGGATTTTTCGTCTTCTTACTCCTCTAACGGGGTCACTATCTTCATCACTTCTGTCTTCGTTCTTCTGGACAAGCTGTCTATGTAGTTATGTAATTTCGTCCGTTATTGCAGAAAAACTTAACACATCTTCAGTAGAAGTAATTTCGTCGTCGTGTTCCGTACTTATTGGGCTCACTAACTTTGAAAGAAATATTGCGATCGCCAAGAAGGCTGAGTTCGAACTGATGTCCAAGACAAAGTCCTACTTCGCTATAGGAGATGAAAGTGGTGCCGCAGACTAAGTATCGTGGCGATAAACAACCATTCACGCATAGTTTGGGACTTATGTATTGGTGGCCCTGTCGGCTACGCGGAAAAGATTGCTTGTGTCTGTGACATAGTTTACAGTACAGCTTTCATCTCGTATAGCGATAGAATCACACGAGATAAGACATTTAGACACATCGATCTGAATTATGTCTCTGAGGCACCGCTCGAGTTATTGCATCACATGCATTGGTGCCTGAGAGGCTCGAGCGCAAAGGGTTAAATGTAGTACACTATTCCATTTTTCAACCTAATTTTTCATTATACCACATTATGCGAGCGCACTTATCTCTCCAATAGCAAAATCGATTTCATGTTTCAATTTTTGAATCGCCTTTGGACGGTTATCGTAACAGTTATACTTAAAGGTACTTCATAAAAAATGTAATGGTCTCAAATTGCAGTTTCTAGGTAGCCAATTCATGCCACACTTTCGATTATTCGATATTTAACTTTCGGTATTCGATTTTAAAAATTACAAACTTTGTTCACGAGCGAAAAAATGGGTCCCATTTTGTAAATTTCTAACTCAAAACTAAATTTCTGACATATAAGAGATGTTATTTTAGCTGCTACAGTCAAAGAGGAGAGTGATCTAATTCTAAACGCTATTTAGATCGACTTACATAATCGCAGATCTTAGTGATCACCCGGGTCTTTTATAATCAATTTTTTTTTTTCAAGACTCTCCTTGAAAGTCAATACAACTCTGCATTCGCTTGAACCAATTTTGAAAACGCTTTTGACTCTCAGAAGTGGATACCTCCAAAAAGAGATGTTTAAAAGCTTATTTAGGCGTTGAAAAACGTTGGCCTCGCATTTTATTTTTAATGTTCGAGAATAAAAAGAATTCATTAGGTGCCAAATCAAGGCTATAAGGTGTATGACCCATTAATTCGTTCTTTTGAGTGAGCCGATACGTAAGAGGTCGCATTGGCTTGGTGTAGGATGACGCTGCGTTTTCCTTCATTCTCCGAAAACTTCAGGCAAACAGGTGATTGCATAACACACAGAATTCACTGTTTTAAGTTTGCTTAGTGGTAGAGCTGCGGCATGATCAGACTTTCCAGTTTATGTGAAAAAAAGCAGGCGACCATTTGCTTTGAGCTGCTTCTTCCACGCACAACTTGTGTTGGATTAAGCTCGCCTGGGAACACCCATATAGTTGATTACTGTTTTATTTCCAGCTCATATGCATAGGTCTAAAATTCGTCACCCAGTATGATGTCACAGGTGTGCTTTGAACCACCGCGGCTGAATTTCTTCAACATTTTTTTACACCAATCGATACGAATCAGTTTGTAGATATTTGTCAAATTTTGCAGTATCTAACGAAAATAAATCTTCTTAACGACGAAATGTTCATGGAATATTGAATGAACGCTGGTCCCACTAATGTCGTCAAGCGGCCACGTTTGGAGCTCGTAATGTTCCTTGATTCTATCTTTTTGACGAGATGAATTTTTCAACTCTCTGAAAAAAGAACATACAAAGCTCTTAAGTGAAAACGTTGTATCTGAGTTTATACTAAAAAATACCAAACTGTTCAATAAATCAATTTACAGCTCATTAAACCTAGTGATGTATGTATATTATATGATAATGAAGTATATATAATATGTATAAATGTATAAATAAATATATATTTGGCGCTTACACCCTTTTGGGGTGTTTGGCCGAGCTCCTCCTGCTATTTGTGGCGTGCGTCTTGATGTTGTTCAACAAATAGAGGGACCTGCAGTTTCAAGCTGACTCCGAACGGCAGATATTTTTTATGAGGAGCTTTTTAATGGCAAACGTAGTGATGCGAAGGTGCAAAATATAAAAGGGAACGCTCCTAAAATGTTTGTAAAAAATATTCGTTTAAATAAGGTGTGCGGAATGAAATGTAGACTGACTGCTTAGACCAATTAAGCAGACGTTTATTGATGTAAAAGTAGGGAGAAGGTTTTTTTTAATGCACGCATACGAGTATGTACGGTTGCTTCTGCTATGTACTATCCCAAACTTTCTTAGACCTTGGTTTTGCAATACTAGCTACTTTAACTAGTAATTCGTTGTTTGGAAGCTTGAAGCATAATTTTCGAGTCTTTTCTTTACCTTCAACCGTAGAACTCTTCAACACTTATCATCCATTACACACATGAACAGAACTTGAAGCAAGCAAATCTTGTGAAAGAGCCAATAGTCTTTGATTAAGAAGTACTGACTGTCTTTCAGAAACTGACCGTACCAATATTTCATATATCTGTAGTACACTTTTTAAAAGTCAGTTGGCAGTATAGGCATCGGCTAATTAGTCATACGATTTTTTACACACACACACCACAATTTAATTTTATAATTTAGCATGAACTTTGCTGTTTTTTATAGAGGCATCTTCACATGAATTTCCACTCACGCAAATCTGACTTATCTTAAAAATTAAAATTTGTTTGTATAATATTTGGTCTTACTTGTTTTATAAATTAATATTTTATATAGTTCATCTGAGAAAAAATAGATAAAAATAAATAAAAGATATTTTATTGGGAGTAAATTATTTTCACAATCATATGAAAATATTTTTTTATACAATTTTTTTTAAATCTTAACATATGTATATGCATTTTTCAGGAGGAATATGGCAGCTCAAAAATGTATCCGATTTTCCCGCGTTACACAATGCTCAAAGATATGATAAAAGGCATCATGCACGATCCCGACTATATGGAGGTGTGTCATGAAATCAATAACTGAATGGCACACTATACAACAACAACACACCTAAGACATAACTAGTGGATGCAGAGCAAATATAGCAAAACAAAATCAAATCAAAGAAAACATTTAGATAAAATTTGTATGCAGAGCGAATAGCAAAATAATCCTAACTAAAGTTGAGAAAAGTTACTAGAAGAAATGTAGACGACCAGGATGGAATCCGTCGCTTGAAATGGATTGTAAGACTTAGCTATTATGTTACATAAATAAATGTATTAAAATGAGTATAAATACACAAAATGGCTTTAATAAGCAATTCACTAGCCAAAATTTAGTTCTTACAATGGAAACACCTTACATACAAACAAACAAACAAATAAATAAACAACTAAACAGGAATTTAAACTATTTTCACTTGTACCTTTCTACATGAAATTTATATACACTATACTATACAAGCATACATACATACTAACATATATTTATGGCACACATACAATACTCTACAATATATACTAAGTACAGTAGAGAAACGTGTATCAGAACGAGCTTTCCCGTGCATTACCAACCAACTAAAATGCCAGGAATTCATAGATTCGTTAAATCGTTTGAAAGGACAGGCATAGTTAACCGCAAACCGCATCATCACTACATACATATGCATACACATAATCATATACATATACGTAGTCATACCCATCTACATATACAAGCAAATTTACTTGAGTACAATTCAGTAACACAAGCAAATGTAGCACGCATACTAACATATCACATATTTACCAACAAATAACAAACTGTACCACCGAACAAGGAACTACATACTATACAAGAATAATGAACGGAACACCCCACCCAGTACCCTTGCTCTGGCTTATACTTAGTAAAACAAGTATAAAATACAAACAGTAAATATCACCAAATACTTTTACTCCCATAAATGTGCGCTTGAATGGCTTTCTTAAGAATTTTTCACAAACGACAATGCAATTCAAACAACACCAACAAAAAGAAAAAAAAACAAAACAGAAGAATTGCTAACGATAACCACCTGCACATTGGGGTCCATATACCTATACTCATCTAGTTACATATGTATATATTAGGAAATCTCACCAAAAAAAACGTTGTGATTTTCCCCCGGAATTATAAACTTTGTTATATTTGAAGACTTTCACCAAAATATTTCGGAAAAATATAAAGATTTGCGCAAGCTGGACCAATTTCAAAGTGCACTAATAACCCGGCTTGCGTTGCTTCGATTTGTGTTGTTTTAAAGTTGCGTTTTGTTTCAATTTCCTGTGACTTCAAAATTGCGTCGTTTTTATTTCGATTTGCATCGTTTGCGGGTGCAAAGTATAAACCGAAAAATCGCATTTCCAATTTTCATCTAATTATAGGTGACTTCGAGAACGAGAAAAAAAGGTACTTCAACTCAACAAACTTGAGGCAATTTCGTAAAAAATTACAATAGAAACATTCTCAAATTAAATAATCGAATTAGAATCTAGGCGATTTAAGCTCAGAGAAGCAAATCCTAACTTATCTTTATACGACGACTTTCTTGCTTTTAATTTGTATCTTAATGCTGTCAAGCAAAATAATAGGTAATGGAGCCGATCAAATTAAAACAATTACAAATCAATGCATTAGCGAGTAGCTGTTTGCGTCGCAGTACTCCGCACACTTGCAACTAGTGTCAGAAATAAAGATATTTGTATACCTCAAAAAATAGAGTTTTCATAAATAAAATAAGTAAAATTTTTTTTTTCAAAATATCTCATCAGATGATAGAAGAGTTTAACTTAAAAGTTTGCATAAAAATGTTTTCAAATTCTAAAAAGTTTGCATAAAAATGTTTTCAAATTCTATTAAGAAAATCAACGAAACTAATATTTGGCAAAATTAGGTCTTAAGAAAATACCTTTTCAATAACATCTTAGCATCCTAAATCGCTCAAGATTTGGCTAAGTTAATAGAGTTTCCTTTCAAAAAAGTCAAAGAGCCATCAACACTTTTATTAATTTTTTTTTTTTTTGTGTTCCTTTCCACTCGAGTTTCTTTCAAATCAGTCCAGCTCTTGTACATCTTAATATTTTTTCGAAATATTTTTGCAGAAAATAAAAATAAAAATGTATAATTTCAGTGGAAAAACAGTACATACTTTTTTGTATGAAGAGTGATGCACCCTAATATATAAGTAAATACATACCATACAGTGGCTCACAGCTTGTTTGGGGTGCTAATTTATTGCATAGAAAATCGTTTCAAAAAAACTTTCATTCGAAGATACAAATTTTTGTAAGTTTTCACATTTGTATATTGTATATATGTATATATATAATTGGTATTTACTACTAGTATTGGGCTACCGCTACTATTTGTAGTGGGCGCCTTAATGTTTTTCTATAAATATAGGGGCCTACCGCTTTATACCGTCTCCGAACGCTAGATGGTTTTTTATGAAGACCTTTTCCACCCCAAAAATCCAATCGGAGGTTTGCCATTGTCTGCTGAGTACTGACCGTCACTAGAAAAAACTTTTTCGACCGGTCTAGCCGAATGGGTTGGGGCTTGACTAATAAGTAGTTGTTAAAGATCACCCCCATTAAAGCGCTCGAGTTGCTAATCAACTTACCTGCTCTAAATCTGATAGGAAAACACGTGGACGCCGCTTCAGCGATTCGACTTAATAGTTTGGCGCTATGGAAACCTTGGCGGTTTGGTCACGCTTCTATACTACATACTATGAGTAGTTGAAACCAAGAAATCGACTACTCTTTCCCGAAACGCACCTTTAACAGGCACTTCAAGACTAACATCCCGTCGAGAAGTGAGTGGCAAACTTGGAGTGGCTAAAGAGGTGTTTTCAAAAGAATATAGGATTAGAATTATTGGTCCGACTTCCGGACTACTGTAGCATATATCAGACAGAAGTCTTAGCCATAAAGGAGGTAACTGTGTACCTTAACACGCACGCTGTAACAAGAACTACGATAAATATCTGCTCGGACAGCCAGGCGGCCATCAAATCAATGGAGGCAGTTATACTAAGATCAAAGGTTGCTCAGAAATGCCTGGCAGCTCTTAATGATATTAGCGTTGTCTTCAAAGTCAGCCTTATATGAGTTCCGCAACATAGAGATATTGAAGGAAATTGCAGGGCCGATGAGCTAGGCAGAAAGGGTACTAATCTTCCACTTCTTGAAAACAGAGGCAGCATTGGAATCCCTATGGCAACTTGCAAATTAAAGATAAAAAATAATATTCTCCCGGAGTTCAATAGGTCATGGAGAGAAGAAAATACTTGTGTTACATGCAGGCTAATTTGAAAAGATCAGGTGAATTGCTTAACCTCTCAAGAGAGAACATCGTGACTTGTGTTACCTGTCATTAGCTGTTAAGATAGGCTAGGAGTATTTTCGCATGAATACTGCAGAAATTGTATAGACGAGGAAGAGGAAGAAACAGTAGAACTCTTCCTCTGTAATTGTCCAGCCTTAGCTAGGTGTAGAGCTAGGTTGTTAGGAAAATACCATTTTGACTTTCTTACGGAACTATCCAGTGTTGGGATAAAACCGATCCCACACTTCATAAGAGAGTCTAACTGGTTTCTTGAAAGCTAACAGTAAAGTTCCCGTGTTACACAGTGGTGCCACAACGGACCTAAGTGAGTTTGGCTACTCTAAGCCGACTGCCACAAAAACCTAACCTGACCTAAGTAGTTGTATTCATAGCGTCTTCTATGAAAGCAAAGTTTTCGACCTTTGCTGATGACATACAAACCAAAACTATAATGTGACCTCCATCGTGTTATACAATGCTTTGCCAGTTTTTCAGCTACAGCTCTCCATTAGAATGGCGCCAGATAACCTTTCGTAGTCCCACATCTTCAACTTCTACACTTCAACTGCCGACATCTTGCCATTTTAAAATGGCATCAATGAAATCTAATCGCTGTATTCGCACGTTGAGTCAAACTACGAATTAACAGCGCAGGTAAAGAGAGTGATGGCAAAAAATTTGTTTATAGCGAAATTCGGGGTATTTATCCGACATTTCTGTTTTAACAGAGCTAATCTATACAAGGTGTAGATATGTATGATAGCAAAAACACCGTCATACCAAAAGATTTCATCTTTATTTACACGACTTTTAACAAACTGCACTCTGGACATTATGTATCGTGCACCAACAAATGGTTTGTTTCCAGCTGTTCTTCCATGAAAATCAGCATTACAGAGGAATTAGGGATAAAATAAAAAAATTGCGTAGTTTGGAAGTAGCAATGTTGGCTTCAATAACGGCAAGAGTTCGCACACGGAGCAAGCTATGAGGTCGTTTTACGCGGTGTTTGGTTTTTGTTGTAAATATTCTAGTTGAATTAAAGTTACTTTGAATTTAATTGTTGGTGTTTATAATTCAAATATACATATTTATCTTTGAATGTAAATTTAAGTTTTTTTGGAAAACGGGACTTAAATAAAAACTATCACACATTTTCTTTAGTATAAAGGATCAAAGGATGTGAGCCACTGTTCATACGTAAGTGCATCCATACTTTATTCCCAAATACAATTGCATCCCTCAATGCTTATGTGTTTATAAATGTACATTGGCAATTAAATGTATACTACATGTTTACAAATATACCAAAATTCCAGAGTTCATACACATACGCATACCTACAGACCATTTATAGCCATATTTGTGGCAATAACTCTTCAATGTACCGAGTTACAAACATTCATACGTACATACTTACTTACCTTCAAGTATTCGGAAGAAGTAAACAAACAAGGGCATTTGAGCGTAAAACCACAAATATCAAGAAAACAACAAGACAAAACTAATACACCATAAATAAAAAAAAAAACAAAAAAATTAGAAATACTAGAAAAAGTGTCTATTTCTAAACTTTTTACAGTTCAAACACCAGTAATGGATATTAAGCCACAAAAAAAAAAAACACAAAAAACAAATATAACAGAAAATATAAATATGCTAGAAAATATCTTGAAAGATATAAACATGAGTAAGATATAGTAATATAACCACATTTATACATGCAAACATAGGTGTTTTAGATAAATCTTACAAATGAAAGACAAAAATACGATATCAATACTTGCATATAAACATACTTACATATGCATACATACATATATTATATGAAAAATTATAGTTAGACAATATATGGGAAATATTCCCGGAAAGCAAAAATATATACATACATATATATATATTATATATAAAATAATAGGCATACATAATCAATAAAATATTTGTCTAAGAAGAGTAAACATCAAATTCCTAGTTTAGCAAAATTTTTTTCAAGTTAAGCATTAGTCATTTGCATACATAGTGAAATATTTAAAAAGGAATGAAATTACCATAAAAACATACATACTCATGTATGTATATGCTTCAGCAGCGGTATAAGAAAATATGATGCACAGAAATATGAAACTTTTGCAGTGCCCCGAAAAATCTAATTTTCTCAACAATGATCTGAAGGAAAATATGAAGTTCTAAAGTCAAAATCTAAAACTTTTGTGAGACTCAACAAGCTACATATACAATTTTGTGTTCATGCTCAATCCACAATTACGGATACATTCATATTAGAAAGTCTTCCCCTCAAATTCTTGTTATAGCAAGAGATGGGCACTGAGTCTTTTATCCAAGTGTTTATTTAGCTAGGCATATATTTTAATTAAATCTCCTTTCCAGCATTAAATACATATATGCAGCCCCCATATTCCAGAGCGATTTGTGTTCTTTGCCAATTATATCATTCCTTTACTGTTTGCGCCCGCAATTCTCAACAGGCTTATGAATGTGAGGCTCTTACCAATAGCCGCCGAAAATTCGCGCCTACATTAACTGAAGTTTCTGAACCATCGAGCTTACAATTTTGATTAATAAATGTTAGTTAGCCAGTAATACCAGCAATTCTTTCCTAAAATGCGATCCAATTTCCCTGCCCGATATGCATTCATTAAACTAAGCTCCGCCAATTACCCAAAGAATTGTTGACAGTGAAAGTACAGTCATCGTGGCTTCGCTGTAGAGGGGCAGTGGCAAGAAAGGTGTTCGATGCTTTCAATTTCCTCGACGTCCCAGCAACTGCGGTGGGACGGAACACCTATTGTTGTTCTTGTTGTTGTTGTTGAAATGGTTGCATATTCCTACTAAAAGAATCCTAATTTTTACTACCATTGTTCTCGTGTGATGCCTTGGTTTTGTTTTTTTTTGCTTATTTTTTGGAGTCAGCTCCATTTTGTAAGATCCCAGCATAGCAGTCAACTTTTTATCCCTATGTCTGAGATTTCATTCATTTGCTGTAGGAAAACTTACTGAAAGAGCGAAGTTTTGCTCTAGCTAGACCCGGACATTCGCATAAAGAGTGGAAAAGACTTTCTTTCACACCCTCCGCCTGACAGCTTCTGAGATGGGACTAAAATGAAGGTTAAGTCTGGCGGCCGCCGTAGCCGAATGGATTTTTGCGTGACTACCATTCGGAATTCACAGAGAGAACGTAGGTTCGAATCTCGGTGAAACACCAAAATTAAGAAAAACATTTTTCTAATAGCGGTCGCCCCTCGGCAGGCAATGATAAACCTCCGAGTGTATTTCTGCCATGAAAAAGCTCCTCATAAAAATATCTGCCGTTCGGAGTCGGCTTAAAACTGTAGGTCCCTCCATTTGTGAAACAACATCAAGACGCACACCACAAATATGAGGAAGAGCTCGGCCAAACACCCAAAAAGGGTGTACGCGCCAATTATATGTGTATATATATATAAGTCTGGATACATGATCCCAGTGGCCTGTAAGGGTAGCAGGTATACATGAGATGTTCCCGCGAGGATGCGCTCGCAATTCGTCCTCTGGAAGTTGTACGACGGCAATGTTTTTCTTGTTGTAGTACATATAGTCAATTGCTTGCACCTTATTTCGGCTAAAGCATAGTAGTGCGATATGGGTAAGTTCAGCGACTCCGAATAGAGGTCAGCTCCCACACAACAGTTCATCTTTGAATCGTCAGTTTAGATTTCAATATCGAGCCAGAACACCTACTAGCTCCAGTCCCCATAAAGCAATTCGCAGTAGCGATCCAAAATTGATAAGGACATTGCAAGTAGAAAAGGGATGATCTTGATCTACCCTTATCAAAACTTGGCTAGATTTGGTGTGCTTTCCCACATGTGAATTCCGTAGCAAATTTTCTGTTTGCCTGTTCAGGAAAACTTTTATTATAACTACTCGACATCTTCTCATAATTCTCTTAAATGACTTTACAAAAGTATTTGCGTTGCTTTGGATTCCGATCAGAACACAAGTGAAACAATTATAGAGTCCGCCGAAGAGCCGTAATCTGGTCAGAAATGGCAAAATTTTCGAGTGGGTTTCTATGAAACAATCAAAAAGTTTCTCAAAAAAAAGTGGTTTCAAGCTCGTAAAACTGTTTCGTTGTGTGACAATAGCAATGGTCGCATCATAAATTGGATAAGAGGCATAAACTCCTATTAATTGGTTTGTTATGATTACCACAATTGTCTAAAAGTTAAGCAGATGAACGAACATGTTTTGATTTTTACCAGTCAAAGTATACCACGATGTAACCGATGAAAACTCACACTTTTTTCTTGCAGCTCCCTCTCAGGTTCGAATTTTTGAACTTTACCATATCATCAACTTGAATCGCTTTAATCGATTTATGAAGTTATTTTTACATCGCCAAATGCAGTTTCGTTAGTTGATAATATAATATTCTCAAAGTAGAGTGAAAAAGCTTGTGATACATGGAACTTTTTCCACGAAAGAAACCAACAATACCATAAGATCAGATCTTTTTCCGACAAGAGTATGAAACATATTAATAAAGACAGTATAATAACAAAACTATATAAAGGGTGGTTAATTTTGCAGGGCCGATGTTGATTTTGAATAAAATACAATTTTTTTTTTTAATTATTGTAATTTCTCTTTCTTATGGTACTACTGGGATGGCTCAATTACCTATGGAACAAATAGCCATATCGGCCAAATAGCCGCCGCGGTCTCGGCGGCGCACCTCCAAAGACCCCCAAATGCAAATAGTTCCTTATCTGAAGGGTGGTTAAGTTTCAAGGGCCGGTGTTGATTTTGAATAAATACAATTTTTTTAAGAAATTATTGTAATTTTTCTTTATTATGATAATATTGGCATGGCTCATTTACTTATGGAACAAAATATCGGCCATCCATCCGATGGTTCAAATTTTCGATGACGCTGAGGCATAATTGAGGTTCTGTGCCGTTAATGTGCCGAATTATCTCATCCTTTAGCTCTTGAATTGTTGCTGGCTTATAGACGTACACCTTTTCTTTCAAATAACCCCAAAGAAAGAAGTCCAACGATGTCGTTGACGTTTAGGTATGGTTCACATTCAACATCGGCCCTTGAAATTTAACCACCCTTTATAAAAACTATATCCAAATGCCGGACTTATTTCAGAGTAAGAAAATGCTGGACTATAAAATCTAATAAAAAAATTCCACTATAAATTATTTTTATTTATGAAATTTTTTTTTGTTTTTTTGTGAAATGTAGGATGCAGTAAAAATATTTATTTAAACTACATAAGGTTATGGGTCCGAATACATCAGTCAGCTGACCTGTGCTCGGATTTCTCTAATTCCCTAAAATGTCATACTAGTGGCAGAACTGCATCGTTGGATCTTCATTTTCAAAAAATAATTTTAGATTGAAAGAACTACCGAGGTCAAGAGAAAAACAAAATAAAAGAAAAAAAAACAGAAAGTGAACCGAAATTACTGCTGACTAAGTGAAATTCATGGCATAACTATATACTTACATATATTACATGAAACATATACATATAGAAGTATAAGTATGTGTGGTTAAACTTGTACAAAACTATTTATATGTACATACCTACATATTGAGAATATATCAAAAGAAGTTGTGCTTGATTAAATCCGAAAATAATAAAAATCCAAGTAATTAAGAAGTGTAAAAATTACGAGAGCATACATACATTTATATATGACGCCTAATATCGTAAATTACCTAGAAGAGCGATTCCAAGTCAAATGATCCAATTACTTTGCACATTGTCGGCAACTCTTCAAAAGATTTGTTTATTTGTAGATTTGAGAATAATAAGAAGTGAACTGAAATATCATCGGTTCTTTTTAATGATTTGACCATTTTTTCTGTTTAATTTCAATTTTTTAATTTTGGATTTCATATTTTTCTAAGTTTTTTTATGAAAACTCACTCTGTGCTCAGTCATTCCTGCAAGTTTTAAAATGTGATTCCAATAACTTTTCTAGTTTTATTATATACGTACAGTGAATCAGTAAAAAAGATATTAAAATGATTTTGTAATTTATTCTATAAATTTATTATAGCTACTATAAAAAAATAGTACAAAAAATAATAAGAAAACATCTGATGGGCGCCTTTATTAACGATGAACAAAAAAGGACTTTTTTCCAACAAAAAAAAAAATTTACAAAACAAAATATGTTTTATTTCTTAAAGCCTTTTTTTATTATTTATACTAGAAAATTCAAAAACAGAATTTATAAAACTGTTTAAAAGAACCGATAGTGTTGCCTTCATTCATTTTTCAAAAACACGCCCCAACCACAAACTCTGTAGTACCAGCCTGGTACCAGGATTCATAAAGGGATCCCATAAGTTTTCGCGGTATATCCAAAAATTTTGCACCAAAGATATATTTTTTTTCAGATTTCTTAAATATGTTGAATTAAGAAAATTAATTCATGAAAATTATAAATACTTTTTTTTTAATATTTTTTTAACATGAATATAAATTTTTTTTTACATATATGCCATATTTTTTCCTAAAAAGAAAAAAACAAATTTTTATATTTTTTTAACAATAACATATATTTTTTTAACCAACATATACTTTTTTTATCTTAAAAGTAAAACAACAAAAGTTTGTTTTGAACAAGTTTAGAAATTTTTTCTAAAACCTAAGGGTCTGTGGTCTAGAGCTCGAAAATTTAGGGTATTTCCATGGTTTTTTACAATAAATAAATGAAAAACGATATTTAAATTTTTAGGCTTTTATTTAACTTTTTATACAAAAATGAAAGAATTAAATTTTTTACTTTAATAATTTAAAAATGGCGCTGAAATTGACCGTCCCGAAAAATCGGACCTGGGCGGTGTTCTCCATTTTGGATCTTTTATTTATCTGAAACACAAAAACCAAAAATTATTAATCAGTATGACTGAAGTTATGTCCCGTACTAGAATAAAGAAAATTGAAAAAATGGCTCGGTTTTGAATTTGACACTCTAAAAAGCGGGACTTTTTTCAGTTTTTAATCAAAAAATACTAAATAATTGAAACAATAATATGATTTTAGTACGGGCGATTGCTATTGGTGTTGTGAACAACATATTATATTAAAATTTCAGACGATTTGATTGAACTATTATTATTATTTTTTTTTTTGCCAACACCAGACCGAAAGAGTTGTTTCGTGATAAATGAGTTTAAAATTTCAGGTACAGGAGCGCGCGGATCGCTCTCTACGTAGTTAATGGGCTGTACAAGCTATAATATTGGAAATTTCCGCATGAAAATTGCACAGTATGTTCTTAAGACACTATACTTTCAAAATCTC